>CM053587.1:95051796-95063132 GCA_028646515.1 Pseudochirops corinnae | reverse complement strand
GATTATTATATTGTGATATATTGTGAATGTTTGCCTTGATTTGTAATGGAATAAACAGAGTGTTCACTATATTGTGTAATCTGAATCCTAAAAGCTGTTCACAGTAGCATTCTTTTGGGAATCTGCTGGTGCATGGCATTACATACTTTCACACATGATTTCTATTTGTGCTCACTCTGACTGAACTACAACATGTGAAGAGTATATCTCATTCAAAAGGAAAATAGTAGATAAAATTCATGAGAAGAGTAAACAATAGTGTACATTAAGAGAGTATACCCATATGAGAAATTTTAGGACCTGGGGCTGGTGGAAAATGACAAAGAACATGAACTGATATTGCTGTGATGTTATACTAAGGACAGAAGGAAGAAGTGGATGCATTTGGGAAATAGATTACAAATGTTAGTATGGAAACACAATAATGTAGTGAGAGAGTATTTCAAATATGTGATTATTTCTTGGACCTGTTGATGCAGCTAGGTGGCACAGTGGATAGAGCACCAGGTCTGGAGTCAAGAAGACTTATCTTTCTGAATTCAAATCTGGCCTCAGACGCTTACTTGCTGTGTGACCCTGGGCAAGTCACTTAGCCTCTGTTTGCCTTAATCCACTGAAGAAGAAAATGGCAAACCACTCCTGTATCTTTGTCAAGAAAACCTCATATGGAGTCACAAAGAGATGGATATGACTGAAGAAGAGCAACAACTTGGACCTCTTTCAACAGAGAAGCTAAAAAACATAACCAGTCTCAATGGTAATTTCACCTTTTAAAAGGTGAAGGAAGGGAAAAGGAAGAATGGCTCTTCTGGATCATATTCTGACCAATAAAGAGCCAATTGTTGCTGAAGAAATTACAGGAATCTTGGGGAAAAAGTGTTAAGGAGATCATAATAGAAAGGAAATAAAAACCAGGCATGGCCAGAATGTACCTTTGGTTTAGGGAGAGCAGATTTCAAAGGGTTCAGAGAAAGAATACCTAGGATGCAGTGATATAGGGGAGGGTGTTACAAGAGCAAGTAATGAAAGTGAATACAAAGGAGTAGCACATTTCTGTCAGAATTGTGTCAGGACCTCTAGAGACTGGAATGATTGAGGCTGGTAAAGAGTTTTAAGGACAACAGGGGAAGTGGAGGAAAGGGAACAAGCATTTACGTAGTACCTGCTTTGTTGTGGGCACTGTACTAAGTGCTTTTTACAAATATTGTCTCATATGATCCTCCTAAGAACTCTGCAAGGTAGGTGCTACTATTTTCTCCATTTTAAAGTTGAAGAAATGGAGACAAACCAAGATTATGCAACTTACCCAGGATCACACAACTATTAACAAAAAATAATTTAAAGTTATGTTGGGGCAATAGAAAGATCAAAGAAGGGATAAGACTACTCTGTAGGATAAAAGTGGGGGTTATGACAAATGAGGATAAGAAACCTGAAATAATTAGATCCTGAAAAAATTGTCTTAAGACAAAAGTTTTGAATTTAATAGACAGAAAATAAAATGGGCATTTACATATACATAGTATGACAAAAAGAGGGAATCATACATAAAACTGTGAATCTCTATTATGTATAGCTTGTTTTTCTCTAAAAATGCATAATAATGTAATTTGTAACTTTTAAAATTTTCCTGCTATTTCTTGTGGTCTTCCTTCTGAAAAAATTAAATTAGTCAAATTTATTTTGCCTTTGTTTTCTTTTTAAGAAATATCACCTTTGGTCTGGGAAAGCTAGAACAAAGATTGTTGGCTGGGAATTGAAACCCATGACAAGTGAGGGGACCATAAGCTAACATCAAGTCTCTCTTAAAGAATTCACATCATCAATGCTGGATAAACTAGGGTCCTGGAAGAAATGGCAGACTTGGAGGCTTGGTTTCTGCGGGGTGGAGATGGGTAATGGGCAGGGAAGCAATGATATAACTGTCTTCAATTATTTGAAGGGTAGTCATATGAAAGAAGAATTAAACTAGTTCTGTTTGTCCCAGGGAGCTGAACTGGCTAGCAGTGCCAAGAGGAAGATTTTATGCTCAATGTAAGGAAAGACTTCCTAATTCTTAGTGCTATCCTAGAGAAGAATGGGCTTTGGGGGAAGGTGATGGCTTTCCCATCAATGGGGATCTTCAAGCAGAAGCTTCATGATAATTTTTCAGAAACATTATAGATAATATTCTTGTGCAAGTACAGGTTGGGCCAGGTGGTCTCTGAGGTTCCTTCCAACCCTGAGATTCTGTGCCTCTGTGAATCTAGATGACAGTATATCAAAGCCTGAATTTGCCATATAATTGTCAGTCCTCTGCTTTGCTTTGAGCTGCAGTGCTCTGGCCTTAAATGGTCTGCATCTTTTAAAGATGAAGTGTTGGTATTTACCTGTCATAATTTTCCTGTTTGCGAAGACATCTTGGGCCCAGGAGCAAATATAAATTGACCCATGCAGCTCACAAGGGTTTACATATTTTTGAGTGCGTGATTTGTTTATTTATTTATTTGCCTGGTGCAAAGGGATGCATAGTAAATAAATAAAAGCAAACTGGAAAGAATGCTGTGGTCCCATCTCATTTAAGGCATAGTTCTCTTAGCTACTTCCTCCATAACTGTCAACAAAGACACCCTTAATGTCTACATTATGGGTGAAGCTTTCTCATCTTACTGACAGCATGAAAGGAGGTAGGATTCTAGGCTGTGACACAATGGAAACTCCAGGGTCCAAGCTGGGAGGGTCCTCATCAATTGCCCTGGCATTTCTGGGTGGCTGCTTTGGCTGGCATACCAGGACAACAAAGCAACCAGACTCCTGGGCAATCATAGCCTGGTAGAGCTGGCAGAGGTTACAGAAAGGCGCAGATCATATGGTTTAATAACTTCATCTTCCAGACAAACAAAATGAGATACAGAGAGATTATGTGACTTGGCACAGAGTTTGTTTTGCAAATTCTATTATGATTGACCAGGGTTACATGTATAGCAGTTAATGGAAACCTAAGGCCTATAACTTCAAATCCAATGTTCTTTTCAATATATCAAACTTTTTATTAGTGGCAAAGCTGGGATTAAAATTCAGGAAAAAAAGGGAGCAATGCATAAGTTTAAATTTTCCTGTCCATCTCATTCCATCTCTGCCCTATCCTCTCAAGAAAAATTTCCAGGGAAGACTTATATATGGTTGATTAATTATAAAATGTAGAACTTTGGAAACTTTCAGTGGGGCAGAGCCAAGACAGAGGAGAAAAGGCAAGAGAGTCACCTGAACTCTCCCGAACTCCCCTCTAAACAACTTCAAAATAACACCTCAAAATGAATTCTGGAGCAGCAGAACCCACAAAAGAATGAGATGAAACAATTTTCTAGCCCAAGACAACTTAGAAAGTCAGCAGGAAACATCCATCTTATGGGAGTGAGAGTGGAGTACAAGCCAGAAGCAGATCTTGGGGCAACTGAATTGGCAACAGCACCTCCTGGAACTCTCAACCTTCAGAAGGCAAGTGGGTCAGAAAACTGGTCAGAAGGAGATTACAGGGGTGCCTTTGCTGACACTGCATGCAGCATGCTACTGCATTGCCCATTTGCAAATCCAGGTTGTAGTCCTGGGTTACAGACCCAAGGCCAGGAGGAACACTAGCACATCAGTGCTTATGGCTGCAGGGGAGTGGATAACCTAGTCATAGTTCCAAGGTGGAAAAGAATGCTTATGGTTGCTCAAAGACTAGAGCACAGCGAGGATAGTACTTCTTCTTAGATCATACCACCTAGGAAGAACTGAAATCATACAGGCCTTCAGAACTAGCTCTGAAAAAAGCTGCACAAAATACCTGAAGCTTGGGTTAGTGGCCCCTCCACACCCAGAGCATAGCCCACCTTTAAGTAAGATAAAGTTAAAAGTCAAGAAATAGTCTGGAAAAATGAGCAAGCAATAAACTGTGTAATAGGATGTTGGAAAGATGATTGCTGGACTTGCAATCAAAGGGCCCAGATTTCACAACTATTCAAGCATATGCTTCCTGTGTGACCTTGGGCAAATTGGGAATCAGACTGGGTGACCTCTAAGGGAGCTTCCATCACTAGATATAGGATCCTATGATCCTTTGGTTGAGTCTTTTCCTCTGTAGAGCCCATGGGTGTGCCTGGGAAATATTTAAACCTATAGATGGAAGCCAAAAATTACCAAGTGCCCTTACTGTGTTTTAATGAATCAATTAATAAGCATTTATTAGGAGCATACTAAGTACCAGTACTGTGCTAAATGCTAGGAATACAAAGACAAAAGTTTAAAAGTCTGTGCCCTAAAGGGGCATACATTCTATTTGGGATGACTGTGTGTACAATCATGAGTATGTGTGTAACGTATACAAAATTAGTACAAGGTGGTTGGGGAGGTAGAACATTCTCAGCGGGAAGTACCAGAGAAGTTTTCATATAGAAGATGGTATTTGAACTAAGATTTTAACGAAATCAGGAATTCTGAGAGGCAGAAGTGAAGATGGAGTGCATTTCAGGTGTGGGAGACAGCCAATGCAAAGACCTGGAGAGAGGAAAAGGAGTGTCATGTGTGTGGAACAGCAAGTGGGCCAGTATTCCTGGATCTCAAAGTAGGTAGAGGGAGGTGACTATGTAAGAAGGCTGGAAAGGTAGCAAGGGGCCAAGTTTTGAAGAGATTTAAATATTAGAGGAGTTTATGTTTGATCCCCAGGCAAATAGAGACTTGTAAGTTTATTGAGTAGAGAATGACAAGCTTTGGCAATTAATAGATATGCAGAATGAGGGAGAGAGAAGAAGTGAGGATGACACTGAGGTTTTGAACCTGTGTGATTGGACGCATGCTGACACTGAGTCATAATGCAGGGGTAACTTGAAGAAGGGACATTCCAAAGGATTCCAGTTCCAAGACAATGAACCATCAGGAAGGGAACGGAAGGAGGTAGTGGGGGAATTGTCTCTGAAAGGACATGGGACCAAATTTGAAAATAGTTCTAAGAAAGTTATGTCTTTCTGTCTGGAAACTCAGTTGCAAACATTTCAGAAACATCCCCATTTGACCCAGCCTTCAGTGGAAAACCAAAGCCTCCATTTAAACAAAACAAAAAAAAAAGTAAATTTTACAATGTTTAAAACAACCATCCCAGATAAGTGAAGAGTTGATAAATGAGCTCAATCTGCATACTGCCCTGGAAGAGCTGAGCTGCGGATAATTACCAGATTACCCTAGGGGCTGAAGCTTTTCTCCCAAGAGTTGAAAAGGCATCACTTTGTGAAATGCCATGGATGGCCCTTGTGGGCCAGCACAAGGAGAGATCTGATCTTGCCTGGTGTTTCCTTTGCTTTGTCACCAGGCTGTTTGAATGCCCCAAAGAGAAGGGCAGCATTGCCTTGCTGTATTTGGACAAAGCCCATCACTACATTCTCAGATGCCAATAGAGTCTCTTTCTTTCTTTTTTGAAAAGCTGTTTTAAAAAATTGAATTCTAATGTACTCATATTGAAAAGAAACAAGGCAGGGTGATTTAAAATCTCTAGCAAAAGCTGTGGAAACATGACAAAATGAGGCTTGGCTGGTGAAGCATGAGTGGAATCAAGGGAAAAACCCCCAAAGAATCTAAAGCAGCCAGAGAAAGAATTTTCTCTGTCACCCACCATCCTTAACAGTCTGCATTGCCCCTATATTCACATTCACAAAGAAATCTCAGTTCTCAGAATTCCTTCTGAAACAGGGAGGTAGCAAAGGAGGGTATCAGTATTCCTTTGTTTGAGAGAGCATTGCACTTTGGAGTCAGAACTCTATTTGGCATGTACCTGGTACTTGGAGCCTCACAGCCACCCAGTGAGGTAGGTGGGTGTCAAAGGTACTAGTTCCTTCATTTTACAGATGAGAAAGCTGAGGTCAAGAGAACTTAAGTGAATTGTAGCTTCTAAGTGTCAGAGGTCGTATTCAAACCCAAGTCTCTCATGACCCCAGGACCAGCATTTATATTATTTACAATAGCTCTGCTATTGGCTAACCCTGGCTAAGTTATTCAGTATTGACCTTTGAGCCCCACTGTCCTCATCTGCAAAACAGGGATGATGATACTGTGCCTATCTACTGCACAAGATTATTTTGAGGACCAAGTGAGGAAATGTATTTAAAGTGCTTGGCTACCATAAAGGGAAATATGTATGAATTGTTATCATTATTTTTATTTTGCAATGTTGCTTTTCCCTTTGGAAGTTACGTTTATATGTGGTAGAGCTGTAAATGAACTGTGATAATTTGCCTTACATTAATTTAGGGGGATCCGAGAAAGTTTTAGACTGAATTCTGTTTTATGAACTGAGATGGAGGATGCATAAATATCATGGAGGCTGAAATTCATAGACTTAATTAATGATTAAGCTAATTTATTTACTCTGATTCTAAATACAAAACCATCTAAACTTCCACTATGATCACTACTCATCCCTCACCTACTATACTTAAGCCTTTACCTTTTACATTAAGAAAGGACAGTTTCAGTAGGGCAATCCTTCCTTCTTTTCTTCCTCCCTCCTTCCCTCCCTCCCTCCCTTTAACTCTCCCTCCCTTCATCCCTTCTTCCTTCTTCCCTCCCTCCTTTATTCTTTCTTTCCTTCCTCCCTTCCTCCCTCCCTTCCTTCGTTCCTCCCTTCCTTCGTTCCTTCCTTCCTTCCTTTCTTCCTTCCTCCCTCCCTCCCTTCCTTCCTTCCTTCCTTCCTTCCTTCCTTCCTTCCTCCCTTCATTCCTTCCTTCCTCCTTCCCTCCCTCCCTTCTTTCCTTCCTCCCTTCCTCCCTCCGTCCCCTCCCTCTCTCTGCATCATACCCTTACCTATGGGTGCCCTGTCCAAAGGAATATAAATTTTGATCACTGAAACCTCACAAAATCTCTGGGGGTTTATAGGCTAGATTTCTTTTTTTAACAACTGTACCTTCAATCCACATGACTCTGACTCTGATTAGTCAACAACAGTCCCCAGTGCAAGCTTCACTAGGTAATTGTTCGGGTTTTGACGATTCAGAGTGAGTGTAAATAGCATTTGTTTCTGTTTTGGCCAGAAACCTTGAGGGTCTTCCTCTCCCAGATTGAGTTTTTTAAAACTAGGTAAAAGAGGTCATTTTTTGCCTCATTTATTACCTAGCTTTAATCACTGAACGGGCATTGATTGCCTCAGACAAACTGAGACCTGGGAAAGACTTTAGCTGAGCCAAGACCTCTCACCGCATCGGGGATCATCTCTAGTCATTCTAATCTCTATCTGGCCACTAGACCAAGATGGCTCCAGAGGAGAAAGTGAGGCTGGTGACTTTGCAGCCTTTCCTCACTTAAAATGCACTTACAAGTCATGACTTTGCCTTCCTGATGTCACTGGTCCTCTTTGAGAACTAAGGACAAACAACCAGAAGAAATAATAGCACTGACTTTGCTTATAAGACTTTTGGGTGAGTCAGTCAACAAAAATATAGGGAAACACTTTTGCCTATACCAAAGTATTGTCTCAATGCTTGTGACCTAGTAGTACTGGAATGTTGCTAAACAAAAATACCTATGGAAAGGAGGCAGGGTGGGTGGGTAGGGTTCTTGCTTTGAAAGAGAGAGGACCAAGGTTCAAATCCTGACTCTGCTATAAGTATTGTATGTGATACTATGTGATTTTGGATAAGTTGTTTGACCTTTGGGCATCAATCAGTTCATCATCTGTAATGTGAGGGATTTGAACCAAATAGCCTCTAAGAGCACTTCTAGGGATAAATCTATTATCCTATGAAATAAGTGGACCAGGATATTATTGGTTTCTAGGTATCATCATTAAAGAAAGTAGCCTTACCTTAACTCTTCACACATCTAAAAATTATCCATTGAGTCATGGGACTTAAACCTGTTAGATTACGACCTTGTGATATATTGATGATATGAAGAAATGTAGTGAAAATACCTCTGGGATTGGAGTCAGGATGCCCTGAATTCTACTCCTGGCTCTGACGTATGATTCATATGATCAGTATAGAATATGACCTCTACTGTTCCCCTGATTCCTAGATTTCCTAGTGTTATGCTAAAACTACTATCTCTGGTTATCAATAATCTCTTCACTGCAAAATCCAATGCCCACTTCTTAGACCTTATCTTATACTTATACTGATTAATCCCTCCTTTAGTATGAACTCTCATCCCTTGGTTTTCACTATAATGATCTCTCCTGGTTCTCCTACCTACTTGACTATCCTTGTGAAATCATCATCTGTCTCCCAGTCCTTGAGTATAGTTGCCCCACAAGGCTATGTCCTGGGATCTCTTCAATTTTCCTTTTACATCATCTCTCAGTGATCTCTTCAGCTCTTATGGGTTCAATTATTGACTCTACACAGATTAGATACTGATATTGTAATCAATATTAACATTTTTGCTATAAATTAAGCTAAAAGAGAAAGTTGTTTATTTATAAAAAGATAGTTAACAGGTCCAAAACACAGTTATTTTTAAGTTGTATCCAAAGATAAGAAACACCATATCATGAGACTCTTAGTCATCTCACCTTGCATTGCTTATGGTAAACTTCGGTAAAAAGAAATCTGCGCTCATAACTGAAGCTTACACCCTAACATAAATTTCAGAGTGTAAGTAGGTAGAGAGATTCCATGAAGAACTCCATAAGAACTTCCAAATTAAATCAGCAAATATTTTTCTCATTGGTGACTTCAATGCATAGGCAAGCACAGGGAGGTAGAACAAAAAACTGTATTGGAAAATATGACTCAAGAGTAAGAAATAAAATAGGCCATGGCTTGTCAACTCTACAGAAAGTTCATGGCTATAAGCAATGCATACTTTCTTCAAGAATAGACTCTGGAGACACAAGATATGGCGACCAATATAAAACATCACAAAAGATGAAATTGATTATGCCTTAATAGACAGAAAATCATTAGTTACTGATGTGGGAATCATTTCCAAGTCAGTTCTTTGAATATATTCAAAGTATTAACTTATTAGATCAAAGATAAAAATCAATATCAAATTAGAAGAAAGAATAAAAATGAGAAGGTAATGTGGTATAACACTAAAACAATTCCCACTTGATTTATTTCAATGAACTATTTATGCCAAGAAATGGGAAATAGATAAAAGATTACACATCAACATAATGTCCATTTCCTAGGGAGGTTTCACTGATATGAGTGAAGCAACACAATGAGGAGGCCAAAAGAGCCTAGAAATCACATTGCCATGTGAAAAAAAACACATCATTAACTACTAGTCTGTATGATACATTTCTATCTCTATAAAATATTTATGAGAATAATTTATGTGTATTTTGATGGGACATTTTGCAAAAGCATGAGAAAAATGCAGATTTTGGGGAATGATATTCTACAGAAGATCCCTTCATTACAGGGATTTACATTTGACTAAAAGGTTGTAACACAAGAGCCCACTATGCTTATTTTTTTGTTGATTATTTTAAAAGCTTTTGATTTTATAGAGCAAGATATCATTTTAAAAGGTCTATGACAACAAGGTGTCTCCCATATATTTGTCAAATAATATAAGATGTGTATGTAAGATGTGCAAATGTAGAGACATCTCCAATCCCAAAGTTCATGGGGACTGTTTGTGCTCGATCTGTAGTAGAGCTTTCTAAGCTCATAACGGTCTGATCAGCTACATTTATCTGCCAATCTCTGATTATAAATATAAGACAAGACACAAAATAGACAAACGCTTGTCAAAGGCATTAGGTCCAGTGCAGAGTCCAAATGTCCTATAAATGATGAGATATTCCACATGCTCCTGTTTGTATGTAACATTGTGATGACTATATCAAGATCTGAAACACTGGAGCTTAGCTCTGTACATTACAGAATTAAAAGGAAGAGTAGACTGGATTCAATCTTGGAAACTACTCACTGCTTTTAATGACCCTGAAATTCTCTCTGAATCAAATTCCCATCTGGTTAATGGCAGTATTATTCCAGTGATACTGTATGACTCTAAAGCATGGAATACCGTAATATCCAAAGAATTAGGATTATGAGTCTATTATATGTCCAGAGGACAAGGGAGAGGTGTCTGTTTGAGTTGAGTAGATTGTAGCCTCTTACCAATGAAGAATTGGGGATGAGGAGTATGAAATACAGGGTGTCTCTAAAGTCTGGACACATAGGAAACCTCATTAACTATGCATATTTTCAAGAAATGAAATGAACGAAATTTTCAACAACATTTTACTTAATTAGCATAAATTTTAGCCATGACAATTTCATATGGAATAAAAGCTTTCATTAGATATTAGGGACTATTTTCCATAATAATGAGATTAATTTAATTAATTTAATCAACTAATGATATTTTCTATGTGTCTCCTATGTCTTCCTATGAAATCTCATTTGTGCTAATTCAATAAAATGTTGTTAAAGATTTCATTCATTTAATTTCTTGAAAATATGTATAGTTAATGAGGTTTCCTATGTGTCCAGACTTTAGGGACACCTGTATCATGTCAAATCAATTTATGACTGGTAAGAGAAATAGGTTAATCATATTGTAAGATCAGGAACTAACTGATGGATTACATTGGTATTTAATCAGCAAATCAACAAACATGTATTAAGCATCTTCTGTGTGTCAGGCACACTAAGCCAAGCCTTAGACTAGAGTACCAGTCTCCAAATGTTTTGATTGTGTACCCCTGTCAGTAAACATTTTGAGTGTGTACTCTCAATACACATATATTTATATTTCTTTGAACATTACATATATGTATAAAAATACACAAAATAGACACTTAAAAGGGATGAAACAAAGATAAAATGAGATTTAAAAGTATTTTATTATTAATTCTTTAAAGTGAGAGTTGTCATTGCATGTTTCATTATTTTTGAAAATATCGATTGAACATTTTATTGCGATACTGTGATCTAGATTCAATACGGTAATTTGAACATCATGTTCCAAATTCCGTTTATTTTTATATTTTGTTTTAATGTCCGACATACTGGTTTGTTTGTTTATAAGATGCCTCTAAAAGTGCATAGCTACAAATTGAGGAAGTATGTTGTTGGCTGTGGTTATTAACTCGTAATATTTACTTTTCAATCCTAATTACCATTATGCTTTTTGTTGGAATTCATCTAATAAATTTCTATCTCCCCTAATGTCAATCGGTTGTTCTTGTAAACAAATCAGAAAGTCACATAAAAAAAATTTTTTTAAACAAATTGGTCTAAAACCCACTGAGTCTTTGTTTTGGAGGATGGTAAACCAGTCAGAAAATCATTTTTCCAAGTTTTGAAAGTGTGCAGACATGAGAGGTTCTAAAGCTGCTACACTTTTCATAATTTTCAGTGGCAAAA
>CM053587.1:95034188-95051696 GCA_028646515.1 Pseudochirops corinnae | reverse complement strand
GGGGGGGGGGGAAGGGAGGGGAGAAAATCTGAAACTCAGGTGATTGTGGAACTGAATCTTGTAAATTAAAAGTAAATGAGTAAATAAAAAAAAATTAAAAAAAAAATAAAAACAAAAATAAAAACCAAGGGAAAAAAAAATTCTCTTTCCATAGCACCATTTTCTTCTGAAAAAGTACTTATTTTTTCCACTCATGGTTAAAATGGCAACTTTACCTTAAAGGAACAGATTAAGTGGGTTTATTTTTCTGAAAATATCTGCTAGATGGAGTACTTCTAATAGTTGCTTGTAGTCGCGGAATAGGCTAGCAAAGTTGTAACACATATTTTTGTAAAATCACTGAACTTCTGTGTAATTCCAAAGATTTTCCTGGCCATCCCCTATCTCATTATAAAGAATTGTAAAGATTTTACTATTTGCTTCTTTCTCTCTTTCCCTTTGGTGTCTTCCAGTCGGTGGAGTGCCTATTAGCACAGGCTATGGGTGTAGAGATGGCTAAGTCTAAGAACCATACCACCCACAACCAATCATGAAAATGGCACAGAAATGGCATCAAGAAATCTAGGTCACAGAGATACAAGTCTCTGAAAGGGTTTGACCCCAAATTTCTGAGAAACATGCTTTGCCAAGAAACACAACAGGAAGGGGCTGAAGAAGATGCAGGCCCACAACGCCAAAGCCATCAAGGCCCAAGCAGAGGCCATCAAGGCCCTGAGCACCAAGGCCTCCAAAGCCAAGCTTCTCAGGCCCAAGATCCCCAAGGCCAGTGCCTGGTGTGCTGGCCATAAGCTGGCGGCCAAGCGCCCAGGTCCTAGGATTGGCATCAAACGTCCAGGCTCCAGGATCACGAAGCCTGACCCTAAAGTTGCCAGAACCACTGATCCCAAGGCTACCAAGCCCACTGACCCCAAGGCTGTCAAGGCCACTGACCCCAAGGCTGTCAAGGCCACTGACCCCAAGGCTGCCAAGGCCACTGACCTCAAGGTCGCCAAGTCTGATCCCAAGGCAGCCAAGTCTAATTCTAAGGCTGCTAAGGCCACCAAGTCCAAACCCAAAGACGCTGGGGCTAAAGCTGCTAGTCCCAAGCCTTCAAAATAGATGCTTCAGGACAAAAGGACTTGTTTAAAGCTAAAGCCACCCTTTTCTCCTAGCCAGGGTATGATTATTCACTATTTTGTACAAATAAAGGAAATGGTGAATCATAAGAAAAAAGAAAAAGAAAAAAAAGATTTTACTACTTAAAGGTCTTATTTTAATAAAACCAATCACACTGATGGCATCCTGTACTCATTATATGCATTTCTGGCTCCACCTTCTTTACTACAATGTCCTGCCCATGAAGGACACAATGAATGGATCTCACACGTGATGCAATTTCCCTCTGTGATTCTTTTTTTATTCCAGTCAAAGCAGTCACTGCATCAGCTCCTATACAGGGTGTCCCGAGTCAGTGCAGTTTTCAGCTTTCATAACCTAGAACTGCACTAAGAGTTTTAGAACACCTTGTACTTAGATAGAACCCTTCCCCCCATATAGTTTTTATTTTGAAAATATTTTACTGCTGAAAGAATACCTCCTATAGTGCATCTTTCTTTTAGTGGATTGTTAAAAAAAAAAAAAGAGTTCTTAATCTATGTCATTAATTGAAACAGAATCTAGAAACACTGTATTAGCTGGGACATATCAGAAACATTTGTACTTTCATCCACCTGTATAGTAAACCACCCTCACTGCGTAATTGTCCTAAAACTCATTTCTTCAAATCATCAGCAATATTTTCTCTGAATTTCCCAATGGTATTTTCTGACAAAGAAATGCATTTTAGTTTGTTGTGATATTATTTTCCATGTATCATTTCAACCATTTTTTTTTTTTTACCACAGTAGGAAGAACAAGTGTTTCCCCAATGGTATATAGCTTTTTAATCTTTCACTATTAAGTAAGAAACCTCAAAGGAGGCATTTAAACATTTGTCATTAAGTTTAGTGAAATTTTGTAAAGTAAAGGATTGAGTATCACATGGCTTTAAACCACTGAAAAAAATGCAGAGGTTCATCTTCCTAGCTTTCTAATTGGGATGGCTTCATAATATTGTTAGCTAATATCTCAAGAGCCAACATAAACATAGGACAAGGCTTAGCATTAACTAAAGTGAATCCATATTTCAAATAATCGTTTTTGATGGGAAGATTATTAATCCACGTATTCAATATTATTCCACATAGTTAATGTTGGTAAAGTTTTTTTTTCTTATTTTTAGATGAATACAAATTTATTCACTCCACTTTGGAGACTGTTAATCTAAGGGAAGAATCATTGCACAATGAGAGGACTCTCTGTGAGGCATTTGTAGATTTCATTTCTCATTGGGAATTTAACTGAGAATTCCTGAGGTCTTGAGTGCTGAAATCCTCCAATATTTCCCATTTCATTTTCACCTATTGCCTTAACCAAGCCACAGCCCTATTCTTGAAGATTCTGGATCAACATTAATTCAAGTCCAAGAATGCTGAAGCCCAAGCTGGAAAGATAGATGTAGCCCCTGTCCAAGGGGTCTGCTCTCTAAATTAGTAGGGTGTCTGGATCTGTTGTGACTTGGAACTTAATGGGATACCTTCATCCCCTGAAAGGAGAAAATTGACTTTTCAGGGTGACATAATTTCTTTCATGTTGTCTCTTCAAAATGATGAAGGTACAACATATCACGGTATCCAGACTTAGCCTGACTGGTCCAGAGATTCTGCTGCTGGAGATAGGAACCAGTTATAGCTCTCTGTCACGTTAACACAAGCAAAACTGAAGAGAGAAATTAGCTCATTGGGATCTTTGGATTTGTATCTGCTATTCAAATTGCTGCTTTTTTCTGGTGTTTTTGGCCTATGAGCTTTGACTGAACTTGATGCAAACTTGGAGGTGACACATAAAGGTACCAGACTTCCTGAGCTGGTTTGCTTCATGCTTTGTACTCATCATAGCATATTCATAGTCAAAAAAGGTATTTACCTTTTGAGTTAGCTAGTACTCTGGGACCTTTATTACTCTAATTTTTGGAGCTAGCTTTCTCTAAAGCAGCTCTGCCTTTTCTACTTTTAATATGAATTGACACCAAAAGGAGAATCAGCTTTCCTTTTCAGCTCTCTAGGTAGTAGTGACCAAAGCTTCATTCCTTTCTTTCTGTTTCCCTCCTTCCCTTACTTCCTTCTTTTGTTTTTTCCTTCCTTCTTTCCTTCCTTCCTTGCTTCCTTCCTTCCTTCCTTCCTTCCTTCCTTCCTTCCTTCCTTCCTTCCTTCCTTCTTTCCTTCCCACTCCCTTTCTTTTTCCCTCCATTCTTTTTATTCTTTTTCATTTGTCATCTTCTTTTATTTGCTTCAGGATACCAGTGGTTTTATCCATTTTTTAAAAGGCAGAAATCATTCTTTCAAAGAGTAATTTTTTTTCCCTAGTGGGGGAAAAATGAGACAATTTGGCCTTCCCTATATTAAGACAACATTCTTGCTAAAATAAGAAAAGTTTAAAGTAGGGTTTCATAGATTTCAGGGGATCTATGAACTTGGATGGAAAAAGTTTGGATCTTTCTTCAACATAATTGATTTTCTTTGTAGTCCTGTGTATTTTATTTTATGCACTTAAAATGTTTTTATTCTGAAAAGAAATTGATAGACTTTATAAGCCTGACAACCGGGTAATAACACAGAAAATGTTAAGAACCTCTGAATTAGAGGTAAAATGCAGAGATTATCCAATCTCCTGGCTTCTCTCAACCTGAAGATATCCAGGAGAAAAGCCAACAATCTGGATGTGGTTAGTCAGCCTCCAAGCTCTCTTTTGTGAGATGAAGCCTTCACAAAAAAGGTAGATGGGTGTTACTTTAATTAGAAAATTTGATAGGGACCTTCACTCGTGCTCTGGGCAGTACCGACATGACTTCTAACCATATTATGAACTATCCCCCAACTCCAACTTATCTCAAACTCATGTACTAAACCTGACCAAACCCTAAGAGTCCTGTAAGCCAAAATATACCACGTCAAGAGGAGCTGTTGACTTGGCCCTCAGTCTCAGGAGAGGAGCAAAGGGCTATACACCTGTGACCAACATAATGAGCCACTGGATGGCACTGTCGTTCCATTCAAATGTCTAGCCTGGCGCATTTATCTTTCTTTTAAAAAGGCAGTTTAGCCTTGACAGGTAATTTGGCACATTTCGAGTTGAAATGTGCCAAATGATTTGGCAGATATTTCACATACCTCTGAAAATAGGAGCACCTGCTGCTGTCGGCCTGCAGAGGAGTGGAAGAGGGTGGGAAGAGGGGGGTTCTCTCCTGTTGTTGTTGCTAATTACAGGATTTGTAACAAGATTCTAGTAGAGGCTACATGGGCCTGCCCCATTTTGAGGGCAGTGTGATGTTTTAAAGAAAAGAAAAATGTATGTCTCTCTATAAAAATAAAAAAGATCTTCTTTACTGAAGAGACCAATGGCCATCTTCTCAATCTCCTTCTTGAGACTCTTGGGGCCTCAAAAGAGTTGGAACCACCTACTTGTGTCAATCAATTCCAGACTGAATGGAATCTGGCAATACCAGAGCCAAAACAATCATCGACATTGAAGAAAATTTTCTTCTAAATTAAAAAAAAAATGCCTTGCCCCTGTGTTGTTTTTATGGTTTTTTTTTTGTTTGTTTTTTTTTTTTTGGCATCCTTAATTAGAGGAGAAACTAAGAAATGCCAACATGTTTCACACATTATGTCTGGGCTTCCTCTTGGTTGCAACAGGAAAACGTGTAATTCAATTCAATTTAGCTCAACTCAATGAGCAGTCACAGTACTAGGCATTGGGGACACAAAAATGGCAACAAAAAACAGCAATCCAAAGGAGACAACCATTCTTTGTCTTCAAGAATCTTACATTCTACTGGAATGCAGAAGTATATACCTTTCAGGGCGATACTAAGGCAGAGTGATTTAGCATCCTGATTTAAAGGTATTGTCATAGTACTGACTAGTAAAGGGATTCACTGATAAAAGATATTTCTCTTTCTGTGTATCATCCTCCGTTCACACTGCAATTATGTTTATTGAAGGAATATAGTATAAGGGAGACAGCACTAAGCTTGGGAGTCATAAGCCCTGGCTTCTGGCCCCTGCCGAACTGCTAGCTAATCTCTTCTGTAAACTGTCTGACCCTTACCTTTCTTTTCTGTAAAATAAAAGCATTGAACCTGGAAATCTCTCCATTCCCTTCTAACTCCAAAAATTCTATAAGTCTATCTAGACTAGATATCTCAAGTAGGTTGAAATATATACGTTAATATTTAATGAATTAGTTTTTGAGGGAAATGATGGTTCCCCCGAATGGTATCAGTGGAAAAAATAGTGATAATATTAGTGAATCTGAAATTTTCAAACCTTCTGGAAAATGATTCTATAAATGCAATGCCAATAGTTGTAGAAATGAATATTGGGTTAGATTCAAAGATTCAAGAGATGGCTCTGATTGCTTTAGATACAGATGATGGTACTGAATACTAAGGAGAGAGGCAGGGTTTGAAAATCAAGAATATGTCTCATGAGTTTGTGTGCAAGTGTTTGCTTTTTCATTTTAGGCTAATATTCTTTGTGAAGATGAGGTTAGAATATAGGGTTTAAGTTCTATAGAATTGAGGTTTTCTAGCCTTTATCTACTTCTGACTCCTGGTTGTCCACTTTCCCAGATCTAAACCAGATGAGAAGTACACATTGGGGGAGGTTTCAGCTTTAACAGTTATGGATTACTCTCTGCAATAGAGACAATAGCAACAGTATTATGCAGGAGTCAGAGTAGTTATGGAGCTGATAAAGAGGATGGCATCAGAGTCAAGAAGGCAAGAGTTCAATTCTTACTTAGGACAAATACTGTCTATGAGATCCTAGGGAAGTCACTTAATTTGCATTACTCCAGGCAGCTTTCCTAAGACTCTAAATTGCAAATCAGGTGCTGATCTGATCTGACAGAGGGATTTCCTTTATTAAGAATTCTTTATTCCAGGGCACCTATGTGGCACATAGTCCACACACAGCTGTGGACTCAGGAGGACTTGAGTTCAAATGTGACCTCAGACACTTAATAGCTGTGTGACCCTGGTCAAGTCACTTAACCTAAATTGTCTCAAAAAAAAATTCTTTGTTCCAATGGGATCACAAATTCAGTACAAAAGAAAAAGAGTACTTTATAGTTTTCAAAACATTCTGTGTGCTTAACCTCATTTAATTCTCATAATACCCTACAAAAGAGGTAGGTATTCCAGGCACCTAGGTGGCACAGTAGATATGTATTAGTCCTGGAATCAGGGAGAACTGAATTCAAATCCTGCCTCAGTCACTAACAATTTGTGTGACCCTGGGTGAATCACTTCTGGTAGCTCATCCCTCAGCTGTTTCATTTGTCAAATGAGAGGGTTGGCCTCCATGCCCTCTACGATCCCTTCCAGCTCCAAATCTAGGATTCTGTTATCTATTAATTCTATTATAGTTGAGGAAATGAAGACTTAGACAAGGGAAAGAATCTGCCTAAGGCTATACATCTATTAAATAACAAATTTGAAACTAGAACTCAAGTCTTGATAGCTAGTCCAGTATTCATTCCGCTGACAAGGGAAGACAATTTTATTTATATAAGTAACATTTTATGTATTTCTGCATATATATGTGTGTATATATATACATACATTGTGTGGCTAAGTATATTACATAGATGTGCACATGTGTCAGGGGCTCACAAACAGTGGAATGAGATCCACTGATGGAACTTTTATTTTGATTGGTAGATCTCCCATCATGACTACCATGCTCCCAATCAATGGTTTGTTGAAGTATTCACCAGGAAGAAGAGTACCATGTCATAGGAGCCTAGATTTTGATCTGGAAAAGTCCTTCGGGATCATCTGGGCTTACCCCTTCACTTTACAGATGAGGAAACACAGACCCAGAGAGGTTAAGCAGATTGGCCAAGGTCATTCAGAGACATCTGTTGTGGGCACTACCCTCAGGGAAGGGGAATGCCTTGGTAAGGATGAGGCAGGCATGTGGCATGAGGCCAAGCGTGGAGGCGATTCATTCTGACATTGGCATTTTCCCATGTGATTACACTGGCCCAGTCTCTACTTTGATTGCTCCCAAATCCCTGATCAGACATAAGAAGCAGAACACCTGGAGCTGACTCTCCCAAAGGAAAACAAATAGGAGATGTATTCCCTGGGCAGCTACTTGAGCTAACCCAAATCCTTAGAACCCAAAGTACACACACACACACACACACACACACACACACACACACACACATGGCAGCTGGAGACTTCTTGATGCCATGGCGTCTATTTTGGCATGCCAAGCAAAAAAATTGCTTCATAGTTTCTGTCACATATAGACTCCCCTCCGTGCTTTGTTTCTGAAGAAAGGCAGGGACAGATTTTCAGTCACTAGCAGCTTGCCATTGCTGGAGTCCAGCTTGCTCTTCAAGGCAGTCTTGCCTTCCCTGACAGGTAATTCCTGGCAGGTGTTAGTGCTTGTATACTCCATCTTCCCTTCTCCATGATGCTCTGAGATGTGGCTACTATTTCATGGCTCTGCCTATTGCTGACATTCAATGGGCAGAGCAGGTCTATTCTCTCCACTACTTAGAGGGTGGGGGTTCTGTTCACCCCATCCTGCGTGTTAAAGTTTGGGGGAAAGAGAACTGCCCTTTTCACAAAAATGTTGAGTTCTCCTGACCTGCTTGAGTAGATGACCGAAAATTCAGATTTCACTATGGTATTTCTTTTCAAGGGCTTTCTTTTCTCTCTAGAATGAAGTATAAGCTCTTCTGTGTGGCAGTTAATGCCCTTATTAGTTATCTTGGATCTGTCTTTTCTTACTACACTTTGTTCTTCTTTATATGGGGTAGGTACGTGGTGCAGTGGATAGAATGCCAGGCCTCCTGGAGTCAGGAAGACTCCTCTTCCTGAGTTCTAATCTAGTCTCAGACACTTACTAACTGTGTGATCCTGAACAAGTCACTGTTTGCCTCAGTTTCCTCATCTGTAAAATGAGCTGGAGAAGGAAATAGCAAACCACTCCAGCCCCTTTGCCAAGAAAACTCCAAATGGAGTCATATAGAGTCAGACATGACTGAAATAACTCAATAGCCTCTTCATGTACTCTACATTCTACTTCAAAGAGGCCTTTTTATTATTCCATGTACGTGGTTCTACATTTCCAATCACTGTGCTTTTTCGTACTGGCTATTTAGTGTGCCTAGAATGTTCTCCCTTCTTTTGGAATCTTTAGTCTTTTTCAAGATTTAGGTCAAGTATCAGCTCTTAAGTGAGGCCCTCCAGCTAGCTGGGACCCTCTTCCTGCAATTCTACTTTTTCATCTCCTTCTACCCATTTTGATGCACTGATACATGTTTATATTGCCTCCCTGAAGAGAATATAAGCTCCCTGAGGCAGGGGAATGTTTTCTTCTTCTCTCTGTGTCCCTAATGTCTGGCTCTTAGTAAGCATTTTATAAAAGTATTGATTGTTTGTATTATCTGCACAAGATCAACTCTTTTCTCCAATTCATTATTTTTAATGTGAATATTTTCAAAAGCACATAATCCACAGTGAGAAAAGCTCTGATTTATCCTTTTCAAAGTTTGCTCCTTGTGACTTATTCAAGACCTGCTCTGTTTTTTTGGCTTGCTGATGTGTAATAGGTGACAAGTGTCAAAACTTCATAGCCACCTGCCTGCCAGCTTTTTGTCTGTCTGTCTGCTGCTGCCTGACATCCTTCCCCTACCCCCTGCTTTCCCTTTTGAAGCCTGCCGTGGGTTGAAATAAAGCTAGCTGTGGTTGAAGGTAGCTGGGTGGCTGTCAAGACTTATCGTTCAGCCTCTGTCAGGCAAATTCAGAGGCAACTCCATTGGAAGGGAAATGGAGTCAGGAGAGGGCAGGGGTGACAGTAAAAGAAACCCATATCATTCAGCTCCAGGACACTTTCCTTAAAACCCTGCTTTCCAAAAGCCAACCTGCCAAGAACTGTAGCTGATGTTAGCCCAGCCGTGGCTAGCGGAGGGGCGTGTGCCTTTGTTGTGAACTCCTCCCCTCATACCTGGTTAGGTGAAGAAAGAGTATGGAGCCGTTAAAGTGGCTGATGGCGTGGGGGTGGGCTCGGGAGGAAGTTTGCTCCCTCTCGGCTGGATCTTGCCTGAACCCTGCTGTTTTGATATTACCACCTCCATTTCCTTTTCATTGGAAATGGGCAAATTAAGCCTGAATGAAAATCTAACCCAAAGCAACTGGAGTCCAGGGGATATCTGTGCTGCCTGGAGCGCTAGGGTCTAGAGGCTGCCACGGGATTTGGAAATGAGTCTGATAGGAAACCTGAGGTCTGGGTTTTCTCTCATTGGAATGTAAGTTCCCTGAGGGCAGGGGCTGTCCCTTTTGCTTGTATTTGTGTGCTCTGTGCTTAACATTGTTCCTGGAACACATACGTTTTAGTACTTAATAAACTGCTTATTGCTGTACCTTGCCTTGTTGGAGGGATCCTTTTAATAGCTCCCTAGAATAATCCCTAGAATGTTGTTTGAAATAAATAATTTTTCCTCTCTGCTATGCACACACACACACACACACACACACACACACACACACACAGAGTAAAATGAAGAAAAATTATCTAATTGGATTACATTACCTCTAAGGTCTGTTCTAGCTCAAAATCTATGATCTGAACCTATTATGGGAGACACTTAATAAAGGTTTATTGAATTGAACTTTTTTCTTACCAAGGGGAATTTACTTTTTTTTCTTTTACTCAATTTAAATATGAAAATTGTTTTCTATTGTCTTTCTCCCATTCATTTTTCTTCTTATACTCATATGGCCTCCAGGAAATGTATTTTGGGATTACAGATTTTGAGCCAAAAGGAACCTCAGGGTTTGTCTAGTCTAATCTCCTAATTTATAGATTTTTTTTTACAGATGGGGAAATGGAGGCCCCGACAGGTGAAATGCCTTGAACGTTACTGTCTACTAAAGATAAATCTTGCTAGGGAGAACGTGTCAGGAAAGAAAGTTGTCAAGTGGCTAACACAAAGTGAGTAGATGTGATTGGTTGGTTAGGAGTCTTGGTCATGGGAAATAGAGCTGTTAACCTTTAGTTCACAAGTTGAACTTTGACCCAGACTGGTAATGACACAAAGTCATTACTCTCTAAAGGCCATTGGTCCTTAAGGAAATAAAAGTGTAGAGTTATTTCAGCCCAGGTCCTCCTGGACAAGAGTCCACATCAGACTGACTGCCCTTACAATTAGAGCTAATTGCTGGTCATTCAGCAGAGACTAAGGATTGAAAGAAGAGAGAGAGTGAACTACTTTTTTGATATTGCTATATATAGTTAGTCCCAGAGTAACCCAAGAAAACTTACACATGTGTCTTTTCAAAGGACACAATAGGCTGTCTACCATAAACCATTACTAGTAAAAGTCACAATTTATTGTTTAAAAAAACTTGTGGAAATCAGGGGAATGTGTATCCATATGTTGAGTGGTGAAGCCTTATTTCTGATTTGGTACTCTTATTGGAAAGAGTGATGTTTTTAATAATATGTGTCATTTCCAAATTTTTCCTTAATTGAAATCACAGCTGTATTTAGTCCCTAGAATTGAAGCATGGTAAATGGGTTCCTTAATTTCAGGGAAGATAAAACATCTTTACATGGGCAAACTTTGGGCATCCCTGCACCTGAGGCCATTAGGAAGGTAAAAATTAATTTAGGCATTTGCCCACCACGTTAGCAAGGAGACAGTACCATCTGTCTGGGGAGAGGATTCCTGCTGGGAAGTTACTTTTCTTGCTAACGTCAGGGTTTTAAAATAAATGAATTTAGTTGGCCATTTAAAAAGGCACCACTGCTACATTTCCTTGTTTATTACAGGGTGCATCTAAGTCTGGCCAGGAAATACCATCAAGAGTCTTGTCTTAGAATACAAAGGGCAACTATATATTCAGTATACAAACATAAACCGCTTCTAGCTTCTGTCATCTGTGTATTTATAAAAGCTTTTTTTTTTTTATATTCTTTAACCTCATCCTGTGGAATATCATGCAGAGCCTTGGAATTTATCTTTAGAATGGTATTTCTAATTTGGTGTCATGCAATTGTCTTCTCCATATTATTACATACATTCCACAGGTCTTAGCTAGTTGAAATCTTCCCTGAGTATATAATCGATTTCAAGTGTCTCAAGAGTTGATTTAAATATGTTTAATTCTCAGCTTTGCTAACAGATGCACTGTAGAACTATTTTTTACTGGAAAACTCTCCAGAAAAATAGATGGTATTGCATTGCAGTCTCTTCAGTTCCAGATTCCCAAAACTCTGTTCCATCATTGGGTGATAGATTTAAGGTTGGCAGGACCCTTAGAGGTCTTTTAGACTGATTTTCCCCATTTTATAAATGAGGAAACAGGCCTGGTAAAATTTAGTGATTTATCCAAGGTCACATAGTTAAGTGGCAGGGTTAGGATTCAAACTCAGGTCCAATCGTATTATCTGTTTCAGTGTCATCAGGGAATATTAGCTGTGGAGGAATCCAGTCCCATGAATGACCTTAGAACCAGAAACCTACTCTCTAGAGCAATCAAGGGGTAGAAAAGGTGGCAGAAAATCCTGCAGGTTAGTAAAAAGTTTGATCCACTCATCAGATTTGTTTAAATGGCTAATGTAGGACTAGGCAAATTCCTACATGGCCAAGGAAGGTCTTGAGAAACCCAATGGAAATGTAGTCACCAAGAAAACCTCTTATTAATTGTGAGAAGCAGAATAGCTTTTAGGGAGTCAGCCTTGGACAAGCACAGGAGGATGGATTTAGAACCAGAAGAGAGTTTCAGAGTTCACTTAGCCCCATCCCATTGTGAGATACTAAGATTGCTCTCAACAGATAAAGAAACTGAGGCCTATGGAGGTTAAATGCCTTGCCCAAGTTTACACACTGTAATAAGCATCAGAGCCAGGATTTGAATGGAAATCCTCTAACCACTTCCCACAGAGAGCTGGCTGAGGATGAGCCAAGTTCTCTCCCTATGTACTTGGCCCTAGCATGGGTGGAAGGGGCTGGTGGATGATGGTGAGTAAAGTCATGGCGCTTTATTTATAGAAGTATGGCTAGATTCCCCACATGGTAAATATACACAGAAGGAATTCTAGCCAAGGGAATTAATGGTTCACTGATGACTGAGCACCCTATTATATGAAGAGAAATGTGCCTAGCATGGAGGGAGAGGGGAAATACCAAGGAAGCAAGTGCCCAATCCTTTTCCTTGAGGAATTTAAGGAAGGGATAGGAAGGGTGTGTGTGTGTGTGTGTGTGTGTGTGTGTGTGGGTGTGGGTGTGGGTGTGGGTGTATGTGTGTGTGTGTGTGTGTGTGTGTGTGTGGGTGTGGGTGTGTGTGTGGGTGTGTGTGGGTGTGTGTAGGATGCTGAGAAAATTTCTCAAGGACAGAGGGAGCATTCAGGAAACTGACTGAAGGGAAATCACATGACAGAGAGTACAGCTACTGTCACCTAGGTATCAATAAGCAGATAAAACCCTATCCTTGAAATCATACCAGTGTGCAAGTGTCAGCTCTCAAAGGAAATGAAACATTAATAGGAAAAAGTCCGGAATAGAAATGCTAACATAGCACCACAGCGCCCTCTGGCACACGCATGGGTAACAGGTATCTGCTTGTGTCATTGATACCATCTCCCCCCAGGCTGCTTTGAGGTGAGGAGGTACAGCCCTCAGATGTATGGAAAGATTTGAATTGAATAAAATATCACTTAGGAAGGATTTTAGAATCCCGTTTAGAATTTCTCAGTCAAGTCAGAGAGGACAGCTGGGACACATAAGTGAACCAATGTTAAATACATTAATCTGATAAAATTACAACCAAATTAGCATCTGAATGCAGGGGGCTCTGGAGAGGTAAAGAAAAACTCAGTAGCCCAGGGCATCGGAACATAATGAGGTCTAACAACCCCTGATACTGGGGAACTGGTATCAGGGGAAGGAGTGGAGCCAAACCTTCTCTAAATAAATTCCCTTCCTGGCTCTCCTCGTATTTCAGGGAGCTGAGTGCTGTAAGGTGAATAGCAGCTTGTAGCTTTGTGCTCCTGAATCGGAAAAGAAATCCAGCCATGTGAATGACCTTAGAACTGGAAACCTAGTCTCAGGAGCAAGTCTAGTGGTAGAAAAGTTGGTGGGAAATCCTGCAGGCTAACTAGTAAAAAGATTGATCAGCTCATCAGATTTGTTTGGCTGGCTGATATAGGGGTAGGCGAATTCCATCTTGTCCTAAGGTAGAACTTGAGAAACTGAATAGAAATGTAGTTATCAAGAAAAGCTTTTTATTAATTATGAGAAGTGGAATAGCTGTTAGGGAGCCATCCTTGGATGAACATAGGAGGATGAATTTAGAGCTAGAAGGAGCCTTGGAAGCTACCTGGCCTCAGCTCATTATGAGACACCAACATTCCCAGACAGTTAATGGGCACAGGTTTGGGCAGACAAGCGTGGGGCTCCCACTACATGTCCTTCCATCAGTGACAAACATGGTGGAGAAGAGAGGGGAGTTAGATCTAGCCACAGCAATTCCTAGGAGGTTATGCTGGTTCTGAGGATCTATAGAAGTTAATATTATGGGGAGTCAGAATATCCTGGAATGGTTATCAAATGAACTGATCCTTTAATCACAGTGACTTTAATTCTTGAGGTGCCTGGTTCCACCTTCAGATACTTTAGGTTTGATCTATTAAGACCCAGAGTCTGTGCTGGTCGTTGGTAGACTAGCCAGCTAGCTACCCAGCAGCATTTCTAAGACACTACAACATTCTACCTGCTCCCAAATATCACCCTTGCCAGCTTTCTCTAGCATCCTCAACCTTCCATCAATCAATTAATCTATCCACTAATCAACATACATTGAGAACTTTTTATTCATTAGCTGTGTGGGGGATACAAATGAATGAATGAATGTATAAAAAAAACCCAATCATTTAAGTGTTCATTCTGTGCCTGGAACTGAGAAAGCAGATACAAAGGGAGATAGTCCCTGCCCATAAGAAGCTTACATTCTAATATTAGGAGGTTAGGGATTCATCCTGTGATTTCAGAGATATGGTTGGTTGGTCAGTTGGTTATGGCCCTTCATTCTTGGAGAGAACCAATATGACACCACTATGTTAGAATCAAATTACAGTGTATCTGACAGTAGCTGACTAATACAAGCCCAGAATACTCTACCACAGGTCAAGCGTAAATGATCCATGTGAACATCTGGGGTGGATTTTCTTAAATTTGAGCATCTTGCTTTTCTTTTGAGCTACTTCAATCTCTCTTTGCTCATAGAGCAGAGCCCCTCCTAATGCTGTGACCCTTTAATAGTCATATGTGGGCGTGTTTGCATGTGGGTGGACCCTCCTGGAGATGGATAGAGGAGATTCCTAAGACCATCAGAAATATGTGTTTTCTGATGGTCTTAGGCGACCCCTGTAATCCCTGTGAAATGGTCGTTTGACCCCAAAGGGGTCATGACCCACAGGTTGAGAACTGCTTGCTTAGAGTCACATAGTAGATGTATATGAGAAGCAAGACTTGGACCCTGGTCTTACTGAGTCTGAGTCCAGCTCAGTCTCCATTATGTCAGAATTCCTTCTCTTCAAACATGAGAGGACAACATATATAGGGAATGGTGGATGGTGAAGGAAATTTTGGTTTTGGGGGTGGTAGATGGGAGCCAGCTGGGTGGCACAGTGGTTGGAGTGCTGGAGTGGAGTCAAAGAAACTTGAGTTCAAATCCCCAATGCCTCAGATCCTTACTAATTATATGACTAAGCAAGTCACACAGCTTCTCTTAAGGTTCAGTCATCTTTCCCTTCACCCATGGGGATAATAGATAATAGCACCTACCTCCCAATGTTGTGGTGAAAACCAAATGAAGCGCCATCTGTAAAGTTCTTTGTGAACCTTAAAGTTCTATATAAATGCTGGCTATTATTATTGTTGTTATTATTAATGGAGCCATGGAAAGTTCAGTCTATAGTCACATCCTTTCTAGAAGTAATGGTAGTATGGATTGATTACTGTCTTCTCAGCAAGAGGGTGAGGAGGAGGGAGGGATGGGGAGAGGGAAGTATGCCTCCAGGTGGTGTCTTAGACATCAAGATATCTGAAGTTTGTGACTTGATGGTATGTGAAGTTTAGTTTGGTTTAAGACTGGTTAAATCAGGTTGTTTAGATGAGTTTGCCCTTGTTTACTCTCCAATTGCTCCAATCCCTCTTCCTCCCCAGTTCCAAATTGAGTAGATTAATTTTTCCCCCAGAACAGAGGGCATGGCCTCAGGGTTTGTAGGCAATAGAGTCCAGCATGGTGAATTACTACATGCTAGAAATAGATGGCTAGTGGGGAAAGAAATGTAGGCAAAAAAATAGAAGCAATCCTAGCAATGATCTTCTAGAAAACTCCTCGTAAATCCTAATGAGGAATCCCCGTGCAATTTTGTGAAGAAAGGCTATATTGTCCATTTTTGACATTGCAAGAGATGTAGGCAGGGATTAACTTCACTTTCATTTGCTGGGAACAGGTTTGGAAACTGATGGAAACGGTCCCAGTGAACATATTGAGAGAAGGTAGGTGCTTTTTGTGCAATGTTGAATGAATGGGTCAGAAACCAGAATGTAAACCTCTTTAGGGCAGGGACTATGTTTTATAAATATAGTCAGCATTGGAAAGCACCAAAATATAGGAACTACCTGTGGAAGACACAACTCCCTACTCTCAGAGGGCTTAGGATCATTGAGGTGGGAAGACAAGAAAGAAACCTATGAATGATTAATTGTTCAATGAGTGACAGAGAAAATTAGTGCTCTAAGTTCCTGAAATTTTCACCATCAATCACTCCTCTGAGTGAGATAACAAAGGAACATTATTTTGAAGGTCACTGTTAAAATATGCATGTGTGATCTAGGGGAATGATGGGAGGTGGGAGTGGGGATGGGCCTAGCCTGCTCAACGAATACATTAGCACTCAAACTGTGGGACTCAGAATAAAGAAGGAAGCTCAAGGGACTGTCAGGCACATATAAAAATAGGAATATTCTTGAGAAACATGACAGAGGACACAAATAGATATACAAGTATTCTCAGACTATAAAATTGAATATGTGGGATTGTGATAGAGGGTTTTGTGATGTGACACAGGTCATAGGAAACTGAAGGCAAGAGATAGCTGCTAATGCCCCATCATTATAGGAACATGTAGTGGTGATGGTGGGGATAGGTGGGAGGAGGCTATCAGGGAAGAGTAGGAACCACACTGAGTCCTATACTAAAATAAGAAACTGAAACCCAGAAGCTTAATTACCTGATTTGATTCTCAGGAGGGAGTAAAGGGCAGAAAAGGCCTAGCTGAGGAGGTGATGAGGTTGTGGCTTACTGACAGTAGAGAGCAGTAAATGAAAGTTCCTAAATACTCTTCCTCCTCCAGAGAGGGGGAAGATGGGAAATGGTTTAAGATGGGAAATGAAGGGGGTGGCTAGGTGGCTCAGTGAATATAGCACCAGCCCTGGAGTCAGGAGAACCTGCGTTCAAATCCAGCCCTACCTTCCCCACTCTAAAAAGAAAAAAAAAAAGATGGGAAATGAAGACAGTGGTGGGGAGTACGGCCTCTAGAAGGCAGGTGAGAGACCCCCAGGGATGTCTATCTGGGAGACCAAAGAGCAGGAAAATCAACTAAACATTGGGGCAATCAAAGTCAAGGACAATGAGGGGGAATGACATTCAAACAACAGAGTCCACGCTACGCAAGACCCTGATAGCAATGGCTAAGACAAAATGCCTCCAAAATGGGCTTCTACAGGCAGAGCCATTCTGGTCCCTGGGATAAGGACCATAAATATGTCACCAAGAGCAAGCAGTAGGAACAACAGTTTCACATAAATCTGGAGACAAATGCATTTGGGATGGGAAAGGGGAGGGGAGAGACTTCAGATCTTAGGATCCAAGACTCAATGGAGAAAGGTATACTAGGATATAATGATGAGGCAAAGATCCTTGATCAGGATTCTGTGGTTAGAACTTGAGGATAGATGGGGAGGGAACAGTGTGAGGGCCCCTTAAGGGAAGAAGCACACCACCTAGTAGCTTCCAGTTGGAACTAACTATTCTTTCCAATTAGCTAATTAACTAGTCTCAGTTGTTTCTATGAACAGGAATATAAGGAAGAATGCAAGAATTCCTTTAACATTTCAGCATCTCTGGACAAAACCCTAGATAAGCCTTAGGAGATGGGTGTAGAACCCTTTTGATTGCCCAAGATGGTCCTTTTAGGATATTAGATATCTCTGGTGGGCCTGAGACCTGACTATTAGTTCAATAACTTTGTCTATCTATCTATCTATCTATCTATCTATCTATCTATCTATCTATCTATCTATATCTATCTATCTATCTATCTATATCTATCTGTC
>CM053587.1:95015047-95033688 GCA_028646515.1 Pseudochirops corinnae | reverse complement strand
ACACTGGGATGGCTGTTTTGGGGCGGTGGGTGGGGGAAAGAGGGGGAGAAAAGATGTAAATCAAAATCTTGTGGAAATGAATAATGCAAACTATAATAAAATTTAATTTAAATAAAAAAAAAACTAGTATGTGTTGCTCAAAGGAGAATTTCAAGTAGTTAACAAATTCTTCAGCATGATTTTCACAACTTAGCTTGATGGAGTAAAGGACATTGACTTGGCAGACCACCAATGTGGTCCAAGTGACTTGCCCAAGGTGAGGCACAGGGTTAGGACTCACTACAGGTCAGCTGATAGAAAATATGCTGTTCTTTCCACTGCTGCCTAGATAGGGTTCTGTGAACTTGGTTTTTTTTAAAAAAATATTTTAGTAACTTATTTAAATATAATTGTTTTCCTCTGTGATTCTATGTGTCTTATTTTATGTGTTTAAAAATAATCTGAGAAGAGATTTATAGGCTTCGCTAGACTGCCAGAGGAGTCCAGATCAGAAAAAAAGGTTAAGAATCTCTGCCCTACACTATGCAGACCAGCAGTTCCAAAGCTCTACCTATAGGGTCCTTTGCACGCTCTCTTTATAATGTGTAGAAGAACAAATTATTTTTTTCTTTTTTTAAACTATTTTCTCTTCTTGATACAATCTTTATACAGGAACACAGTCACAACTCTGCTGGATGTAGTTTTCTAACTGTTTAAATTCTTATTCTCATGATAAAGTGGGGAAAGTGGCATTGAACTAATCCATTCTTGAGAACATCTTAACATTATAAGAAGAACAAAGTGATACAAAATATATTCAGCCTCACGGATTTCTCTAGATTGTAGCCAGAATAGAAAATGGCAGAATGTATTAATTCTTAAGATAAAACTATAATAGGAACAGAAAATGGGGCGAGATGAATTAATGTAGTGACCATCTTACATCAGGAAAGCCAAATCTTCTCCTAATGTTACAGAGCAGCAGCACTCACTAGACGTCTTCTCTTCTCTTGTCATCTCTAAAGAGAATAGTGGGGACGCATTCTCATTCCAGGGAGCCCAGATATAGGGCTTCATTGAATGGGACTTGCATAGTGATAACAAGAAAGATTTCATCTTGCCAGGTAGCTAATCGAATACCCAAAAGGATCTGTGTTGCCTTGATTTGAATGTTCCCTTCAAAACAGCAGATTTTGACCCATGCCTTCTTGCCCACTCATCCTCTGTGACCCTTGTCCACATCTTTGCAGCTGCTTGTCACAGGTGATCTACCCAACTTCAATCTCTCCCTACATTGCAATAAAACTAGTTCAACATCAGTTATCCCTCGGTCTCATTGTGTGACCATCTTCTTTTTTCATTCGCACATTTCTTTGGTGATGGCCTTTATTTTGTTTTTTTTCATGGCTTCTTATTTGTTCTGTGTTGCAGCTCACACCTATTTTGCTTCTATCCACTCCACTCTGAATGAGTCTCATGTTTAATTCTTCATAGACTGCAGTGTTCTGTGACTGACAGCCATTTAACAACATTGGTGGAATACTGGTATTATAAACATGGGCCTTTGTTTCTGGAAGATGTTTGGGGTCATTAAATCAATCAATCAGCAAGCATTTCTGAAGCCCCTATTCTGTGTCAGGTACTGCGCTAGGCACTGTCAATGCAAAGACAAAAATGAAACAATCCCCATCCCAAGGAGATTATACTCTATCAGAAGGTGGTTAGGGGATGGGGTAGGGAGGGAACAATGCATACATAAATAAATCTATACAAAATAGAAAAGTAAATACAGGATAAATAATTAGTGAGAACACTACTATCCTACTCCCACTATTATTGTTACTACTACTACTACTGCAATACTATTATTGGGTTTGACCTGGGTTTGTGTTCTACCTCTGATACTTACTAGCTGTGTCATAGGGCTTGAGGAGGACAAGCACCTCTGGTGTGAGGGCTGCTGAGGCCTTTTCAGTGCTGCTCATCCACCTGTGGTGTCCACTTGGCCTCAATTCTCCCCTTTGGCTCCAAGAAGCTGTAGCATGTGCATTGGTTACATCCAGTAAAACCATCTCAGTAGATGAGCCAAGTCAGTTTGAAGGCACCAAATAGTCTACAAACTCGTGGGTGAATTAGGGGGATGTCTCCCCCAAGCATGGGAAGATTTTCCCTGACAGAATGGGCAGATGAGGACAATTTGTTTCAATAGCTATGAAGGTGGTTGAAGCAGGCATTGTAAGCTTAGGGCTTGGTCAGACATTAAAGATGTCAAGGTCATTCACTGCATCTCAGGCCATTGCCAGTCATCCTGACTTTTGTCTTGCCACTGAACTTCAATGACTGTGGAAGAGAAAGTGAGGCTGATGACTTTGTACAACTCTGCCTTACTTAAAACTCAATTCATGTGCAAGTCAAGTCATTACTCGTGATGTAACTATTCCTCTTCAAAAATAAAGGACAAACAACATAGCGCTTTAAGATTTGCAAAATCCCAGACCATGTCAACATATTTGATTCCCATAACAAAACCTGGAGGCAGGTGCTATTTGCATCCCCATTTTACAGATAGGGAAACCAAAGCTGAGAAAAATTAAATGACTCACTCAGGTTACACAGCAAATAAGTATCTGAGGCATGATTTGAATTGAGGTATTCCTGATGCTAATTCTAGCACCCTATCTGCTGTACTAATTGACTGAAAGGATCAGTAAAAGATGTAAAATATGGCATTTGAGTTGAACTTCAAAGGAAAGAAGAGGTAGGCTGGGGCTATGACTTCAACCTCTGAGATACTCTTTCCTCTTTGGATTTTCTTCTGACCACCACAAGCTCCAATCTACCCTTTCTTCAGTGCTCTCCCTTCTCTTATTTCCCTTCCCTCTTATTTCCCTATAGGGTAAGATAGATTTCTATGCCCAACTGAGAGTACATGTTATTCTCTCTTTGAACCAATTTCAATGAAAGTAAAGTTCAAGCAATGGCCCCCTATTTTTCCCTTCATTGTTAATAGTCTTTTGGGTCTCTTCATGTGAGATAATTTGCCCCATTTTACTTCTCTCTTATCTTTTCTACCAGTGCCATCTTCTTTCTCACTCCTTAATTTTGTTTCTTTTGATTATCATACCATCAAAGTCAACTTAAACTTTCATACTCTGTCTATGTATACTTTTTTTAACGGCCCTAATAATGATAAAGTTCTTAAGAGTTACAAGTATCATCTTCCTGTGTAGGGATATAAATGGTTTCACCTTACTGAATCCCTTGTTTTCTCTTTCCCATTTACCTTTTTATCCTTCTCTTGAGTCTTGTATTTGAAAATAAAATTTCTTGTTCAACTTTGGTCCTTTCATTGGGAATACTTAAAAGTCCTCTGTTTTGTTGAATGTCCATTCCCTCCCTCCCCCCACCTATTATGCTTAGTTTTGTTGGGATTCTTGACTGAAATTAAAGTTCCTTTGCCCTGTGGAATATCATATTCCAAGTCTTCCAATCCTTTAATGTAGTACCTGCTAAATCCTGTGTAATTCTGATTGTGGATCCACAATGTTTGAACTGTTTCTTTTTAACTGCTTGTGGTATTTTCTCCTTGATCTATGAGTTCTAGAAATCAGCTATAATATTTCTGGGGGTTTTCATTTTTTGCATCTCTTTCAGAAGGTGATTGGTGGATTCTTTGAATTGCTATTTTACTCTCTGGGTCTAGGATATCAGGGCAGTTTTTGTTTGGTTCATTTTTTGTTTTATAATTTCTTGAAAGATGCTGTCTAGGCTCTTCTTTTTTACTCTGGCTTTCAGATAGTACAATAATTCTTGAATTATCTCTCCTAGATCTATTTTCCAGGTCAGTTTCTTTTCCAAAGAAATATTTCACATTTTTTTTTTTTTACTATTTTGTTCATTCTTTTGGTTTTGTTTTATTATTTCTTGATGTCTCATGGAGTCATTGTTTCTACTTGCACAATTTTAATTTTTAAGAATTTTTTTCAGGGAGTTTTTGTACCTCCTTTTCCATTTGACAAACTCTACTTTTTAAGGAGTCATTTTCTTTGGTGAATTTTTGTACAACTTTTTCTACTTTTTGTGCTTCCTTTACCAAACTGTTGATTTTTTCTTCATGATTCTCTTTCATCACTCTAATGTTTTTTTCACATTTTTTCTACCTCTCTTATTTGATTTTAAAAATACTTTTTGAGCTCTTATAGGAGTTATTTCTGGTCCTGAGACCAATTGACATTTTTCACAGAAACTTCACATGTTGAGGTTTTGACATTGTTGTTATCTTCTGAGTTTATATTTTGATATTCCCATCACCACAGTAACTTTCTATTGCTTGGTTCTTTTTTGTGTGTGTGCATGTGCTCATTTTCCAGCCTATTTCATGACTTTTAAAGTCGGGCTCTCCTCTTGGGATGAAGGGGGAACTGTCCCAAGCTCTTTGCACTGGGAGAGCAAAGCCTCATCACTAGCCTGCTGGAGGCTTGCCCAGATGCCACCTATACTGGACTGGACTCCCCTTTTACCCAAATAAGACAGACTTTTTTGTTTACTTTCTAAGTTGTCTTGGGCTGGAAAATTGTTTCACTGTGTGGTAAATGAAAACCTCAAGAGACAGAGTTTCTGAGCAATTAATAATCAATATATTAGTTAGACTAGCTAATAACCAATAAATTGGTGGTCAGTGGTTTCTTTTGGAAACCAAAGACAAGACATGAAGAAACTGGAAACCTCAATATGCTTTTGGAAAGTCAAACCTGAATGATGAATAAATTAATGAGGAGATGAGCTAAAAAGTCTTCAGCTCTTCCTGCTGAGAAGGTGGCTTGATCATGAGACTCAGCCACCTCTGGCAATCTGAATAGAGGAATTCATCTTTACCTAGATTGCTCTGGTTGGTTTTCTCCTTTGTGAGCTGAATCATGTTAAACTCTGATGGAGGGGTGCAAAGGTATAGGCTCATGGCTTTGGGAAAGAATTCACATAGATTAGATCCTGTTTACGCTTTAAATAGAAGCAAAGTCTCCTAGTTGGGTGGGATCCTGTGGAAGGTTGAAGAGCATGTTACCAGATCACTAGGGCAATCTCATCTATCAGCCATATCCTTCAGAGGTGGGCTGACTGACCCACAGGGGCTGGTCCTCGAATGAGGAAATAAAAAGCCTGGATACTAATTAATAATGGATTATTAATAGAATAGAAAATAATAATTTCTCTCAACCCCATCCTTTTGTTGGTTCTACTGTTCCAGAGTTCATATTATGGTGTTATTTTATAGTTGTTTGGAAGTGAATTTGGAGTTCAAGAGAATCCCTGTCTTATTCCATCATCTTGGCTCCCTCCTCTCTGAGTTTTCATGACCTCTCTCTCTCTGTCTCTCTTTCTCTGTCTCTCTATCTCTCTCTCTTTCTCTCTCTCTCTGTCTCTCTGTCTCTCTCTCCATCTCTGTCTCTGTCTCTCCCTCTCTCTCCATTTCTCTCTCTCTCTCTCTCTCTCTTTTTCTCTCTCTCTCTCATTTCTCTTTTTACTGTTTCCTCTCAACCTCCTCTGCCAGATCATTAGCCATGCCACTCCCCCTAACTATGGGCATTGCCCAAGGCTCTCTCCTGGGCCCTCATCTTTTCTCTCTCTTTACTTTCTCCATAGATGACTTTATCAGCTTCCGTGGGTTTAATTATCATCTTTATGCTGATGACAAATCAACATGTCCAGCCCTATTTTCTCTCCAGAAATCTAGTCCTGCATTGCCAATAGTGTTTTAGATACTTCAAACAATGTATCAGAGACATCTCAAACTCAATGTATCAAAACACAATTCCTTATCTTTCCCCTCAAAATTCATCCTTCTTCCAAACTTCTCTATTTCTATGGAAGTCACTATCATCCATTCAGACACCTAGGTTCACAAACTTGCAGTTTTACTAGACTCCTCATTCCTTTTTACCCCTCATATTCAAATAATTGCCAAATCTTATTGCTTCTCATCTCTATAACATACCTCTCATTTGTCCATTTTCTTTTCACATGACCACCAACCAAATTCAGGCCCTTTAGCACCTTTCTCACTTGGACTATTATAACAGCCTCCCGATTGAGCTCCTTGTATATCATTTCTCTGTACTCCATCCTCCACGCTGCTGCCAAAGTGACTTTTCCTAAAGTGTGAACCTGACAATGTCACCCTTCTACTTGAAAAACTACATCGGCTCCTCTCGTTCTCTAGTTTCCCTTATAAATTCCTTTGTTTGGCTTTTAAAGACTTTATAACTTGGGTCCAAACTATCTTTCCAGGCTCATTATACACGATTGCCTTTCCAGAACTCGATGGTCTACTCTAGGCTGTCCTCCTTGCTGTTTCTCATGCACAGCTCCCTATTCTCTACCTACATTTCTTTGTACAGGCTTCACGACTTGCCAAGGGCAATCCATCATGTTTTCTTCTTGTTTAATTCTGGGTCCAATTCAATGTCCATTTGCAGTGTTTGTTATAGTGGCTAGAAATCGAAGTACTTATTTAGACAGAGATTTCAAGCATAGCCACCAGAGATGTCAATTCTGCTGCAGTTAGAGGGGAGAGCCCCTTGGAAAGATGGGCAGATGTTTGTTTTTCAGGGGACAAAGAATTATGAGATGCTCTCCCTTTTTTTTATATTTATTTGCTCAAGGGCCAAGAAATAATAATAATAATAATGATAATGATAATGATAATAATAATAATAATAATAATAATAAAAATAAAACAGTCACCCATATCTGTCTGGCATGACTTTTGATATGTGCCCTGCTTGAAGAGAGTATAATGAGCTGATTGAATTACCTCCTGTTCTTACTCGATACACCATTTCTGGGCCTCAGTTTTCTCATCTGTAAAATGAAAGGGTTGGGCTAGATCAAGAATTCTCAACCTAGACTATATGGACCACTAAGAACTATAAGAATCTTGTTATGTAGGGAGAGCGGATATTTGATGAATAACTCTGTTGTTATACTGAAATTAATCTCTGTTTCTTATGTGAAAATGCATGGTAAGCTCTGGAAATTAGGTCCTTTCACATTTAATGTTATATGGAAAGCTTTTTTTTCTTATGTACATATGCATGATAAACTCTAGAATAATTCCTTTCATTTTTTTGGTTTGTTTTTTTTCTTTTTGGAGGGGGGAAGTCAGGGCAGTTGAAGTTAAGTGACTTGCCCAAGATCACACAGCTAGTAAGTGTTAAGTATCTGAGGCTGGATTTGAACTCAGGTCCTCTTGATTCCAGGACCAGTGCTCTATTTTTATCACCTATCTGCCCCTGTTCCTTTCATTTTGAAGAGGGGTTGTTTTTTTTTTTTCCAGTTTACTAAAAGTCAAGTTGTACAGAGACTGGAAAAAGGTGGGAACCCTGGACTAGAAAGTCTCCAAGGTCTTTACCAATTTTAAGTATCCATATGATGTGTGAGTTGATGGAAGTGATATTTACATGTGTTTGCAAAATGCCCCAGACTTGGTTGGAAACCCAGCTACATCTTTCCTTTTGTGTCTGCTTCTTTGTCTATCTCTGTGTTTCTCTGTCTCTGTCCCTCTTCATGTCATGATTCTCTGTCTCTCTCTGTCTCTCTCCCTTCCAGTGCCTAGTTCATCGTTCTGTATATTGCAGGCATTTAATAAATTGTTGAATGAATACTTGGTGTAGATATCATCACGCCTGTAAAACATCTCATTAGAGTTGATGTATTTATAGCCACATACATTTGCAGACTTTTATAGGCTGTTTACTGCACTGAGCAATGGAGGAGAATGCTGAAGAATGATGGTTAAGTGAAGAATTATCAGGTGACTGGTCCTTCCAAGATTACTGTGACATCACAAGCCACTGGGGGGAGACTCACGTTGCCTCCTGTGGTTACAGCGGAACTTTGAAATGTTCAAAACGTTCCCTGTTTTCCCCATCTTCTAAAACCTGATGTGATTGCTAATTCTTAATCAGTGCCACTGTTCTTTGAATCAGAACGATGCTGCTCATTTGATTGGCAGTACTATTGCCTTTATTTTTAATTTTCGTGGTGCTGTCAATTTGATTTCAAATTTTTCCCTCTGTGCACCGACTGATTGAAGACTGTTTGGCTGTACTATCTGAACTATGCATTAAGGCTTTTTAATAACATCAGAGTCATGCATTTGGAGTACTGTTTTATTATGGCTGAATGTGATTTAAGAAGCCAATCTGTTAACTATAGATAATAAGCAAGAGAGAACGGTGAATTATCCTAATGTTCTAAGCTCAAATAGCAAATAAGACTCCAGAGTCTTTATTTCTGTTCATCACATTTTAGCTACAGAGACATTTTCTTGACCTAATTTTATAGACGAGGCTCATGGACTTTAGGTTATTCCTTCCTCTAAGTTTTTCCTACTCTTGTGCCTTCCAACCTCCCATTCACCCCCAAATCCCTTGACCTATTTAACATAGAAGAGTATGGCGGGTCAGTCTTTTGATGTGCTGGTCCTTCATTCTTCCCCTCTTTTTTGAAACTCCTCACCCCTCAACTATTTTTTTACTTATTATTCTTTGGCTTCTGGAATAGCCATACAATTTCAACCAATTTCATTCCTCTCTCTGCTCTTGGTGTTTTTCATTTCAACTTTAAAAATCTTTTTATTTTCCTTTTAAGGAAAAAATATGGGTTTTTTGGTGGCAAAAATTGGATTAATGGTAGAATCTTCAGGCTTTAGTTTTACAAAATAAAAAGCCAACCTTTAAAACTGAGAGGGGTGGGTGCACTTGCAGGCTCCTACCATGGAAACCCAAGCAGACTGAATGGTCTCTTTTTCCGAAGAAATTACCTTTAAAATGCTCCCTTTTCACTGTTTGGATGGCTAACACATATAACATTTACTTTTTATTTTAAAAGCTTAATCAGGAGCAATAAAACCCCTTGATTAAGCATTTAAAATAAAAGTTAAAAGAAGTTGCCATGGATAAGTATTAGGAAATCATCATATGTCTGGCAGTCAATTAGACTTCAAATAGGTTCTTTTTCAACATGAAAATTGCAATTCATGGGCTTGACATTACTGCTTATTAGTATTTTAGGCTTCATTTATATAATTTTATTCATACGTACAGCATATTAGGGAAGAGAGAACAAGTTTTGACAAGTCTAGAATAGGCTGGCGTTGACACTTCTAACAGGAAAACTCGAATTCCATTTCTTGTTGGCTCACCTGGCCTTCTTGGTCTAGACAACAGAAGGTATTGATTAGGCATACAATGATGGTATCTGATATGATGGAGTCTGGACCAAACAGCATTTTGGGAGGTAAATGTTAAATGCAGCAGAAGCTCAAGTTAACTCTCCATCAGGCTACTCAATTCAAAAAGGAAGGTGGAGATGTGTAGAAAATAAGGATCGATCCAAATTAACTAACAATAATAATGATGATAATAACTAGCATTTATATGGTACTTTAAGGTTTGCAAAGCACTTTACAAAAATCTTATTTTGTTCCCATTACAACCCTGGGAGGGAGATACTATTATTATCTCTATTTTATGGATGAAGAAACTGAGGCCAGAGTTTAAGTGACTTGCCTATCCACTATGACACCTATGCAGAAAAGCTTTATTATTATCTTCATTTTAAATGTAAGGAAAGTGGGGATGAGAGACTTTAAATAAGGGACCTGCCTAGGATTGTATTGTTAGTAAATGTCCAAGGCAGGATTTGAACTCATATCTTCCAGATATTGAGTGCGTCATCTCGCTGCCTTCTGTGTACCTATTTGGTGCTATGCACAGAATTAAAATTGATCATATTTAATTTTCATTGAACACATTTACACTGAAATAATAGCCAACCCTAACTGTGTTTCAGCAAGTCCAGCAAGTGCTGCATCATGTCATTTGAGGTGTCTATTTAATACATGAATTCCTGAATAACACCTAGTTCATTTGAAGTCAGACCAAAGACACAAGTCATGTTGTTAAAAAGAGCTGTGTGTTTATAATCTTTATCGGACTGCTTACCATCTCAGGGAGGGGGAAAGGGAGAGAGGGAGAGAATCTGGAACTCAAACTAAAAAAACCCCAAACAAATGTTAAAAAACTGTTATAATATGTAATGGGGGGGGGAATAAAATATTATTTAAAAAAAGAAGGAAGTGTGATAGGGCTGCAACTGAGAACATGGGTAAAGCATGACATCTTGTTTGTCTCCATTTTCACATCTGAGGGGCACAAATCTTCCCTGCTTTTTATTAGGGCCTTTGAAAATTCTTCTTGGGGTCTCTACAGCCTCTCTATGGAACAAACAACTGAGAAGTATCTCTCTTTCTGACTTTCTGTCTCGTCTCTGTCTTTCTCCGTGTGTTTCTCTCTCTCTCTGTCTCTGTTGGTCTCTCCCTCTTTCTCCCTAGAACTTTTCGCCCTTGCTGGATCCCTTTCAGACCACAGCCCAGGATTTGACGTTTTCTCCTCCTCAGCTCTGGAATTCTTTTTTGTTTGTTTGAATTTTTTTTGAATTTACTTCCTCTCCTGAGCTGTAGTCATGTCCAAGCAAGATGCCTAGCCCAATATATCTAGCTATGCTAGACCAGATCATGTTTCTTGTCCCATCCAGCAATCCATCTGAGCCACCTTGACTCCTACCTGACTTACCCCTGCTCATGCAGCACACACCACTCCCTTCCCTCCCCAGCCTCATTTGTGCTCTGAGCACAGTATGACTCTCTATGGTTCCTTCATCCACTCAGGAGCCTTACTACACTCAATGATTTTTTTCTCTCTATTATCTGTACCCTCAGCATCACCAGTAGCCATTTCTTGTGTTTCTCATTCACCAATGGTTCCCTTCTTTGATTTCCCAGACCAAAACTCCCTTAGCTGGAGTCTACTTTCCTATGTGTACTATCTTCCGCAAATGGGATAAAAGCTCCTTGAGCATAGGGGCTATCTCATTTTCCCTATTATCATTCCCAATTCTTGGGAGTTTTTTGTCTTTTTTTTTTTTTTTTGGAGGGGGGAAGGCAGGGCAATTGAGGTTTAAGTGATTTGCCCAAGGTCACACAGCTAGTGTTAAGTGTCTGAGGCTGGATTTGAACTCATGTCCTCCTGACTCCAGAGCTGGTGCTCTACTCACTGTGCCACCTAGCTGCCCCTATCATTCTAATTCTTAGCACACTGAACATAGTAAGTGCTCAGTGAAAGCTCTTTTCCTTTATTCATACCAACAGGCTTTCTAGTCAAGGGGGAGAATTTGAAAGTGCATTAAGCCTCCTTTCTGTTTGTGCTTCTAGTCCTCACTGAACGATTCAGCCAAACTGGTGAGCCACAAGGAATCTGGCTGCCCATATCTTCAGCCTGCCCTATGATGATAGTGGCCATGATAGAAGAAACTGAAGGAAGAATAAACAGTGACCATCTGCATTTTTCCTTTCACTAGATTTTTTTTTTACTAGATTGTAAGCTCCATGAGAACAGGAATGTGTATCTTCTCTAACCTCTATTTCCCTCAATACCTAGCTAGCATAGGGCTCTGCACATAGACAGAAGATCGGGATAGGTTTTGGACCTGTGATTTTATTGGTAGGGGAAGCTCCCAGGTGAGGAAACTTTACCAGTACAGGCCTAATAAATAGTTGTTGAATTGAATTTATTCAAAGATTTTTGGTGTCACTATAGTTAAACGAAAACTGACAATCCCAAGAACAAAGGTCTCTATAGAATATCTTAAATGTCCAGGTACGTAGTAAATGAGATAGCATCATCTCCTGCAAGGGAATAATAATACCTTGTCAGCCTACCTCCCAGAAAAGTTCTAATAGAGATAGCATAATATAGCCAACAGTTTTGTACGAGGGGGAAGATCGCTGGGTTCCCATTCTGGCACTTACTAAGTGGCAGTTGCCTTGGGCAAGTAATTTAACTCATTTGGGCATCAGTTTCCTTATCTGTAAAATGAAGGGGTTCTACTAAATGGCCTTTCAGATTCCTTCCTGTTCCATGATTCTGAGCAACGGGATGTTTTATAAATACACTGCCCGTAAATTAAAGCAGTTACAGCCCCAGTTACTTCATTTAGTAAGACATTCTCCATATTGCTTTGGAACACAGATGATAAAATAGCATAAAGGGGCCATAAAACCTACACACCACTGGGAAAACATGATTTCTACCAGTAAGTTGTATATGTAAGTGTCCTTACCATCCTCTGCCCTAGAGACAAACCAGCCATCCAACTTCCATGCTTTGCTATCATGTTCTGTACTGTGAAACCCATGTTGCCAGCATTCTGCACCCTGGAGGCATCATTTCTGGAAACACCACATCCAAAAGGTGTGCTTCCCATAAATGGCACCATAGCTAGGAGAAGCACGGATTGGTGGATACTGCTGCACTCTGTACCTTGTACTGTGGCATTGTTGGGTGCTTCAAGTAATAACTGGGAAAACATCTGAGTGCCAAGTGCAAAAAGATACTCCTGTGTGTAGTTAAAAAAAAAAAAAGCCCTGGGTCTGCAAGCCTAGGCTCACAACTCCCCCCACCTCCATTTTGGAGATACCTGAAATGTTCTGAATTGGCTTGGCACCTTTCCAATTATAATCTGTTTGTAATCACCCAGGGTCTGGTAGCATCAACCACTGTTATGAGGGAATTAATTCTTTCTATGTGACAGTTGTTAGTGTAATTCATGTCCTTGTTTTTAATTGCTGGATCAAATTACTTTGTAGATTATTTCATGTTTCATCCCAAGAGAAAGGAGTAGGAAAATGCACAGTGCCTGTGGTGACTTTACTTGTTTAGTCTGCCGGGGGAAAAAAAAGAAGGGGAAAAAAAGACAGAATTAAAAAGATTGACTTTCTAAACAAAATGACTCTTTCCTGTCCTCAGAGTATATTTTGGAAGGTTTTAGATTGGAAAGTCAGCCTGAGCAAACCTCTTTCTGTTTAAACACTGGGAGCTGAGTTTATTTTCATAATGGCTTTGCCAAAATAATGGCTACAAAGGTCACAAAGCAATATCTCCTAATAAATATCTTGAAAGAGTTTATAATTCAGTGCTCTTTCCTTAAAAAAAAAGCACCTTGTAGATAAGAAATTAATGAGATTTAGAATAATTTATTAAGGAACACCTAATAGTCTCTTGTGAGATTCAAATGTCAAGATGTTAGGAAAAAAGCCCACAGAAGAAACTTAGCAAATGCAAATTCTATTTAAGGACAAAAAGAAAAAAAAAGAAAAAAGAAAAGGAACTTGACACAGAGTATTTGAAAAATCCTCTGAATGTTTATTTTTTATAGTACTGAAATTTAATTCTTGTGTTTGAATAAATACCTCTTAGATCATTCACCCACTCAGGAGCTTCACCACATGACAGCAACACCTCCCCACCCCTTTGTCTGTACCCTCAGCATTACCAATAGTCATTTCTTGAGTTACTCTTTCTCCAATGGTTGTTCTGTATGAGGACAGGGAGGTAAAGCCTCAGAGGACACAAGCTCACATCCCAGGAAAGTTACAAAAGAACCTTCATGTTCTGTTTATTTCTGTGCTATAATGAGTCAAATGAAGAGCAAAATGAATTTCTAACAATTGGATGTTTCAAATGAACTGTCCCTGTAACACTCCAATACCCTGCCAACATTCATATTCCCTCATAAAGAGTCAGTGTCTAAAGTACACCTGAGTGGTGAATCAGATCGGAATTAGAGTGGCGATCTCTTAAATGCTAGCAGCAGGGACAGTGATAACTACTGTGACATTCATAACTACTGCTGAGGCTCCCGGGGAACACATAGAAATCAGAGAGACACAGGAACCAAGGGCTAGCTGGGAACCAACACATGCCACAGTGGTTAGGTGACCTGGTGCACTTAAAATGGGTTGGGGTGGTTGCCTGAAGCAAAGGCACTATGTAATTCAGGAAACTGTTGTGTCAACATAAAAAGTCTTGAAAATCACATCTGGATCCAGAAGAAAGGTGATATCTGTATGGGTTCAAGGTGGAAAGGACTTCCTAAACTGTAAGCTCTATGAGGGCCAGCCCTTCATTTTAACGAAACTTTTCCTCTTCCCCAGTGCTTAGCACAATACTGTGCATACATTAGATACTTTGGGCTTCTTAAATCCTGGGTTTACTGGGCAAGTCCCACAGTTCAGTGATTGGCCTTGATTGCATATAAAATCCAGGGATTCTTAATTTTGGGGTCTGTGAACTTGAACTAAAATGATAACTGCATTTCAACATAATTGGTTTCATTCATTTTATTTTATGCATAGAAACACTTTAGCAGAAGGAGGGATCCACGGGTTTCACTACACTGGCAAAAGGTTCCATGGCACACAAAATGTTTAGAAACCTCTGATCTAAACAATTCTATTTAAAGAAAGGAGAGGGCAAAGTTGGAGTGCTGAAAGAACAAAACCAGATTTCTGCTTCATGATCAGGTTGCTGTAATTGGAACAGAGAATAAATAGACATGGCACCTAGGGGCGTAATGGATAGAGCTGGGGTCTTAGAGTTAAGAAGACCCGAATCCCAATCCTCCCTCAGATACTTACTAACTTCTTGACTCTGGGCCAGTCATCTAGGTTCTTAGCTTCAGTTTCCTCATCTGTAAAATGGGGGTTATAGTGGTACCTACTTACAGGATTGTTGTGAGGATCAATTGAGATAATATTTTGCAAACCTTAAAGTGTCAAATCAATGCTAGCTATTAAGAAGGGCATGTATGCATGCAATTTCCCAGGGTAGCTGGAGAAAGATGTGAGGATAGTATTGCTCTCCCTACCACAGCATGAACACCCAAGGGCTTGATTCCCAAATGATCATTAGAGAGGTAAGTAGAAATACCCTCCTTAGAGAGGTGAACTTCCTTGCATCTCAGAGCTTAGTCACCAAATAATCACCAAATCCCCCAAATAGACTTGTAAGTTAAGTTAAGCAGGGGTAAGGGGAAGGGGAGAAGGATAAAGATGGAACAGGTACTTGGAAGGGGAGGGAATAGGGACTCCAAATGAGAAGTAGAGTAGGTCCTAAGAACGGGTTGGAAGGCAAGGAAAGGGACTCCAGGGGACTTGGAGGTGAGAATCTTAAGGGCCTATATTACTAAAGTTAGCAATCTCTGCCATGTCTTGCTCCTAGGTGGCTTCCTGGTCAACCTTTCTCTTCTTCTAGCACCACTTCCAGCTGCCTGTTGTTCTTTCCACTGTTACTGATTTTTGTTTCTTAACTCCTTAAACAACTAGGACACATAATTCAGCTTCCCAGCTTTGTTTCCAGTCTACTGTTTCTGAAATACACATACAGACCTTTTGAGATTGTCTCAATATTTGGGGGACTAGTTATAGCAGCAAAATAGAGTAAATACCTCCCTTCTCCTTCTCCACTTCTATATGGAAAGACAAAGTCATAAGTAGGTGATTAATGCTACAGTTTGTGTGTGTGTGTGTGTGTGTGTGTGTGTGTGTGTGTGTGTGGGTGTGGGTGTTTGTCCTTCATTTTTTCAAAGAGGACCAATGACATCACAGGTAATGTCTTGACTAGTAATATGAATTTGGATTTAAGTGAGGTAGAGTTGCACAAAGGCATCAGCCTCATTTCTCTATTACAGAGTCATAGAAGTCCAGTGGCAAGACAAAAGTCCACACATCTGGCTGTTAATGACCCAAGATGCAGTGGATGACCTTGACATCTTTGATGTCTGATAAAGTTTTAAGTGCTCCACAGTGCCTGCTTCAGCTGCCTTCATGGCCATTGGAGTAAGCTATTATTATCCTCCCATTCCACCAGAGGGAAGTATTCACATGGTTGGGGGATCCCTCTAATTCACTGACAGTTACTCTCCTACTCAGTTACCCTCCACCTAGTTTAGCCTGTCTTGCCAAGATGGTTTTACTGGGGTGTGGCACTTCTTGGAGCCACAGGTGAGAATTGAGTGGCAGGTAAACAGCAAAGGTGAATGAGCAGCCCTGAAAAGGGCTCAACAAGTCCTCACATTAGAGATGCTGGTCTTCTTTAAACTCTCCATACATTGGTACATTGGTGCCATAGAACATGACCTAGGAATTCAATTCAATACACATTTATTAGGAAGGAGAGGGGTGGTCCATTGTCACTACCCAACTGCATGAGGATTCTGTACTACTTTGGGAGAGACTAACAGAAATATTTTCAGATCCTTATTGTTGTCATTTCAGTCATGCCTGACTCTTTGTGATCCCATTTGGAGTTTTCTTTGCAAAGATACTGGAGTAGGTTTCCATTTCCTTCTCAAGCTCATTTTTTCAGATGAGAAAACTGAGGCCAACAGGGTTAAATGATTGGCCCAAGGTCACACAACTAGTAAGTGTCTGAGGCTGGATTTAAACTCAGGTCTTCCTGATTCCAGGTCCAGTGCTGTATCCACTGTACACCTAGCTGTTCCAAGTCCGAAATCAAACCAAAAGGGTAGACATAGCACCAGCAACAGGTTTCATCTGGGTGAGAAAAGCCTCTGAGCAAATATCTTGCTTCTTGTCCATGAAAGTGACTATGGCTAGGAGTGAGGTAGAGGTAGGAGGGTGAAAATGAGCTTCCAGGAGCTTTGTTTATTTTTTACTGAGTCTGGTGCATGGCAGTTACTGTCTGGTTTTAGGAGAATCACAAGGGGAAGGAGGGTGGGTGGGCATTGTTCCTGAATAAATTGATGTTACTTATTTGTTCATTTCTAATATTCTGATTAAAATCTTATGTAATATGTTTTGAAAGTGAATCAATGGAGCACAGGGCCAGTGCTTTTTAGCAAAAGGCAGAAGAATGAAGACTAAACTTTGTAGATCTGATTGGGTTATCATGCATATTAATCCTAAACTAAGGAGATTTAGGTGATACCACCCACAAAGGGGAGGAGCTTAGGAGAGAGTTTGTAGCAGAGCCAGAGAAGCCTAGAAGTTATCTAGAGGAGGGCGTCTTCAACTTTTTCCACTCTCTCTCTCTCTCTCTCTCTCTTTTTTGCTATTGCAAATATTTTAATAAGTGTTCTCTGCAAGGTATTTAAAACACCAGTTTGTGAGGATAAACTGCTTTGGAGAAAGAGAAGACAGAATGCAGGTAGCCACAGAACTGAGGAATCTTCTTGATTTGGGGCAGGATATGAGAGTCCACTGTCATCTGATCAGCCTTGGGCTGTTCTGTAATCTCTTTTTCTGTGTCAAAAATCTCTCCTTCTTGGTGTCTAGGTTTACAGAGCCTCTTCTTCTTGAATTAAGCATCAGTAAGATGATTTGGAATTTTCACACCTGAAAGGTTAACCCTGGTAGTGGTGGCAATGACAAATTTCTGATGGATCCTTCTCAGAGGAACATAGTTTATGGTCAGAGGTCCAGTCACCATTAGCAAGCCACTAGCCAGCTATTTCAAGAAAACCATTCACTTGCCCCTATGGTAGCCAGTGAGTATGATCAGAACAGTGCCTGGGATGATGCCAGCTTGAAGTCTCCTCTTTTTCTTTTATGAGGTATTTACAAGTATTTTACTGTAAAAATTTGGGTTGTTTTATCATAGACTCTGTGTCATCTGCTGGCCTTCATGTATCATCTTCAGCCTCTGCAAAACTCCCCCAAAATTAGAGTTTTATTTTTTATACTGATCCCCCATATATCTAAACCACTGTGGGGGAAGTCACAATGTGGAAGGGACAGCTGTGTATCAGTAATGGTGCCACCTTATGGAAACTGTTCAAGTTTGAGGCACATGGTCCCTGGTACTTAAAAGGAGGAGAAGGATCTCATAACCCTTCCGGCAATACAGTTATCCACAGTGAAGATTGCTAGTTGCTACAGGGAGACAGCAACCTGGCAACTTTGTAATAGGAAATCCATAAAAGGAAAATGCTGTCAATGTGATCAAAGGCTGACTACACCAGTGCCTTATTGATGGTGCTGCTCTCAGGACTTAATCTGCAACAAGAATGTGATCTTCTGGCAGAGAGAAGCCCAGATCAGGAAAGGATAGTTAATGTGAACTCTGTTCATAAGAAATGATAACATCACGCTCCCAAATGACTTAACATGATGTTGGCCCCGCTACACACTTGGAAACTGTAGGATCTGGGGCAGGTTGAAATAACTGATATGAATAAATGGCTGTTTCTTATCAGTGATTCTACTGAAACTTCTTCCTGGTTCATGGTTGACCACTGAGGGAAGTTAAAGGAAAGATAGGATCCCATTTAGTGCCGCTTTCCATGACATGAAAGTGAGTGAGAGAAATGAAAACTTCTCAGATTATACTCTAAAATCTAGTAAGGCTTTTCATGGGAAACAGGCCCAAGTTCCCCTTCACAAGAAATCATATGATTTACAAGGACTCAAAATTCAGAGTGGTAGGGAGTCGCCCTCTCCTCAGGGACACCTCAGCATAAGATATGACAAATAAGGACAGAAGTGCTTTCTCAAATGTACATTGGGTGCTCTACTGTTTCCTTGTTCAGGTAGTTGAGGTAGATTGCCACGCTTAGATTGTGCACCTGACTTCCAGCCAATGGAAGAAAAGGGGCAGAAGTGGGGTGGGGAAGAATTCTGTGTTAGGGCTTTATAACCTTGCCATTTCCTTTTGTAAACTGCTTCTCTTCCCTGACCATTTGTCAGGAGGGTGGCCCTGTTATGGGAATCTGAAGATCTTCCCTGCCCCTAGGCCCTTTGCTAA
>CM053587.1:94955321-95014547 GCA_028646515.1 Pseudochirops corinnae | reverse complement strand
GTTGTATAGAAAGGTTGTAACCAATGGAGTGAATGATGGGAAAAAAGAAAGAAAACCAAACGTGGAAAAGAATGATAGCATGTAGATTCATTCAGTCTCCATTTAAACTCTGTTCTTTCTAGATCTTTCTCTGAATGTAGGTATCTCTTTCCATCCTGAGACTAGTAGAGTTGTCTTATAACTGTGTGTTGCTGAGAAGAGTCCAGTTTATCAAAGCTGGTCGTCACACATATGACGTGTCTGTGATTGTGTACAAATTTTTCCTGGTTCTGCTCTTCTCACTTAGCATCAGTTTGTATAGGCCTTTCCAGGTGAATATGAAGACTGTCTCCTCCCCATTTCTTATAGCACAATAGTATTCCGTTGCATTCATATACCACAACTTGTTTAGCCATTCCCCAATTGATGGGCATCCCCCCAGTTTCCAGTTTTTTGCCACCACAAAGAGGGCTGCAATAAATATAACAAGTTTTCTTAATGAAACGGTGATCCTTAATGTTTTTCTATATTACCACTTACTTATTCCTTGGGATGAGGGTTCATTTTAAGGATTTTTTAAAAGTATTATTAATTCAGGGGGCAGAGCAGTAAACTTAGAACTTTAAGTTATATCTAATGGCACAAGATTTAAGGAGATCTTGGGGTAAGAGATTTAATTATATCCATCTTTAATCATTCCCATGTCCTTGAGACTGAATAAGGAATTAATAAAGCTTCATGTATGAGGAGCGGGGACATTTTAAATTCTCCTTTTTTCAATAGAAACACAGTAAGATCTTAGGTTTTGTAGTGGATCTGAAGATATATTGAGCTTGATTTTCCTTCCCCTCCTCCCTCTCTCCCCAGGAAGGAGAGCAGGCTGATGTAAATGAGTGCTGGCATCAGCATATGTTTGTGGAGGCTGGACTGAGGTGGATGAAAGATAGGCAGGGTATATATATTGTCCAGGAGAACATAAGCAATGGGACTTGGGTATAACCAGTTACTGCACACAGCCCAAAAGCCAGTGTGGACTCGTAGAAGGCATAGGGACTGAGGTCTCATTCTAGTCCTGAATTCTCGTCATGTGTTCCTGGTTTGCTTTTGGCAAATACATCTTTTTGTCATTTCTCACATGAAATTCATGTACCTTTGGTGGACAATGGGGTGTAGTGAAAAGCCCATTGGATGAGGAATCAGGAGATACAGGGAGGACAGAACAGTTGTCTTCGTGCATTTGAAAGGCTGCGGCATTGAATAGGAATTAGCTTTGTTCTGCTTTGGCCCTAGAGTGTAGACCCTGGAGCTGTGGGAGTTAGAAGGGGAGGGAGGAAAGGAGAAGACATAAAGAGGCAAATTCAGGCTTGATAAAATTGAAAATTTGCTAACCTCTAAAACTGTTTCAAAGGGCAATAGGTTGCCTTAAGAAACGGTGAAGCCCTCCTCATTGGAAATCTTCAAGCAAAAGAAACGGTAGGTTTGTGTTAAGTATGCTGTAGGGGCCTGGGATTCTTTTCAAGAATGCACTGGATTTGGTGGCCATCAAGGTTCATCCTAATTTTGAATTTCTGTGACAATCCTATTGCTTGCTATGCTCTCCTACACAATTCATTTCTTGCTGGGCTTGGGTTAAAGTCAAAATTAACTAAATTAATTAAAACTGGGATTAAATCCCTGCTGTTCCCTTTACTGCCTGTGTGATCTCAAGCAAGTGCCTTCATCTCTTGACCTCAGGTAGGCCCTTAGGTGGTACAGTAGGACTGGGCCTGGAGTCAGGACGACCTGACTTCTAATACATTCTCAGATGCTTCTTACTAACTGTGTGACTTTTGCCTATTCATTTAATCTTTGTCTCAGTTTCTTCATCTGTAAAATGGATACGTATAGGATGAGTGAGAACTTCTCAGTTTGGGATTGCTAACTTCTCTTTCCTTCCTCCTCCATTTCTGCTGTCAATCACTTTCATCTTCCTTTGTCTGCTTTTTCCCACCTTGGTGGGCCCCTCCTCCTGGCCAGTGGGAGTCAGGGACAGCCCAGGCTCACTCTTCCTCCGTTGCTTTGGGACCCTCCCCCCTCTTTTCTTGCTGTCCCATTTGGGGAAGAATTTGGCAAAGTCTGCCTCTCAACCAAGGAGAGCAGAGACAGTTGGGAGGGGGGCTTGCCTACATTATGGTATAAATTCTTGCTCTGTCTTTTGTAACACACCTCTTCTCCATGATGAGTCATGGGGAAGACTGCCCTCTTCTCCCCAGAGAAGAGAATAAACTCCTGTTCTTATCCTAAGAGATCTCTGTGTTTATTTTATTTTATTTTTTACTAAATTAAGAATGAAGGTTACTTTTCATCCCAAACAGATATAGTAATAGCACTTACCTCCCAGAGACCTAAATTCAAATACAGCCTCAGATACTTACTAGACATGTGACCTTTGCCCCTTCATTTAACCTCTATTTCCCTCAGTTTCCTCATCTGTAACAAGGGAATAATAATAGCATCTACTTCCCGAGGTTGTTGTTGAGATCAAATAAGATGGTATTCATATAGTGCTTAGCGCGGTTCAGTAGCTGGAGCGTTAGAGATACTCTGTAACTGGTCCCTGTCACTGATATCTGTAAAGGGAAGGGGTCTGATTGGATGATCGCTAACATCCCTTCTGACTTCAACATTGTAGAGCTCCATGTGGACTGCAGCCGGACCAGGCCTGGGGTCAGCTTCTGGGTGGCCCATAGCAGGATCTTCGACCCTTGGCCTTTGTTGATGATTAACTTACTAGTTTATCTGAAGCTCCTAGACACCAATCCAGAAGAACTGAATATCGTTGGTGGATTTTACAATTTTGTTGAGTAGATGGTAGAGCATTTTTTAAGGGCCTACTCTATGCCAAGCCCTGTACTAAAGACTTGGGATTCAAATGCAAGCAAGCAGGACAGTCCCTCCCCTCCAGGAGGTGCATTCTAATGGGGGAAGGGTCAGCACATAAAGAAGAGATGGAGGTGAGAGATAGAGGGTACCCACGAAGGGGGAGGCTACTATTGAGGAGGTGTATTAGTTCTAGAGAATGAGTCAAGTCAGGAGGGAAGTGAGAATGCCTTGGGGCCTCTCATGAAATGGTGACCTGGGTTCTGGTCTCACTGATCCTGAGGGAAGGTCTCAGGGATGGAAGGCTGCTGGGAAGGAGAACTTGAAATGACCTGTTTGTAGGTTGTTGTTTAGAAATACTATGGACCCAGAGACAGACTTTGTCATTTAAGGACCAATCAGTGTCAAAGTGGATAGAGTGTCAGGCCTGGATCCAGGAAGACTCACCTTCCTGAGTTCAAATCTGGCCTCAGATACTTACCAGTTGAGTGACTCTGGGCAAGTCATTTAACTCTGTTTGCCTCAGTTTCCTCATCCATTAAATAATCTGGAGAAGGAAATGGCAAACCACTCCAGTATCTCTGCCAAGAAGACCCCAAATGGAGTCACAGAGAATCAGACAGGGCTGAAAATGTCTCAGCAACAACTAATTATACATGGAGAAGCTTATCACCCAGGTGGCCTTGGGATACACAATTTCTTTATCACTACAGCCCTCTTTGCAGGGGAAGCATGGCACTTTGGAAAGAGGATTAGATTTGGAGTCAGAGGATTTGGGCTCAACTCTCCAGTTCTCCTCACTGCTTGTGTGATGTTGGACAAACAATGTCATCTCTGTGGACCTCAGGCTTCTCATCTGTAAACCAAGAGGGGTTAGACTAGACTGCATCCGAAGGCCCTCCAGCTCTGCGAGCTCTCAAAGCTCAGTTTTCAGAAACTCAAAGAGCAGTTTCAACTTGCACTGAAAGGGAATTTCCACACTGATGATGCCATAGATCCTTCAAGTCTTGAAGAATTTAGAAATAGTCATGAGATATAGTGTGTATTAATTGATTTATTTAAACAACCACAATGTTTATAGATATAAATTACTTTCACAGTCATTGTGCTTGTTGTATTGGTGTGCACGCTCTCTGTTCCCTGGGAACCTGGGAGGGCAGATTATTGCATAGGTAGGCAGGCATCCCCATTGCTGAGTAGGCAGGGTCAAGGGTGGAGATCCCTGATGCTCTCCCCCACCTGGTAGGTCTGAGGCAGCGCCTCTTCCTTCTGCACCCAGCAACAGACAGTCCCTAGGTACCCAGGGAGAAGGAAGCTGACTAATGGATGTCCTCCAACCAGTTTTATTAACATATTAACAAATGGTCATAGAAGCAGGCTTCTAGATACAAACTGGGAAACTGAATTCTAGATTTTCAGTTATGGTTTGAAGATGTAATTCATGGATTGGAGAAAAGGAAGGCATATAGCATATTGCAAATCATCTTTTAATGCATATTGAAAATGTAGAGAGGACTTGATCAATTTTTCAGTCTGCAAAATGAAGGTTGGATTTGTAGCAACCAAAATAAAATACCTTCTCTCTGCTACCATTAGACATGCTTCCTTACTGCTTGCTGTTTGTCCTTTGTTCTCAAAGAGGACCATAAAAACATGCTTCACAATGCTTTCAATAAATGAACCCTTCTTGAACTGGCCATATTGTAGTTCAAAACTGTTTTCATTAAACTTAGAGGCAGCTAGGTGATGCAGTAAATAGAGAGCTGGGCCTGGGGTCAGGAAGACTTGAGTTTAAATCTGACCTGAAACACTTACTAGCTGTGTGACTCTGGGCAAGTCACCTAACCTTTATCTGCCTCAGTTTCCTCAACTGTAAAATGGTGATAATAATAGCACCTATCTCATGGAGTTGTTATGAGAATCAAATGAGATACGTTTGTAAAGTACTTATCACAGTGCCTGACATACAGTAGGCTCTTCATTAATGCCTTTTGTCGATGTTGCCTTTCTTCCTTATCCAGTCAACTGCCAAGGATTTATTAAACATGAGCTATGTGTGACACACATGCTACTTTTGATAAGGAAGTTAGAGCAAGGTCCTTCGTGTGGAGCAGAGACATAGGAGAGCATCCCTAAGCTGCTGCAGAGAGAAAAGGAATTCATAGAAATTGAAGTCTTACATATCCAAGGACTAGGAAATCTGCCTTTGGTTGGAGTTTGCAGAACACCGAGGACCTGGAAGACCAGGATTCCTGTGATAAAACCACCTTCAACTTCTCTTTTAAAACCTTGGCTAAGTTTTCTGTTTATAGTTTTTAACTGAGAATGGCCATGAGGCAAATTGGACGCTCCCTTCAGGGCACTGTCTGACTTTCCTAATCTGTGTGTCCGATGCCTGGCACAGTGGTTGGTATAAAATGGGTGCCTAATAAGTGTGTGTTGATTGATTGACTAATCTTAGACCAAGGAAACAGAAACCATTATTTCTGTTATGTCTGGGCTCTTAAACGCATGACTAAGGGCTTGCAGGAGAATTTCAAAACAAGCACTGCATTAGAAATGGTCCTGGAAAGGCCATTTCAACATAAACACATCCCTGCCTGGAAATCTGCCTCTTGGTCTTTTGGGGGCTGTCTCAGGCACTGCTCCAGAACACCCAGCATCTGGAGATAGACACACAGATACAGGGGCTCTCTCTTCTCTACCTTGCCTCCATTTAATAGACCTGCCGGGGAAATGTCTCCTCTGATAATAAGGTGGTACCTTCCATAAGTTCTGGAGGCCCACCTGCATCTTTCATTCTGTGAATTGTCTTCTAAACCATCTAAAGGTTCAAAGTTGGTCAGCCTAAGTAAACCTACTGTCAGTCAGTGGCAGCCCTTCTTCTTCCTTTAGTATTTTGGCCAATCAATGCCACACCCCCTCTCTACTTCTTCCCTAACCTCTCTCCACTGCTTGGATGGAGGAATCATGAAACTGAGCTGCACTGGCTCTCCTGCTGGTCCCCAGGCTTAATGCTGACTGCTCCAGGGTGGCAAAGCACACTCTAACAAGCAAGCCAATGAATCCTGCTTTTCTGGTGGGGGAAGCCACGTGGATACATGAAGAGGTCACAAGAACATATAGAAGGAAAACATTGACAAAACCAGCTTCATGAAGAAGGGCAGTTCTGCAGTCCTTGAAGCCAAAATTACTCATTCATTACCTCATCCCCAGATTGAGGCATTCTATTTTAAAACTTTAAAAATAATAGATAAGTCAAGAGCCCTCTGTCTCTGTCTCTCTCTGCCTCTCTGTCTTTCTGTGTGTCTCTGTCTCTGCCCCTTTGTCTCTCTCTTTATCTCTCTGTCCCTCTCATTCTCTGTGTCTCTCTGTCTCTGCCTCTGTTTCTCTGTCTTTTTCTCTCTCTGTCTCTGTCTGTCTCTATCTGTCTCTGTCTCTGTCTCTCTCCCTATTTCTCTCTCCCTGTCTCTCTCTCCCTGTCTCTCTCTGTCTGTCTGTCTCTCCCTCTCTGTCTTTCTCTTGCTCTCTCTCTCTCTCTCTTTCTCTCTCTCTCTCTCTCTCTCTCTCTCTCTCTCTCTGTCTCTCAGAGGGGTATGTAGGCAAAAGGAGAATCCATTTCTTCCTTTATCAGGCTTAAACTCTTCACTATGAGAGAAGATGGGAATATTTACATACTGGTCATTTGCAAAGAAAAGCAAGACAGAAAATGAGTTGTCTGCAGCCTTTTGGTACCAGTTTAATCTCTTGGCACCTGACACTGGAGTGAGGAAAAGGGCCATGGAATTTTCAGTCAGTCTTCCCCCTCCACCCCTCACCCCCACTCAGAAATCCTCTGCTGAGTCCAGTATCAAAATCACCCATGAAGCCTAAATGCTTTTCTCAACCTCAGAACATCTATGGATCTAATATAGGTCATGGCTAAGAGGAAGTGAAGAGGTCAACCTGGTTTTGTGCCTTCTACAACCTGTATGAAATTCCTTCTGTTAAATCATCTGAACACCTATGCAAACATCAAGAGAAACAAAATTCTTAGCTTCCTGAAATTAGGTGGAGAGATACACTTCAACTTTTCTATACAAGTACCAGCATGGAATCACTAAATTTGGTGTCAGGGTCCAAATCCTCAGTTTTGCCACACACCATCTGTGTGACCTTGGGTAAGTCACTTGACCTCTCTGAGACATTTTACACATGAAAAGGCTGGACTTGATGGTTTCCACACATAAACTGTTGATCTGAAGACTGCTTGGCATCCAACAGCTTGAAGGGAGAACCCACAGCATTCTGGTTCAAGAGCATATTTTAGGAAGTTCGTATGGTCACTTATGGATGAAGGAAGGAAATTTTGTTTTTTTTTCCTGCTTCCGTGTAGGACACATTCATTTGCATCCATCATCCCCAGCCCCAGCCAGGCTCAGTAGTTTCTGGTTAGGAAAGATAGATGTGCCCTGCAGGTTTTTTTTTCCAGCCTAACATGATGAAGCCAGCAGGGCATCATCATACCTGGCTTGTGAACAGACAGAGGATTTCAGCTTCCATTTCACAAACACATTCATTCACTCAGAGGGTTTCTCTCCCCCCCTCTCCTCATCTAAGGGAGCAAAATGCCCATTACAGTGTATTCTCCCTGTCCCCAGGCTTTAATATATCTCCAAGTAGCTCTCCTCAGCATTCCACATTATAAAATCAATCTCTATTTAAGTAAGAGGGGGATATTTATTTCTTAATTTTTTAATAATGTATTTTGTGATTTGTTATAGCTTCAGTGTTGTATTATTTATTTATTGTGCCTATAGGGTGCCTTGCCACATGGTAATAGAGGAGCTCCAGAACTAAAGACCTAAGCAGAATGAAGTTCAATAATGTTGCCACACTGTAGGACTTTAGTCCAAATTAACACTAAAACAAAAGTGCAAGGCCATACTAACCCAAGCTGGTTATACCCAGGGAGGTGTTTGCTGCACCAATAGGGCTGAAAATGTCTAAAAACAAAACTAAACTAAACAAAACAAAACACAAAGGGTACGAAAAAGCCGACGTGACAAATGGAGAGGCTGGTAAAACCTAGAAGCCATTTCATAAACCTCATAAAAACTTGGTTTACTGTGAAATGTTTTCCTTAGAAAAAATATATCTCAAGGTCTATTCTGACATAACCTTTTTCTTCTTGCTCCTTGCAAATTCACACTTGTCAGGAAAAACTGTTATATGCAAGGACAGTGATGAACTTAATTCAAAACTGCATTCTGCAGGCCTTTTGGCCTCATAACCTATTGTTCAGTTGTTTCTAGGTGAGGTCCGAATCTCTGTGACTCATCTTGAAGTTTTCTTGGCAAAGATACTGGAGTGGTTTGGCTTTTCCTTCTGCAGCTTATTTTACAGATGAAGACACCAAGGCAGAGAGGGTTAAGTGACTTGCACAGGGTCACACAGCTAGTAAGTGTCTGAGGCCAGATATGAACTCAGGAAGAGTTCAGATCCAGCACTCTCTTCACTCCACTACCTGGTTGTCCTGAAAAACCTGTTAAGATATACTAAAAATAAGGAGGTAGAGTGTCAGAGAGACCAAGGGCAGGCATTATTTTTTTTAAAATAACTAGTTAATTATTTAGTATTTGCTTCTTCAATTGTATTTTTTCAAATAATTTTCCCTCTTTTTTTGGGAGATCAATGACTTCGATGGTCTGATGCATTTCACCTACAAAGGCAGATTGGTCACTTATCTTCAACTTAAAGTCTTGGAGAGTTCTCCAGGATGCTGAAAAGATTAAGTGACTGGTCCTCCCTCCCATAGCTGGGCTGTGTCCAAAGCTGGACTCTAGCTCGGGTCTTCATGACCCCAAGGGAGGCTACAAAAGATTCAACATTCACAATGTAAAAAAAATTGCCCCAATAGTTCAGTGACTTTCTGCCCCCATAAGACACTTCCTAAATATTACTAGTAAAATTTCAAGGATCTCTGGTGTCATTAGCGAGACTGAAGCATCATCTTAGCCAGAGGTGTCCAACATAGGGTTCATGGCGGCATGTGGCCTACGACATTCCTGAGTGCTACCCGAGCCAGACTAAAATATAATTGGGAAATAAAGGACAACATAAATAAAAATACAACAAAACATAGATAATATTACATTTAAAATCTCTGTCAATATGCGACCTACAGGGTGTTATTTATATTACATATGGACTTGTGGCCCCCATTTCTACTTGTGCCTGACACCACTGATCTAAGTCATTGTGAACTGAAAGGTGGGAAGTCTGGGAGCAACGAAGGCTTGGCACATCCTTTGTTGGTAAGAGCTTGAGGGATGAGCTGGAATGCCTTAAACACAGCTTAGAATTTCTTAGCATGCCTAAGAAAATGTCAGCGTTTGCCTATGCTTGTTAATGAAGGAAGGACCTCCTATGCTAGATTTTCTTTTTGTAATATTTCTGATAGAAAGAATACAAAAAGGTGTCCAGGCATCAATCCCTGAGCTCCAGCACCAGGACTAGTATGGAGGATGGGCATAAGCATTAGCGGATGTGGGTGCTATTTGCAAATAAGAGGAAGTTCTCACTGGTAATAGAACCCTGAGCAGTAATGAGACTCTCCTTCTAGTTCCCATTCTGACTAATGACTCCCCCATCTTGGTTTCTTGATGTGATCATTTTTTTCTTGTTTCCTTGATCTAACACTCTCACTCTGGATAGATCTTCATGTATGGATATTCTTTCTGGTTAGTGATCCCTTGACCAACCAGCACAGAAATGCCGTGCTTTCTCTGGTTACCAGAGTTAGTTAATTTCTAGCCACAAGAACTACCTCTTTTTATGGGGTGACTGAGTAGTCACCAAAACGAGAAATGGATTGGCCAGTCTAACTAATCAAAATTAGCTCTGAGTTCTCAGCCATTAGCTCACCTTGCCTTCTTTTTCAGTTTAATCTACTGGACTGAGTGCTAGTCAAGTGACTTTAGTGTAACATTTCCAGCTTCACAGAAGAATAGACATGTGTGGATAATAATATACCACATTGCTTTCATAGACTCAATAAGTGAAGTAACAATGAAACCAATACCAAACAAAAATATATAATAGAAATAATAACACATCTACTATCCAATTAGGAACTTTCTGTTCTCCTAAATTCACATCCCACCCACCCACTCAGACACAGGAATGATCTAGGTCCCAACATTCTAGGAAATAATCAGTTATGTTTGTTTTTAGGTTTTTTGTTGCCAACTTCTTTTTAGCAGGTACAGGAGTGTGGAACAAAGTATTTTCCATGGATCGGTCTCAGGTTTGCTTAGGTAGGCCATGTGCTTTGGATAACATGTGCTCACAGCAACACATAGGCTGGGATAGAGATCATTAGGGAAACCTGAGGGGGTAGTTCTGCCAGTGATGGTAGAAAACAAAATTAAAAACATCCAAAAATTAAACAAAAAAATTTTCTGAGTCAAAAATTGGGACATGAGGTCTGATAAAATTTGTATTCTTTTTTAATAATCTTGTTAAAAGATTTCTTTTAGTGCTTTTTTTTCCCCTGAAAGTAGAACCATCCCAGATAATCAGGGATGGATTATTTCCATAACTGTACAAATCCAAACAACAATTTGAATTTTTTTCATTGAAGTTAATGAATTTTTTTTTCTGAAGTGACTGCATGTTTTTGATGTCACATAGGTAGAACTTTAGAGAAGCCATGGTCTAATAAATACATATATGAAAAGCAGTTGTTATGAATTTTGACTTCCCTCAGGCTTTTAGAGGGACAGAAGAAGGGAACATTTTCTTGATGTTTTAGTCAAACTTAACTTCTTTCTAGTTTGTTCTAGGCCAGTGTTTTCAAATTGTGATCCATGGTAACCAATGAATGAATGAGGTATGTCTGGGAAAGTCTCGTACTATATTCCTAATCAATAGAGCTGCAGTACATTGACTTGATACATCTTCTGTAATGCAAAAGTATGTCAACTTTTTCTCCTGACTCAAAAAATGGGATTGTTTTATTTGTCTCATAGATTTATTTTATATTTCTTTTAAAAAATAACATATCCTTGTGTGTTTTTTAATTCATTCATATGAGCTTTTTGCACAATTTTAAAATGTTAATTAAAGGCAGCATAACAAAACAAAGCATACTCTTCTAAAGAAAAAGTGTTAGTGGATATCAATAGACCCATTAATTTTTTGAGGATATACTACATACCAGAGGATATTCTAGACATCCTGGGAGATAAAAGGAAGTACAAAGTGGTATAGTAGGAAAAAAGAAAAAACAAAACAAAACAATGGATTTGTAGCCACAGTACTTTGTTTCAAATCATGACTCCGTTACTTACCAATTATGTGACGTTGGACAAGTTACTTCTCTCTACCCTCTAGTTTCTTCACTTGTAAAATGAAAGGATCAGGCTAGATGAAATATAAAGTCTCTTTCACCTCTTGATCTATGATCCTATGATCCTAATTTAGATGGGGAGAAAATACATCAAAAAAGCAAATTAAATGTGAGGAATGAATCATAATGAAACACAATAGTACAAGAAAGGCAGTGTATTGCAGTAGATGTAGCTGGCCTTGGCGCCAGGAAGACTAGAATTCAGGTCTAGTTTCTGACATACCAGGTGTGTGACTCTGATTAGGTGACTTAACCTCTCAATGCTCCAGGTAATTTTTTAAACCTCTTAGTTGTAGAGAAGATATTCCCTAATGCAAGGACACCACAGGTCCAGTACCTATGTCTGACCCTAATAATACAAAAGATGTTATGAGTTAGAAAATGATTAATTACCAAATGAGTAGCACTGGCATCATGTGCAGATGCTGTAAGATCAGAGGAGGGTGATATCTCTGTAGGATGGTAGGAAGATTCATGGAGAGGGGTGGGCAGGTTTTGGATAGGCAGAGAGATGGGGGGGTGAGGGGCATATTTCATTTATGTTTCTGTCTTACTTAACATGAGGCTCCTTGGTATACTTCAGGAAACAGAACTGGGGGCAAACTTAGCTATGGCAATCAACCAGTCAACAAAATTAATTTATTTAATTGATTAAGCATTTGCTACATATCAGGCACTAAGGTAAGGGACTGGACTTGGGATTTCATTAGGATAGGGGACTCCTAGATGAGGAAATTTTCTACACCAATGTTAGTTGACACCTTTTTAAAACAATATTTTATTTTTTCCCCAAGTACATTCTTACATTACTCCTTTCCACCCTTTAGTTTCTTCACCTGTAAAAGGAAAGGATCAACCTAGATGAAATTTAAATTCCCTTTTACCTCTTGATCTATGATCCTATGAGTATAATTTAGATGGGGAAAAGTGCATCATTAAAACAATTTTTAAACATTTACAAAAAGTTGTGAGTTCCAAATTCTCTTCCTCCCTCCTTCCCCTCTCCCCTCTCTGAGACAGTACACAATATGATGTGGTTTATATGTGTGCAATCATGTAAAATGTTTCCATATTACTTATTTTGTACATGATGACTTGAAAGAAAGAGAAAAAGAAAGAAGGAAAGGAAGGAAAGGAAAGAAGGAAGGAAGGAAAGAAGGAAGGAAGGAAGGAAAAAGGAAGGAAGGAAGGAAGGAAAAGAATAAGGGAGGGAGGAAGGAAGAGAAAAATAGCACATTTCAGTCTCAATTCAGATAATATTAGTTTATAGTTTTGCAAGTTTATAGGATGTTTTGCAAGTTTATGATCTTAGAAAATTGCCTAGAGCATCACAAGGTTAAGTGACTTGCCCTCAGTCTAGTCCCACAACCAACGTGTGAATGCAAGACTTCTTGACTCTAAGGGCAGGTTTCTATTCATTATGGCAAACCACCTCTCATTGGAGCATCTGGGATGCAAAGAGCTTACATTCTGGCAAGACAAACAGCTTTTAACACATTGGCCAGGGGGAACACTAGAAACTAGAGTAATCAGGAAAAGATCTTACATAAGAACTGAACTTTGAAGAGAATTAGGGAATCTAAGAGGCAGAGCTAAGAAGGGAGCATTGCTTAGATATGGGAGATAGCCTAGGCAAGAGCCATATCCCAGAAAATGGAATGTTGTGAGTTAGGAATGGCAATTTCTATAGAATATAGAATATAGAAGGGGAGTAATGCCTGTATCTAGAAAGGATGGATGGAGTCAAATCATGAAATGCTTTAAATGTAGACAGGAGTCTATGGTTTATCCTAGAGGCAATAGGGAAGTGTATGGGCTTCTCAAGTAGGAGAATATGCTTTCACATCAGTCTGGTAGCCATGTTGAAAATAGATTGGAGAGGAAAGAGTCTTGAAGCCCAGAGAATGAGTAGGAGACTTCCATAATAGTTCAGGAGGGAGATGTTGAAGACCTAAATGATTGTTACAGGTGTATAATTGGAGAGAAGAGAACAGAAGTGAAAGAGGTTGCCAAGAAAGAAACAAGCATTGGCAACAGATTGGATAATGGAATCTTAAGAGAGAGAGTACAAGTCAAGGTTAGTGCTGATATTATCAATCTGGTTGACTATTCTAGACATGCTGAATTTGTGGTACCTATGAGATGTACAACTGGAAATATTCAGTAGCCAATTGGTAATTCAAGGCTGTAGCTCAGGAAAGAAACTAGGATTGGCTATAGATATGGGACTCATAAGGATAGATTTGGTCACTAAAGTCATGGGGGCTTATGATATCATAGAGTATGTGTAAAGAGAGAAAACAGCCTAGGACAGAACCCATAGTTAAACTAGAGAGAATTATGGTCTTACAGCTTATTTCCCACTGGTAGATATGGTGTGGGGAGAGTATCTTTGCCAAGAAAACCCCAAATGGGGTCATGGGAACAGGACTGAAATGACTGAACAACAAAAACAAAGCCTAGCAACCTATCCACAAACCATGAGACATATATTTGTGACCATAACCAAGTTTACTAGATGATTGTTAAATGTTCAGTGTGAGCATTTGCATTGTTTTGTTTTGATATCACATAACACACAACCCAGTACAAGTCAATATAAGTATAATGGGTAACTCTTTAGTCCAGAGCTGTGAATTAATTTAAGCACATGGTTTTTCCTTTCTCGTGTGCTTTCTTGCTAAGTAAGAGTGTTTGTCTACTCCTTATCATAGATATTGCATGTACTGTTAAAAGAGTATGATTCAGGTTTATATGTATATTGTGAAATGGTTGTTATTTATTAATTGATTTATTAGTATTTTTGATATTCTTTATCTTGTCTTATTTTTAAGTCGTTATGCTTAAGATCTAAAAGTGTCATGAGTGGCTGATCATCAAAATACATGATGAGTAGAAGTACATTCCCTTCAACAAAGCGACCCCCAGGACCCTGAAGGAATTTGAGTATAACTGTGTAGTGGTGGTCTATTACTGCCAATCTAGACCTTCCAGAAAGAGAACAGATTGGAGTGAAGAGCCCAGCCCAGAAAAGGTGCAGGTATTAACATCCCATTCTAGGAGGTGATACATGGTGTTACATTAGTGGGTGGCTATTCTACATCACCCATTGCATGCCATTGTGCCATAACTGTCATTCCATTTTGTGGCCCTTGTCTAGTTTGTTTACTACCCATTGTGACAGTACCATACACATGAAAGAAAGGGCATGGCCACCACACATCTCCTCCTCCATACTGACACCCACTCTCACACTGAGGAGAGTATAGCTTACTGCAAACTTTGACTCTCATATCTTCCTAGGAATACTTATCACACGAAAGCTGGGTTCACATCTCCTGTTTTTTTGAGTCTCTCTCTCTATATATGTAATCTTGACTGCTCTGTTTTTAATAAAAAATTTTTTTCTTAAACTCAAAGAACTACAGAATCTTAGTGTTAGAAGAGCCCTCAGAGGCCCTAAATGGCCACCTTGAAATTGCAATCAGATGCCTTGGGGGGAGGGAGTTGAGAGCTACTGAGGATTACTTCCCTGCCCTTGTCCCAGCCCTGCAGCATCCTGATCTGCCATCCATCACAGCAGGCCTCTCTTTCACACTTCACCATGATTCAAAATTTGAGGGCATGAAAAGCAATGCCATAGGGTTTTCCCTAATCTCAAAATGTTTAAAACCTACCGTTCTAGAGAGAGTTTTCAGTGGCCTGCAGCGACAGAAAATACTGAACATAGTGACTGTATTCTCCATCATCCACTTAGGAGACAGCAAGAGGAAATGGGCTTAAATTGTAGTGTGAAGGATTAGGATAGAGGTGAGGCAGAATTTCTCTGCTTGCCAGACTTGGTAAAATGGGGTTTTTTTGCTTTGTTTTGTTTTTGCCTCACAGAATCTCAGTCTCAGTGTTGGGAAGAACCTTCAGAGGCTAGCCCTCCACTTGACAAAGAATTCGATCTATGGCATTCTCTCCACAGATGACTGTCCAGACCAGGGGTGGGAAACCTGTGGCCTTGAGGCCATATGTAACCCTCTAGGTCCTTAAGTACAGCCCTTTGACAATCCAAACTTCAAAGAATTCTGTGAAATTTTGAGTCAGTCAAAGGGCTGCACTTGAAGACCTAGAGGGTTACATATGGCCTTGAGGCCACAGGTTCCCCACCTCTGGACCAGACTGTTCAAAGATGTCAAATGAGCAGGAGCCCACTAATGCCTAATTTTGCCTTTGGACAGATCTCCTTGTCAAGAATCTTTCTTTCGCATTTTCTCTCTTCAACTTATACCCATCACTCTTTTCTCTATACCCATATAGAACACGTCAAATCCTTCTTCTACAAAACAGCCCCTCAAATGCATATCGACAATTATCATATCCGAATATAAATCTTCTTTTCTTCAAGCTAAACATCCCATTTTCTCCTGTGGCATGTTCTCTCGACTTTTCACTATCCAGGTCAATTTTTTTTCTGTGGAAGCTCTGCAGGTTTGTCAATGCCTTTCTTAAAATGTGGTTCCCGGAACAGAACACATTGCTCCATGAGATGACTGGAGTAAAGTGGATCTATTACCACCCTCCCTCCTGGACCACCATGTCAAACATGCAGCATGTACTCCTGACAGCAACCTGAGCTAGATTAAGATGTAATCTGGAAATATTTAACAAATCAAATAAAAATACAATAAAACTTAGATAACATTGCATTTTAAAACTAAGTCAGTATGAGGATTGCAGGGATCCTTATGTATGGATTTCTATTTGAGTTTGACCCCCTGACATAGAAGCACATTGACTTTTCTCGGCTACCCTTTCCACTAAAACTCCCACATATTTTCCCAACAAAGTTCTATTTTGAAAGACCTCAGCTACCTAATACTTGTGTCTTAGGTCAGGCACAACTGAAATTAAGAGAATAGATTAGTTGAATCTGATGATTTTTTAAAGATCTCATCCCAGATCTGTGAAAAACAGATCTATGTATGGCCCCTGGGCCATGAGTCAATTTCGAATATGTTCATTCCCCCTGATAAAGACTTAGGACCCATACCACTAGCAACAATTGTGGAAGGCAGTGAGACCAGAGGATGAGATGCCAAAAGGTTATTTATGCAGGAGCAAGGCATATGTGTTTATTCCCTTCCAGGCCTCCCTTTTCCCCACCAGAGAGTAGGAAAAAAATTCTGAATTTTAAAAGAGGTATCAACTCTGAAGTTCCACTTGATTTAACCTCTGAGTTTGGGGAGTAATGAGGAAAAGTCACCATGGAGACAGTCTGAAGGAAATGATGAAGATATTTCTAACCTGAATGAGATGAACGAGAAGTGGAACACAGATATAAATATGCTCACAGAATGTTGTGTGTGTTGATGAAATGGAAAAAATACGAAATTTGGAGTCAGAGGAAGTGTGTTCATATCCCAACCCTGCCATATATCTATTTGCCTGACCCCAGTCAAGTCACTTGATCTCTCTGGGCCTCAGTTTCCCCATCTTCAAAATGAGGGAGTTGGACTAGATAGGGTTCCTTCCAACTCTAATTCTGTGATTTACCAACTGGCTATTCAAAGGACATTTCTGGTTAAATCAGAATTCTTTTAAAAAGTGAATAGTCACCCCCTAATTGATCTGTTTTAGAAACCCAGAGGTTCATATATTAGTTCTGCTAAAAGAGAGTCAGAGGGTTTACAACTGTCAGAAAGTAGACTATGGAGCAAGGGATGACTGAAAGTTGGACTGGACAGGTGAGTGTTTGAGCAGGGCCAGAGAGGCTCATCTTCTTCCTCAAGTGTGTGTTCCAGGTGTGCATTTCCATATGAGAGCAGAGAGTAAGTAAGGACAAGTGTGGAGACTGGCAGCCTGTGGTGGTGAGACATTTCTGAGGGAGAATTTTTGCATGGGAGCTGAGTGAGTGTGGGAGCGTTCTGAGGCAGGATGCTGGAGGGAGGGCCAAGGACCTGCTGCAGTGGAACTCTTTCCCCTATATGGTCTTCATGTGCTTGGGGGAAGCACATGTACAGGTTACAGGGTGGTTGCTAGAACCTCCTTCCTCTACAGCAGTGGTTCTCAACCTTCCTAATGCCTCCACCCTTTAATACTCATATGTGGGCGTATCTGCATGTGGGCAGACCTGCCTGGAAACAGATAGAGGAGCTTTGTCTTGGTTCCTAAGACCATCGGAAATATGTTTTGCGATGGTCTTAGGCGACCCCTGTGACCCCTGTGAAAGGGTCGTTCACAACCCACAGGTTGAGAACCGCTGTTCTACAGCATATGCCGGTGTATAACAAAAGATAATACGAGCTGTAATCTCACATCCCATCCCTCTAGTTCAGTTTATCTGAATCACAGGCACAGCTGAGCTCACTTCCAGAATTCTATTTCTGAAGGAAAGGGGCTTATGTGAAGGGGGACTAGGTTGCCTAAAAATGATGGTTAGGGATAAATAACAGGTCTGGAGGGATTAAAAACACCTGGAGGGGAAGGCCTGTGCTGGGGTGGAATTAAAGAAGTTACTGATACTAATGTACCTAAATTGGCCTACCTCAGAACCTCCTGTGTGCGGCCCTTTGTTCAGACTGGAATACACCCCTTCCTCCTTAGAGTGCCTAGCTTCCTTTGAGGTACAGCTCATGCTACTTCCTCCAGGAAGCCACTTCAGATCCTCCTAAGATCCTCCTAGTGTTTGGGTCCCCTTTGCTTTTCGAACCCCAAACTCCTTTTTCTCATTTCCAGGATTAGGTGATCATCTTCACCCTCAGCTACATTGAGTTGTCTTAGAGCCAAAGTGTACCCATGATGCCCAGACTCCCCCTATTAGTCCCCTGGGTCTCCTCTGACCCATCAGGAGGTTCTTCGGAGATTCAAATACTTTTATAGCTCTTTGTTGGTGTAAATATTGCAGACCCTGCATGCTGTAGAATGTCTGTTCTTGGAGAGCAGGGGCTGGTTATTATTTTCAGAGGTATGGTGTTTGTCCTTCATTCTCAGAGAGGACCATGACATCAGGGAGGTGATGCCATGACTTTCAAGTGAATTGTATTTAAGTGAGGCAGGGCTGTGCAGAGTCACCAGCCTCCCTCTCTCCTCTGGAGCCATCTGGGTTCAGTGGCCAGATCTAGATCAGGGCCAACTGCAGAGGGCTGCCACTGGTGTGTATTTGTATCCTTAACGTCTAGCACAATGCTTTGAACAGAGTAAGTATAGTATGTAATAATTAATGCTTGTTGGACTCAGTTGGGCCAGATGGGAGTCCTGAACAGACATTTAAGCCGTAGTCAAACCAGGATGGGGAGGGAAGGTTTAGTGTAGATTCAGTCAGTGCTATGGAATGGGCATCTAAGTGGCACAGTGGATAGAGCACCAACCCTAGAGTCAGGAACCCCTGAGTTCAAAATCTGTTCTCAGACACTTCCTACCTGTGTGATCCTGGGCAAGTCACTTAACCTTGTTTGCCTCAATTTTCGCAACTATAAAATGAGCTAGAGAAGGAAATGGCAAACTACTCCAGTAGCTTTGCCAAATGGGGTGATAGAGAGTTGGATGTGGATGTAACTAAGACAACTCAACAACATCAGAGGAAACTGTTCTAGGCACTGGGGCATAATGAGTTGTGTTGTTCAATGCTGTTATGGCTGCAGCGTGCTGGATCAAACTGACCTTGCTATTCCTCACTCACAGAACTCCATCTCCCATCCATATGCCTTTGCAGTTTGCCCGGGCTGACCCCATGCCTGGAATGCCCTCTGTCTTCAACTCACCTCAAAAAATTCCTTAGTTCCTACATGACGGGGTATTTGAAATATTTCCTGATAGACCAACTGATAGCATCCTTCCTCTTGAGATGACCTTGTATTTATTCTGAATATATATATAATAATATATAATAATGTTATATATATATACATGTATACATATATATATATATAAACATTTATTACACACCTACTACGTGCCAGGCACTGTGTGTACTAACTGCTAGGGTTGTGAAAAGAGGCAAAAGGCTGTTTGTTCCTGCCCTCAAGGAGTTTATTTATCTCCCCTAATAGACTATAAGCTCATTGAGGGCAGGGACTTTTCATTTTTATCTCTGTAGGCCCAAATGCTTGACATAGTACTTGATACAGTCGAGTCAGAGGATCTGGAATCAAATGAATTCTCTGATTTCTTCTATCTCTGTGACCTTGGGTAAGGCACCTTATATTCTGGGGTCTTATTTCCTCATCTGTAAAATAGGAGGACTGGACAAGTCTTTAAGCTTCCTTTCAGGTCTAGCTTGTCTGATTCTATGCTTGATAAATGCTTGCCGACTGATTGATTGATTGATTGGTCATATTGCTATTGTAGTAAACCCGGCTGCTGCCCCCAAAAGCTGAGAGTGGGATATATGTATGTGTGTTGTGGCAGCACTGAAATGTCTAAGCAGGAGAAAAATCTTCCTGAGCTCACTGTCACTGACACCCAGATGTTTGCATGGCTGTCTCACATACGTGTGTATAGCCCACACTTACAGAGCATTTAAAAAATGTCAGTGTCCACGGAGTTCACTTCCAGGCTCTGGCCAGTTGATGTGACAACAAATTGGTGCTTCTGGACAATGTGTGCAAGTACCCTATTCCCCTCACTCCAAGCCAGATTGCTGTCCTCCAGGTACTTGTCTCCCATGTCCTAAGGGACTTTGGTTCATAGACCTGGAAGGCACCTGAAGGGGTCATCTAGTCCAACCCCCTGAGGCCCAGATGGGTGAAGTGACTTGCCTGAGGCCACACAGTGGCAGATTGAGGATTTGAGCAACTCAGGCTTCTGACTCCAAATCCAGGTCAATTTCCATGTTATTTCTCAGATACCCCTTTCTCTCTCCCCCAACTGTGAGCTCCTTGAAGGCAGGAACTGTTGCTGCTTTTGCATCCTCAGCCACTAACCCAGTGCTCAGCTCATAGTAGGTCCTTAATAAATGCTTTTTGAATTAAATTGCAGGGGTGGTGCCTGTATTTTTAAATTAATAGGCACAGGGAAATGAAGCCTTTTAGAGCTGCAAGCTAAAAAGAGGGAGCAGGAATTTGCAGGATTTGCAGCTTGACCTTGGGAAAGTTAACTAAGGACTTAAGGCTTCAGTTACTGGGACAATAAAATCAGACTAATGGCATTGACCTACCTCCCAAGGAACACAGGGAGATTTAATGAGTAAATACTTGTAAAGGACCTAGTAAATATAAATTGTGGTGTAATTGCTAAATACCTCATTGAGTAAAATTCCAGAGAACCTTATGTTGTCCCTTTGGGTATTTTTTTTTATCACTGTTTATTTGATTTATGCACACAAGACACCATTTGCCTAAAAACCCTTTCTTATGTGGATATTCTCTTTGATTTATTCTCTTTCCCTCTGCAATACCCAGGCTGACATATGTATAAAGGATTTGCAAGAAAAATCACTTAATGCATGCCGTTTCCTTTGTTGTGACTGTCTTATCATGAACTGTTAAAGTTGTCACTTAGTCTCAGAAATGTTTGCCTAGGTTTTTTGTTGTGTTTTTTTTTTCAGACTTATAAATGCTCACCTTGGACATGGTTTATAGACAGTGTGGGGAAAACAAATACATAGGCTGGAATAGTAAATTTAGATTTACTCTTACTTAAGGAAAAAAAAGGCTTAAAGGTTTAATGTACAGCTGATAAGCTATAACTCAACCTGAAAGATTCAACCAGTTTATATTTACTCCCTGGGGTAACCGAGGTGTTTATATTCTCAGCCTCCTTGAGCACCTCTGAAGTATTTTATGCTTTTCCTGGAAGTACTGATCCCAAAGCACATTTTTCAAGAATGTTATTACCAGAAGAGTGGACTTACTTGCAGTGAAGAGTATTTATCAAATATCCATTGTGTAGAAGCCCAGTACTAGATGCTAGAGTGTGAGTCCTAGTATCTGGGAATAATAACTGACATTCACATAGCACTTTAAGGTTACCAAGCAGCTAAAATACACTATTTCACTTGATCACTGCAGTAATCCCTAAAGATAGGTAGGGAAAGGATTGCTCCATAATCTTATGGATAAGGAAACTTGAGCTAAGAGAGGCTAGAGGCCCCTGGCAGGAGAGCTAATAAGTTGCTAAATCAGTGTGGTACATCAAAAAGAGATCTGGAGGTGCTTCAGAGGTCTTGGGTTCAAATTTTAGCTCTGCCACTTGGTAGTTGGGTGATTGAGCAAGTTACTTATAGGATCAAAGATGTAAAGCTCAAATGGGACCTGAGAGGTCATCTGGTTCAACCCTTTCTTTTTATAGATGAGGAAACCAAAGCCCTTCAAGGTTAAATAATTAGCTCAAGGTCATAGGTACATCTGACATCAGAAGTCATGGACAAAATATGATTTTAAAATTAGTTATTCAAGCAGTCTGAAAAGGAGATTTAGCTATGTAATAGAATCTTAAGTAAAATGTAGTATCTCAAATGAGCATGACAGAAAGATGAAGAAGTTAAATGACAACTGATCGCCATTTTCTTGTCTGTGTCCAGACAAGGGCCTGGTGGAAAAGGGATGGCCACCAAAGAACAAGGAAACTGAGAGAAACTTATAAGAAAGGCAGAGCATGAGGAAAAAGTACCTCAGTGACAGAAAGCCCCCTTGGGCACATTGTGAGAAAGGGATGAATTTCAGCTAAAAACAAAGACAAATGGGACAACATGTTTCAAGGACAGAATTTCTGATGCGATAGTGAGGGCCTCAGTTTCCTAACTTTTAACCCAAAGAGGTTGGATTAGGTCTAAGGTTTCTTTCCCAATTCTAAATCTATGATCCTAGGAGTCAAACCCAAGTCTAATAACACCAAATTTGGTTCTCCTTTTACCAAACCAAGCTACATCCATACCAAAGTTCTTTGGAAAGTAGTTCCTGTCTGGACTCCTGCTGCCAGGCCAAACCAGGGCTAGCCTTACCAGAGCATGACACATACTTTAAGCCGCCGAGAAGACGTATATTAAAATTGATGAGAATAAGCAGCCCCTCCATTATTTGCCCTATCTTAGTTTTTGGGAGACAACTTGCTTGAGGTTTTTGGCTTAGCAATAAATTAGTGATTAAAAAAAAGCCAATTATACCACACTAGGCCAATGGATTCTCTGCAATGAATATAAACTCAAGAAGCCTATTACTATTTACTTTTCAGCAGCCGTGAAGTATTCAGATCTAATACATTTATACACTCGTGGCATTGCTCTCTGCTAAGATATTGCTTTGCTGCATTGATTAAAGTCCTCTGAGCCACTTGCAAGCATATCCTCCTGTAGCATGTTAATAGGTTAAGTTGCCTTCACGATTCCTAATTTCATATGACTTCACAGGAAGATTGCATATTTATGTATTATTTATTATGCAAATCTAGCATTATACATTATTTAAAATGGTATTAGTAGTATGTATTATTTATTACTTAACTGTATTAATATATATTATTTCAAGTAGCTTTTGCTGGGGTTTTTCATTGTTGATCCCAGTTATTGGAAGTTAGTATTCTAAGCAAGAGGTAATACAGCTCTAGGGTTGGGGATGATGCAGTTCAGTTGCCACTCAGAGTGAATACCCAGCCTGATTTATGCATGGTTGTTCCCTGTATTTGTCTGTAGTATGAAAGTACAGAATCCAAATAAGCTGATGTGGTTGACCAATATCTTGTCCAGGTCTGCATTTTTGTAAAATTATGGAGTAGGATAAGTTTGTACTGGGTGTGACTCTTTGAACCCTACCTCCCTTGGGTGCCCTTATTTCTTCTTTCTGTATCTCCCTCTCCTTGATGATAGCATTCCTCTTGTCATGGTCATTGTACTGCTGAAATAAGTCAGTCCAAATGAAAGGCAGTAAGGATTTAAGGAGTTATATGTCCCAGTGAGGTCTGTATTTTAAAATAAGACCTTGAAGAGTAGGCAATTCTTAATAAAAAAGAATGAATGATTAATGATAGGCCTAGCCCCATTGAAGGCCAGATGACTAAATATTTTAGTATTTTAAATGCAAATTATGCCAGATACGGGACTTCTAATAAGAAAACAAACAATAGATTGTGTTTAAGCTCAGCTCTCTTTCATTACCTCATAACAGCAAGAAATGGGATCAAGTAAAATAATAACAAAAAGATGGAAAAGGAAAGAAACCTCACAGAAAAACCAGCAGAGAGACTGAAGAAAGGAGAAGTACAAAGGAAAAAAATGCTAATACAATAAAGATATATTATGGGGTAAAATATTTCAAGGAGAAATCTCTAGAAGTAGATAATTCTGCAGTGACTATATGTCAGCCCCAAGGGAAGCTGACAAACTTAATCAGAGGACTGAAGGAAGAGATAAGGAGCAAAATTAGAATACTTAAAGAGAAATTTGAAAAGAGTGTCAATGGTTTAGTCTAGGAGGTAGAAAAATATAATAAAGTGATAGATGCCTTGAAAAAGAGAAAGAGGAGACAGAACTCAACAAACACTAAAGCAAATTCAAAAATGGAAAATTGGAAGAACATATGAGATTTCTGTATGCCAAAGCAACTCTGGCTTTGAAAATAGCTCAGAGAAATAGTCTAAGAAAAAATATAACTAAATATAAAAGACTGCCTACTGTATTTCAAGAAACCATACAAGATGAGTATTTAGAATTGGAGGGCAAAGTTCAGAAAAGCAGAGTCCATAGGATGCCAACAGAAGGAAATCCTGGGCTTAATTCACCCAGAAATGAATCTCAAAGCTCCAGTGCTTCCAACTCAAAGAGAAAATCACACAAATAACAAGGGATTCTAGTTTAGAGCATCTTGCACTAACTTATTCACAGTGAGAAAACAAAGAGATGACAAGACTATGATATACAAAAAAAGCAAAAGAAAATGGCTTGACAGCTAACATTTGTATAGCACTTACTATGTGCCAAGCACTGTGCTAAGTGTTTTCCAATTATTATCTCATTTGACCCTCATGACAACCCTGGGAGTTATTGAGGAAACTGAGGCAAATAGAGTTTAAGTGACTTGCCCAGGGTCACACAGTGTCTGAAGTGGGATTTGAACTCAGGTCTTCCTAACTCTAGGCTTGGTGTTCTATCCACAGTACCACCTACCTGCCTCATAATTCTAACATAATTCTATAGGGAGAAAACACTGATTTTTAGTGAAATTAATGGCTCCCCAGCATTCCTTTTGACAAGTGCAAAGGACAAATTAAACTTAAGAAAGGGAATCAAATCCAAAATTTCTGAAAGTCCCAAATGAAGCACTGCACACTGCAAAGAGGAGATAAATACTCCTGACACTTGGGAGTCCTACCTTGTTTAAGTGTCACTGAGGCAACAAAGAGAGACAAGCTATGGACTTGGATGTTCAGAAAGAAACACCCAAGAAAAACAAGGGGAAGGGGAGGAAGTGAGTTAGTATTTCTTGAAATTGGAGCATCACAGCAGAATGTCATTTAGATAAAATGGTGGGAGATGAAGGGAGAAGAAGAGGGTTCATGAAATACAATCATCTGGGCTTGGCAAGAATAGTATTAAAAAGATTATAGCAGAAGAGGCAGAATTAAGTAAACAGCATACTAGCTTGGACTAGGCAGAGAAATAATGGGCGTTTCAGTCTGAAGGTGATGCTTGGGAAACAATTGTTTCAAACAAAACAAACCATAATCACAAAAGGGCTAGGTTTTTGTTTGTTTTTTTTTTTAAGGTGGGGATGAGATCCAATGATTTGGGATAATAGGGGGATGGGAAAAGGAAAGTAATAGAATGGAATCAGACTATTTCAAGCAAAATAAACTGCAACCTTTTTTTCTTTGTCCCTCAATGACTTCAATGCCTGACTCTAAGGCAAGCCCCGTATCCACTATGCCCTGTTGCTTTTCATCAGCTAAGCACTTAAAAGAATAGCTAACTAAACTTCAAAAAAACCATATAGTAAGAAAACAATTATAGTTTTCTTAAACATGCCTCTTTCACACTAATCTTTTTTTTTCTTGCTTTTTGGAGGGTAATTGGGGTTAAGTGACTTGCCCAAGGTCTCACAGCTAGTTTTTGTGTTAAGTGTCTGAGACAAAATTTGAACTCAGGTCCTCCTCACTCCAGGGCTGGTGCTCTATTCACTGTACCACCTAGCCGTCCCTTGCACTAATCTAACCAAAAAAATGAGTTAAGAAATTGTGGACAGGGCCAGGTTAGGAAAACTAGATGTAATTAATCTTTGGTGATTATTTTATGGGAATCTTAGGGAGAATATTTTTTTCAGCATTCCCAACACTTACAAACATACTTTGGAGGTGGCTACCAGTCCCAGAGGTAGGTGAAACGTGGGATAGCTACACACAGGAGGAAGACAATAATGGATACTTTTTTATATGATTTTTAAGTACATGTATTACTAATGCCAGGACATTGCATACTCCATGATACACTGGTATTTGTCTTGTGGTAAGCCAATCACATATGTTATGGTGAAACTTCAAAGTTCCCAGCGGATGGTAACACCCAGTGGGGCTCAAATCCAAGAGCACATAAATTGAAACTATGCTCCACAAAGCAACCTCTTCACTGTCATGTGTTTCTAATGTTTTAAGAAGTTTTTTTGGATGAGAGAGAGAGTAAGGAGCAGTAATGGTAGCGGATTCCTGCTTCTCTGTTCCATCTGCAATCAAAGTGTAAAGTCTACACCTCTGAAATTTATAAAAGAAACCAGCTGGGGAAAATAAAAATTTCTAAGTCCTCAAACTTCATAGTAGAGTCTTGGATCAAAGAGTTTAAAGAAGGGAGTAAGGTGTAAGAAGACTGGAAAGGGGTCAGATTGTGAAGGGCTTTGAATGTCAAGCAGAAGATTTGATCCTGGAAGTGATAGGGAATCATTAGAGTTTATTGAGTAATAATACTAATAGCTGGCATTTATATAGCACTTTAATAAGGTTTGCTGAGTATTTTATGAATATTGTTTTATTCTTATGACTCTGTGGAGGTAGGTGTTATTATTGTCCCCATCTTTCAGTTGAGGAAACTGAGGCAAACTCAGAGGTTAACTGACTTTGCCTAGGGTTACACAACTGATGTTTGAGGTGGGATTTGAACTTGAGTCTTCCTGACTCCAAGTCCAGCACGGTTTTCATCATGCCCTCTAACTGCCTAACAGCCCTTTGCTCCTTCCTACTCCTTCATTCCTCATATGCAATCACTTACCAAGTCCAACTGACCCTCTCTCTACGCTATCACTCATATTCATGCCTTTCTCTCTATTCTTGTTGGACTATTAGAGTAGTTTCCCAACAGGACTTCCAAACCTCTGCTCTCCCCACCTCAATCCATCCTTCACATGGCTGGCTGACAAATCTCTCTTACACATAGATTTTCACTGTTTATTGCACAAAAACATCAGTACATGAAATGATACAAAGTGAAGTGAGCAGAACCAGAACATTGTACATAGTAACAGCTATTGTAAGATGATCAGCTATGAATGACTTAGTTACTCTGAACAATACGATGATCCAAGACAATTCTAAAGGACTTATGATGAAAGGTGCTGTTTGTCTCCAGAGAAAGAAGTGGTAGAGTCTAAATGAAGATCAAAGCATATTTTTTCTTTGTTTTCTTTATTGTTCATGGGATTTTTTGTTTATGTTTTCTTTCACAGAGTGACTTACATGGAAATGTGTTTTGCATGACTGCACATGTATAACCTATGTAAACTTGCTTACCTTCTCAATGAGGAGGGAAGGGGAGCCAGGAAAAAGAATTTGGAACTCAAAATTTGAAAAAGGAACATTAAAAATTATTTTTACATGTAATGGGGGGGGATATAACATATTAAATTTTTAAAAAATCATCAGTGGTTCTCTATTGCCTGTGGAGTAAAGCTCAGATTCTTTTGCCTACAATCTAAGACTCTATAAAATGCCGTTATCTTGCCTTTCTAGTCCTACCTCAAACACTGTCCCTCCATGTATTCTATACTTAGGCTAAACTAATCTTGTTTTCCTCTCAACACGCCTTAGATTCACCTCCATTCTTTTGTTCACATAAATATCCCTATATCTTAGAATGTTCTCCTCCTTATTCATCTGCTGACATTATTCATTCTTTTAAGCACAACTCAAAATGCATGAATTCTTCTCAGAATCCTCCAATTGGTAGTAACCTCTGCCTGCTGGACCCCACGTTAAACTTTATTTTGGACAATTAGATTGCACAGGAGATTAAAATCTTGTCCGTGGTGTCAAGAAGACTTGAATTTGAATCCTGCTTCAGACACTTCCTAGCTCTGTGACCCCTGGGCAAGTCATCTAACCTCTCTCAAACACAATTTCATTGTCTGTCAAATGGGGATGCTGCTAGCTCCTACCTCTCAGGGTTTTTATGAGGATCAAATGAGATAATATATGTAAAGTATCTTGCAAATCTCAAAGTGTTAAATAAAAACTATCTAATTCTGTTATTATCTGTCTAATGTATCATTTTATATTTTAATTATCTACAAAATGTGTCATGTCCCTCTGCTATCCTATAAGGTCCCTAAGAGCAGCAACAAAACACCTTGCCCGATATACTGCAACTAATAAAGCTGTCCAAAATCCACTCCCTGCTTATAGAACCCAGGGTCAGGCATGACTGAGAAGCAAGACTTTGGTCGTGTGACTGATGGAAAAAGTCAGCAGGGAATTAAGAAGGAGTCTGAGCTTCAATATGAAGGAAAAGATTGGAGAAACAGCATTCTCTTCATGGTATTTGTGCCAGTGTTGTGACACAACTTATATCCTGTGATTAGAACAAACAAATTCTCAAGCTTGTATTCAGTGAAAAGATTAGAAATTAAACTCTTCACACACTTGAAAGCAAAAGAGAGGGAGACACATACACAAATACATGCACAGAGACAGATGGAGACAGAAAGATAGAGGCAGAGAACAGAGCAAGAGAGACACAGAGACAGAGAGAGACAGAGCAGGAGAGTAAGAGAGAGAAGTGGAGATTAAAGAATGGGCTGAGACCACCTAGAAGAGAAACCTAGACCAGTGCCACCCTGCTCACCCTATGTTTAGTGCTATCTTTGGGAGAAAGCATCAGACTATTCTGAGTTTCTGCACCCTTTCAACTCAAAGCTGATCAAACATTGAATTAAAGGAAAAAAAAATGCCCTGGATGAAAGCTCTGTTCCTAGTTGAGAGTGATGAGGAATTGAACTTCTGGGGCTTTTTACCTGCCTGTTATTTTGGGGACTGATGCAAGGAAGAGAAGGTCATGGGTTGGGTATATAAGCACTGGATATATTAATGCAAACTCTGATTTATAGTTACCATTCTGATTTAATTCATGTCACAATATGGCTTTGCAAATCACCTTAAAGAAAACAGAGATTCCATGATATACATATGTATATATATATATACATATATATATATATATACACATACATATATATATATATATATATTATAAAACCCCTACACTAATGTAAAAACATTGACATCACCCACAAAGGAACACAACCAAAAGGTCAGTGATAATCAGCTTCTCTAAGAGCCTGAGAGAGGTACAACGTGCTTGGTAGACATCCCAGAGCTCCCTTTGGTTCTGGAGGGTGGACACGACCCAGGAGGGTTCTCTGATCCCTGGTGGTTACAGATGAAGCTAGTTGAATTACTCTCATTCAAGGTTGTAACCACATTAGATAATTTTAAATAACATCTCTGTATTAGCCCCTAGCCTGGGTAGTCATAAGTTGGTGAGGAATACACTAACTAGTCTTGAGTATTTAGTATTGTTCAGCTTCTCCCACATCTCCAGAGCAACAGCACACACTTTGTACCCTCAGAAGGCTTTGTAGGGCTTTCTTTTTGTGTTGAATCAGAGAAAAATAGAGTGAAGAGTAGATGGCATATGGTAGCATTCCCTCATCCTGTGCTATTGGCTTGCTGGGCTGTCAGTCAGCATCAGGCCAGCCAGGGATGGTATAAAAGCCAATCAAAACATTGTTGATTGGTCTAAAGTAGCCAGTGAAATCTAATAAAACTGTGATTCCCCGCTGTGATTTCTGCTTACAGTCCTGCTTCTGATTCATGTGCTTGCCATCATCTCTCCTTTGACAAAACAGAATTGCTGTTTCTAAACACACAGTAACAATTCCTGCTGGAGGCAGCATTTATCCGGTAGATAAGATGCAGCTGGACAGAAAGCCCAGCAGCAGCAAGAGCCTTTGCAAAATGTTTACTAAATGCCCTTTTAGAGAATGAAGGGGAGCAGCCCTGGAAGCACTTGCCTCGGTACTCCTCGAGTAGCCTTGGGACACCTCACTAATGGCTCTTTCCCAGGGAACTCTGAGCAGAGGATTGGAGCTGAGTCTGAAAACATTATGTTCTGAATTCAGTAGGTGTTGGGGAAGATCTGCTTAATATTGATTTCTGAAATTGAAGTAGGAACTAATGACAGCATTTGCTTGAATTCATGTCTCCTGTGGATACCAGCTGAAAAGCATCACAAAGGCAAACCAATTGCCATGCCAAACTCTTTCCCCCCTTTTATCAACATCTGGCTCCTGCATCAGTTTTCTCACTGAGAAGTTGGACTTACTATAAGAACAGCAGTAATAACATTTTCAGTGATGATTTAAGATTTACAAAGCACCATTTTAAAGATGAGGAAATAGAGGCTGCGATTTGCAGTGACCTAACCATGGCCACACAAATAAGTGTAAGGGCTGAGATCTGAGCTGTGGTTTTTTGATTTGCAAGTCTAGTGTTCTTGCGCAATGTGGAGACCTCTGGATTGAGTAAACGTGGTGGGGCGGAGGGCAGGGGGCCCGAGAAGGAGAGAGGGAGAGAGAGAAACAGGGAGAGAGAGAGAGAGGAAGAGAGAGAGAGAGAGAGAGAGGGAGAGGGAGAGGGAGAGGGAGAGGGAGAGGGAGAGGGAGAGGGAGAGGGAGAGGGAGAGGGAGAGGGAGAGAAAGAGAGAGAAAACTTATGCTTCAGTTCCTGCTGGAGCCAGGTCCAGCAGTTAAGAAGGTAATGAGAAGGGGGTGGGTGCCAAGGAACAAATTAAATGATCTGAACTGTATCTGAATACTGCACTGATCTTAGAGGGGCTCCAGCAGCAACAAAGAAAAGTCATCACAAAAGTCTGTTTGTCCTTGGCTTATCACTGATACTAAAGCAATGTGTGTTCTAGGGACAATGCCGGTATTCTGTTACAGGTGGACCACACTGTAGGCAGTGCAACGCTGCTCTTCAGTATCTTCCCAATCAGAAACTGAATACAGCCTCCACACTGAAACCCAAGCAGAATTCTCCTCAAAGTAACTGCTCAGGGACACAATGGGGAGTCTGGTTTACCCTAAGACCTCCTCTCATGTTGGGTGTTATTTTTCTTCTGGGTCTCTGCATATCTCCTCCTTGCTGGTCTGGTGCTTTGGACCCAGGTCTTGCCTTAGCCTTGATCCTTCTCAGTAGAGACGTAACTGGGGTGCCTTTTAGAGGTGCTCAGACAGCACCTTTAGTACCGTGAGAAACAACGGAGCTTAGCACTGCATTTGCAAGAACGTTATGGGACTAAATCTGTGATTTATTTCATCTATGTGTGGAGTAGTTTCTGGCAAGGCACAACCTGGATCCATGCAGGTCAGCCCCTTCTCTGCAATCTTGAGTCTTTGAGAGTTATCTGGTAGGACCCTGAGAGATAAGGTGACTTGCCCATAGCCACACAGAGAGTACATATCAGAGGCAGGACCCAAACCTCCGGCTCCTTGACTCTGAAGCCAGCTTTCTAGCCACTATACCATGCTCTATCATATACAATAATAATTAATTAAGAAAGGAAGTTAAGGGCAGCTAGGTGGTGCCATAGTGCACAGAGTGTCAGACCTGCAGTCAGGGAGACTCAGCTTCCCGAGTCCAAATCTGACCTCAGATACTTACTAGCTGTGTGACCCTGGGCCAATTACTTAAACCAGTTTGCCTCAGTTTCCTCATTTGTAAAATAAGATGGAGAAGGAAATAGCAAACCACTTCAGGATCTCTGCCAAGAAAACCCCAAATGGGGTCACTAAGAGTCATGCACAACTGAAGCAACTGAACAACAAGGTAGGAAGTTATCAGATGGTGGATAGGTACCCTATAAGTAGCGGTCTGCATTGCTCCTTACTCCCCTCCAACACTGTATGGCAGCCTTCCAGAAGTGACTTCCCACTGGTTTTCTGTGGTCTCTTACCTCCTTGTCTATGGGGGGGTCAGTGTCCATCCCTCTTTCCCTGAGGGTACACATCCCCTTGCTTGTTCCAAAGGTCATTTGTGGGGCTTAGATAAGAAGCACAAATTACTTGTTTCATCTTAGTTTCTCATACTTTGTTGTTGATTTGTTTGGGAACTTGTTGCAATGTTGTTTGACATGTAACACTATGCCTTGGTAAGTCTGCATCTAGCCTTCAATGAGCTTCTGACTCTCCTGTCTTCCCACCAAGGCTCAAAACAGGTTTATTTGCAGTTTAAGAGAAATCAGTAGGACTCAGATGAGATTGAGTAATCAGTCAGCCAACAAGCATCATCCACTATTAGCTTGAAGATGGCCTCAGATCCCATAGGAGACACCAAATGTCCATTTTAACTTACCCAGTCTGGTGATAGGGACCCTTGTCAACTTTTTCCTTGCTCTGCTAGCCAATGTCATGATCTAGTCCAGAGGTTCTCAACCTTATTTGTCATATGGCCCCCCTTAAAAAAATTACTCGGCACCCCCCTTGAAATCTATTTTCTTAAGTGCCTTCCACCCCTTCAGCCTAGCACTTGTCTGGGACCCATATCACCTTAAAGGTTAACACCGATGTGATGTCTGGGGGCCATCCAATCCTAGGCATCTTCTTCCAATATCTAGGGTGGGAGAATGATGGAATATGGATGAGATGGAAGAGAAGACCATTGCTTCAGTTTGCAGTCTCTACTGCACACAGTTTAGGTGAGATATGGCCCCTGCCTTCATGAAGCTTATAGTCTGTCAGGAACTCTCTCTCTCTCTCTCTCTCTCTCTTTCTCTCTCTCTCTCTCTCTTTCTCTCTCTCTCTCTCTCTCTCTCTCTCTCTCTCTCTCTCTTTCTCTCTCCCTCTCTCTCTTTCTCCCTCTCCTCCTCTCCCCCTGTCTCCCTCTCTCTCCCACTCTCTCTCCCATACACAGACATATACATACATGTATGTATGTGTATATATGCACATGTACATATATGTATAGACACACACACACACATATATATATATATATATATATATATATATATATATATATATACCTATAATGCAAACTAACACATTATGAGTATAGAAAAAGAAAAAGGACCATGAGAGGTGCAAGGAGGAAAAGGTCTTACCAACTGAGAGGATCAGAGAATGCTCCCTGGAGACATGGTGACATTTGAATTCAGTTTAGAAAATGGGTGAAATTAAGTAATAACAACAACTTACATTACTATAGTGCTTTAAAATTTACAGAATATTTTCTTATGTGATCATATTTGATTCTCACCATATCCCTGTAAGTTAGGTAGTATAAGTTCTCTCCATTTTGCAGCTGAGGAAACTGAGGTTCACAGAGATGAAGTAAATTGCCAAAGGTCCCATGGCTAGGAAATGTTAGAGACAAGACTTGAACCTAAAACTTCTGATTCCATTTCCAGTATTTTTATAGTATACCATACGAAGAAGGGCGTACTAAGCATAGACATTCTAAGCAAGCAAAGACACAGGAAAATATAGATGAATTTAGAACGTCAAAGGCCATCCAGTTTGTGTGAAATGTTGAATATGTGGTGGGACTGAGTATGAGGTAGAGTTGGAAATGTAAGGTAGTGTCATATTGTGGAAAGCCTTGAATGACAGGTAAGCTTGAACTTGCAGTCAGTTGGAAATGCCGAGAGATTTTTAAGAAGATAAGAGGCAAGATCATATTTATGCATATGCCAAATAAATTCATTTGGCAGCAATATGAAGTATGAATCTGAGCAGAAAAGGAATGATGGTGGGCGTTTTTCCTAGTAGGTTAGGACTATAGGCTGGTTGAGTGGAAATTAAGGCCTTGAGGAAGGTATCAGCAGTAGGAATAGAGAAGAAGAAGTGAATACAGAAGACTATGGATGTGAGAGATGAAGGCAAGGGAAGAATAAGGGATAATACCACAATTTCAAATATGTGAGACAATATAAATGGTGGTGTCACAGAAAGATATGGCAAAGTCTGAATGAGGAGCAGATTGAGGAGAAGAAGATATGGTTGGCTTTGAGTACATTGAGCTTGAAATGCTGGTGGGATATCCAGGTCAAGATGACTAGTAGAAATGAAGGTTGGCACAGATATCTGACCTGGAGATGCAAGTTTAGGACTCATTTGTGCTTATATAATATGGAAGGAATGGAAGTGAATGACATTTCCAAGGGAGAGGTTGTAGAAAGAAGGCTAAGGAAAGAACCTTGGGGAGCCTTTAAGAGATTAAGAAGAGGAGGATTAACCACCAGAGGAGGCAGAAGAAGTGCTTAGAAAGATATAAGAATGTCTCTGGAGCCAAGGAAGGAAAGAATATATTGAAGAAGGATGGTCATCTGGGTCCAGTAATGCATAAAGTTAAATGAGGATAAACTATGGCATGTGACAATTAGGAAATCACTGATGACCGTGGTGTGAGTACTTTAAGTAGAACACTGGTGAGGATGGAAACTACATTGGAAGGGGCAGAGCAGAGTCTGAACAGTGGAAGTAGAAGTCTGAAGCTTAGGTAGCTATTCCAAGGAATTTCAAGGTGATGAGGAAGGAAAGACAGTAGATGGGGTAGAAGAGTAAAGGAAAGATTGTCCTCTTGTTATCTCTCACTATGTCACCAGCCCATTTTCTTTTTCATTGATAAATTTCACTACTAACATCTCTTACTCTACTTCTTTGAATTCCTTATTTTAATTATGTGTTACATCTTGTTCATACCTGACACAAGCTTCTCTGCTGCCTCCTATGATATTTATTTTTACTTTCTTGGAGAAAAGTGTTCCATGATTTGCAACATACAACAATATTGTAAATTATCAATATTTTAAAATATTTTTAAATGGGTCATTAAAGTGGCTTGGTAATTTCCTGAAGGCAATCTATTCTATACTTTTCCTTCTATTTAATTACAGGCATAGCTCATTGGTCCATTTGTATTATATCATATATAAACTATATCATTTGTATTATATCATATATAAACTGTCAACTAACAGAAAAGTTCCATAGATTATGCATCTAGCTGCATGTCATATTCTGGACAATGGATATTTTTCATGTAGAAGAGGGATTCCTGGTGGATGCTGAGGTCCTCTAGATGTTTCTGTTTGCATAGGATGATGTACTGCCTTCATCAAGCCTTCAACCCGAAAAGCCTCCTGGAAGGGAATTGTAAACACTCCATAAAGTTCTGCCTCATCATCTAAACAAGGCAATTGAAGTGGATGAAAAAAATAGTTAGCATATAATGCCAAAGCATGGTGCTAAGTAAATATTTCTGTTCCAAGTTTTCAGTAGCTCTGACTGCTGAGGAGGCAGGGCTACAGTTACCAGGCTGTGTTTCCATCAAGAGCTGCTTTTTGGAATAATGTCTAGGGGCAGGGGTTCTCAACCTTCCTAATGCCATGACCCTTTAATACTTGTATGTAGGTATATCTGCATGTGGGTGGACCCTCCTGGAGACAGATAGAGGAGCAGTGTCTCGGTTTGTAAGACCATTGGAAATATGTGTTTTCCGATGGTCTTAGGTGACCCCTGTGGCCCCTGTGAAAGGGTCATTCGACACCCAAAGGGGTCACGACCCACAGGTTGAGATCCGCTGGTCTAGGGGGAGGGGTATGAAAGCTGGGGCATTGGTCTGCTGATTGCTGCCACTTCAGGGACTATTGGATTTATGCGGTAATTAGTGGTAACTGATTAGCAGTTGGGGTGGTGGTGGTGATGAGGAGGTGGACCCTTTCTCCATAGTGGTGGAGTGACCCTCAAAGATGCCTGTGGGGCCTGTGTAAATGGGGGGTGGTTGCTGCTATTTCCAAGGCTCTTTGAATCAAGGTTCTTGGGTCATTTCCTTATGGCAAACACAGAAGACCATGGACCCGAGTTGTGCAGGATGGAGAGACATTAATCGATCAACATTATTAAGTGCCTCTTATGGCCCAGGCACTGTGTTAAGTGCTAGGGATTAAAAAAAAAAAAAGGTAAAAGGTGATCCCTTTTCCTGAGGAGTTTACAGGATGGCTGACTTATGATCCACATTATTGAAGGGAACACCCAGCTTAAGGAGATCAGATATCTATTTGGGTTTTCCATCAACCAATAAGCATTTATTAAATACTTAACTATGTGCTAAGGACTTAGGTTTACAAAAGAAGTAAATTGTGTTTGCAATCGAGGAACTCACATTCTAATGGGGGAAACAACAAACAATTACCTATGTACGAGACAAGTACAGTACTGGGTAAATTGGAAGCAGGTAATATTAGAGGGAAGGAACTAATAGGGATGGGGGTAGGGGAGACTGGAAAAGGCCTCTTCCAAAAGGAGGGATGAGCTGAGTCTTGGTGGAGGCCAAGAAGTAGAGATAAGGAGGGGGATCATGCCAGTCATAGGGAGCAGGCAATGAAAGGCACAATCTGGAGATACAGTGTGATGGACAAGGGGTAGCAAGAACTGTTGGAGCATACAGTACGTGGAGGAGAGTAAAGTATAAGAAGCCTGGAAAGGTAGGAAGGGGCCAGGTTGTAAAGGACTTTAAAAGCCAAACAGAGGATTTTATGTTTGATCCCAATAAATAGCCGTTTATTGGGTAGGGAGTAGGGGTGATATGGTCAGTCATGAGCTTTAGGAAGATGACTTTGATAGTTTAGGGGAGAATGGATTAGAGGGGGTAGAGATTTGAGTGGAAGAGTTACATGCTAGGGATGCTAGGGTGCTAGGGATAGAAATACAAAAAAACTGAGCAGCTCCTGATAACAACAGCAACAACAACAATAATGTACTTGTATGGTGCTTTAAAGTTTACAGAGCATTTTCACATGTATTATGTCATTTGATTCTCACAACCCTGTGAAGTAAGCGAGGCAGATATTACTATTCCCATTTCACAGATGAGGAAACTGAGAGATAAATGGTTTACCTAAGGTCATGTGACTTGTAAGTGGTAGAGTCAGGTCATAAGCTCAGAATTTCTAACTCCAAAGGCAGTGTTCTTTCCAGTGGACTATATTGCCTCCAACAGCAACATCAAAGCCATCTTCCACATTGCCAGGGTAATGAAACCCTGAACAAAAAGCCAAGAATGACCCCTGCCCTGTAGCAGCTTCCAGCCAGAAATGTAGTAGATCTATGTGTAATGAAGGAACAGTTCACTTCTACAGGTGGAGAAATGCATCCCTACGGCTCAGTGACTTAGCCAAACATGGCCAGAACTGTGGTTATATCAGCTAACTCTGGGTCTCCTGATGGTTCCTTTGGAGGCAGGAGGTTTGGAAAAGAAAGAAAGGTTGGGGTTAACTTGAGGCAGCCGGCTTGGCCATTCTGTTTGACTGGACGCGGTTCGAAACATTAGAAAGTTTTACTCTACTGGGTTCCAGCCAGCTTTCAGCCCACATAATCACTGTGAATCAGGTCCAAACCAGTTTGAACAAAACTTGCCAATAAAATGTGACGAGACAGCACTTCAATAAAATCTCAATGTATAACTTCTACTGCTTTATGGACCTCCCAGTATCTTTGTTAGTTCTAGTAATAAAAGCTCATGGGGTTGCTCAGCATGTTTTGTTCTTACTTTTCAAAAGTAATCCATGTGATGGGCCAAAATTACATTCTGGAAAGAAGATGTTTACAATGTTCTTGGCTATTGGACTCAATGTAACCATCTGTGTAATCGGCTACCATTGCTTCATCCCATCTCTACTGGCCTCCTCCATGTTTCTTTTCTGAAGATCAGTTTTGAGTTCTTAGAAAAGAAGCTTTGGGGTGGCAGAAAGAACCCTGGATGAAACATCAGAAGACTTAGGTTCATGTTCTACCTCCATTACATGAATCTTATTTTTCTCTTTGGAATCAGCCAGTCCTGTTTGGATTGGATGTTATATCAAGTGCTAAGTCACTGACTTCATTAGTCTGATAGGACCTGGAATCATCCTTCCCAAAGGAAGTTAGCTTTGTGGTCCTGGGCAAGTTGCATAACTTCTTTAAGTTTTCTTATCTTTAAAATGGGGTTAGTGATAAGTTGCAAGGAATATTCTGCTCTTCCTGCTTCATAGGGTTCTTGTGAGGATCAAATAAAATTATATTTAAGCTTAAAACTGAACTGACTTTTGGTATACCGTGTGTGTGTGTGTGTGTGTGTGTGTGTGTGTGTGTGTGTGTGTAAAATCTCTTGTGTAATCATAAAAAACCCTCTATGCCCAAAAAACTAGAATTATAATTGTTTCTGCTAGAGTTGGACACACTCCACAAAACAGGTCCACATGATTCCTGTGATGCAGGACTCAGAGGAGGCTTCTAGTAACTTGTATGCCCCCACATGTTATGTCTCTCCTTTGGGCCTTTCTCCTAGGAAAATTGGAATAGTACATATCACTCCACAGATCTCAAGGCATTCTGCCTCTCCCTCACCTGTGTCTTTGTACAAGCCAACTCCTAAGTCTTCCCCTTTTCTGTTCTACTTCCTGGAATCTCAGGGCTCAGCTGGAGTCCCACCTCCCTCAGGAAGCTCCTCCTGATTCCTTAAGTTATTAGGGTTCTCTGCCCGGCGTGAATGTAGTTTAGATTTACTTTATATATTTTTTTGTTTGCTTATCTCCATACATACCCTCTATCCCCAATCTCATCTCCAGATGCACACATGCCTCTTGCAGAGATGTAAACTCCTGAGGGCAAGGACTGCCATAATTTTGTACTGATATTTGTATACTAGAGCCTCGTATAGTGCCTGGCTCCAACCATATACTTAATTAGTACTTGTTGAATTGTATTAAATTGAATTGACTTCTGGCATCATCAGTTCCAGACTCTCACATTTTTGTAATTTTGTGATAGCAACTGACAGGTTAAGTATTTATTAACCAATTCTTTTAAGACACAGTCAACCAAAAATTATTTATTGATATTATTATTGGTGTTCAACATCAAACTCTTAACATACCTTTGGAAAGTTTTCAGATACCATTAAATTTCTCAGCAATTTCTTATATTTCTTAGGTGTTTCAAAACATATGTAAGATTTTTTAAAAATATATTTTAATTAATTTCTTTTGGTTTTTATATCACCAGAATTTATCTTGATATTTCTCCTTATCTTTTCTCCCAGAGAGCCATCCCATATATAAAAGAATATATTTTTTACAAAAGGAAGAGAAAAAATCATCAAAATCAACCAATACATTAAAAACGTCTGAAAATATGTGTACTGTGTTACACCAGTGGACCTGTCACCTTTGCAAAGTGTGTGTGTTTGTGTGTGTGTGTTTGTACTGTGGATATCTTATCATAATTCCTCTTTGTGACCATGCCTGTTTTTTGTAATTCTGCAACATTCGCTCTCAATAGTTCTGTGGTTGTTCTTTCCGTTTACATTGATGTAATACTTGCTACATTGTTTTCTTGGTTCTTCTTACTTTACTCTATATCAGTTCACTTAAGTCTTTCTATGCTTTTCTGTCTTCATCATATTCCACATTTTTATGGCACAGTAACATTCCATTAAATCCATATACAACAATGTATTTAGACTTTCCACAATTTATGGGCATCAAGTTTATTTACAATTTTTTGGTATCACAAAAAAGCAACACTATCTAATTTTGATTTATATGGGACTTTCTTCTTATCAATGTCCTACTTGGAATTTAAGCCTACTCATGAAATCTCAGGGTCAAGGTGTACAGGAATTTAGCCACTTTATTTGCATAATTCCAAATTGCTTTCCAAAATGATTTTCTATTGAGTCACAGCTCTACCTACAAAGCTCACATGGTTCTCTCTTCCCACAACCTTCCAACATTGACTATTCCCATCTTTTGTCATCTTTGCCAATTTTCTGAGTGTGAAGGAAAATCTCAGAATTGTTTTGACTTGCATTTCTCTTACTATTAGTGATTTGGAACATTCTTCCATATAGCTATTAATAGTTTGTAATTTGGGGCAAAAGGGGATGGATGGGAACTGGGTAGCACAGTAGATGAAGTGCTGGGCCTAGAGTCAGGAAGATTCTTCTTCCCGAGTTCAAATTTGACCTAGCTGTGTGACCCTGGGTAAGTCACTTACCCCTATTTGTCTCAGTTTCCTCATCTATAAAATGAGTTAGAGAAGGAAATGACAAATCATCTGATGTCTTTGCCCCCTAAAATTGGGGTCATGAAGAGTTGGACATGACTGAAAAAATGACTAAACAACAACAGAAATATTTTTTGAGAACTGTTCTTTCGTGTTCATATCCTTTGATCATTTATCCATTGGGGAATGACTTTTGGTTAGATAGATAGATAGATATAAATATAATATACATATAAACTAACATTTATATATCTTGTATACTAATCTGAGAAATTTTATAAAAAGATGTTCCCCCATTCAACTACATCCCTATATAAGATGTTTATGCTTAAGCATGTATTTTTTCCCCTCTCATAATCATTTAATACCTAGCTCAATTGTCCACTACTCTCATAATGGAGATGAAATTATTGTTAATTGCCAGCTTCTCTTTCAGTGTGAAATGATTTAATTTATACCTCTCTTCCCTGATTTCCATAATTACCTTAGAAATATTTGCAAATTGATATCTTCTTGTTAACTTCTTTTGCTAATGTGTCTCCATCCTGCCTTTTGGTTCCAGTATGTATGTGATACTGAATTTTCTTGCTTATAGAATTTCCTTATTCCATGAAAAGAGTTTCTGTCTTTTTCTCCAGCATTCTTCATTCCACTCCCATTTTATTAGCCTCAATATTTTAAATGTACTGGGTCAGATTTTCCTAGTATCTGAGGAGCTCCTGATAGTTCCTTAGGTGCTCAAGGGGTGACGTTAATTCATCAGGGGTATCATTTTGTGCCATGTAAATGTAACACAACTCAAGCCTGGAGCATTTGCTTAAGACTCTTCTCACTAATGAAGAGAATGATGATTGGCATGGCATGCCAACTTATGGCATGGAGTTGGTATAAGAACCTGGGAGAAGCAAGATCTTCTTCCTTCCTGCCTTGAGACAGGCATGTGGTTGCCTATATGTATGCATGTGGTTGCAGACTGTCTTTGGAGAGAAACCCAAAGAGAAAAAGAAGAGATTTTGGAAGGTAGACATGTAGGGAGAAGTCAGTTCTTCAACATGTCTGTGATTTCCAGCTAGCTTTTCTAGCCACTTTAGGGAATTTCCCTTGGGGTGAGATCAATGACTTCCTAGGTTGAGCTGAGATATCTCAGTTATTCACCATTTGTGATGATCTTTTATATAACTAGCATTTGGTGGGAGGGAGTCATACCTTCAGATATAAACTTGGGGAACTCCTTCCTCTTTAAGGAAAAAGAAATAGAAAAATTGCTTGAACCTAAGGGGTAAAAACTAATTACTAATTTCCTTAACATTAACAATATTTAGATATGATTCCCATCTGGTATCCCCATTCCAAAGAGAGTAAAGTGGCCAGCCTTATTCTCCCTTCTCTTGTTCCCTTTCAGGCAAGAATCAAAGTCTCCCTTGGAGATGGATAGGCAAAATTCCCAATACATCTACACAAAACCTCCTCATAAGCTGCATTTAGACAAACCCATGTGGGTATACACATAATCTACATGGGTAACTCAAAACCCTACATGAATGTAAAGTGACAGCACAATAAATAAAACAATGAAACTTATTAGAATGTGGTATGAAAGATTTGAGAAGTTGGTTTTGAGAAGTTATAAAATGCAATGGAGAAAAGGGAACTAGTTTTTTTTTCCTTTGGGAAGGGCCTATTGGACATCTATAAAGAATAATGAATTTGGAGTCAGAGACCCTAGGTTTGACCTAAGTGACCTTGGAAAATTCATTTAACCTCTTTGGGCCTCAATTTCCACATATGTAAAATGAGAGAATTGGACTAGATGAATTCTGAGGTCCTTTCTGCAGATAAATTCTATGATTGTACAATTTTAAGTTAGAACTAATCATCCAAAGTTCTAGCACATCAGAGAGATAAAAATCAAATTAGTCAACCTTTAATAAAGAAATCAATTTATATTAGTTGAGATTTGAACCAACCAATTAGATGGTCAAATGTGATCCATGCCATTGCAAGTACATAGCGTGTTGTATGTTACATAGAGGGGATGTGAACACAGTGATTGCTATCCATAAGAAAAAGTATATGATTCAGTTTGTGGATTGGTATCCAACTGAATTCAAGGTGGACATCAACTACCAGCCTCCAACTGTTCTACTAGGTGATGACCAGATAACATGCAGAGGGGTGCAAGATCACCATTACTACGGAAGTGAGGGCATGGCTGGACAATAAGTTTAACCTGTTGTGTGCCAAATGTGTCTTTGTACACTGGTGAGTGGGGAAGGGCAGGGAGGAAGGTGAATTCTCAAAGACCCAGGAGGATTTGGCTGCTCTTGAGAAAGGTTAGGAAGAGGTGAGTATTGACTCCATCGAGGCAGAAGGTGGGAAAGGGGAAGAGTACTAAATGGAAGAGGAATGCCAGAGTCTAACTTCCTAATGTCTAACAGTATAACTGGATACATAATTTGTTTACAAATGAAAGTTTCCATCTTAAAAAAAAACAACTATTATCTAAATATGATACTGAGATTATAAGTAATCTCAGTATATAAGTAATCAGGTATAAGTTTTCAATTATATATTTTCTTATGTTTATCTATACTCAAAAAATAAGACCAAAGAAGGAAGAAAACAATGTGAAATTGTATAAATTTTATACAGAATTTGTATAAATTTGTATAAATTTCATACAGAAGTACTCTAGAGGGGGATACTGATATTTGGACTTATTTAGGCACATATAATTGAGGAATTTCATGGAATAATTGAATAATTTGAAGTATCAGGTGGTTAGCTAAACTGATTAAAATGGTATTTTGTTGCCAGTGAAATTCAACTACAATGTGAAAGATTAAATATTGTTACACATGTGTATCCTTGGGAAAACAAGTGGGTCATTTTTTTTTAAAGTCCATCAAACTGGTTGTTTCAAACACAAACTGGTATGTAGACACATTTGTATTACCCACAATTGCAAGGCAGCATGATTCAGTGGGAACTGTGCTACATTTGAACTCCTAAGATATGGGTTCAAATCCTGACATTTCCACTTTTTCCCTATGTGACCTTGGATAAGTCATAATTCCTCTGGGCCTCTGCTCCAACTTCTGTGATAAGAAGTGGTTGGACTAGGTGGCCCCTAAAATACCTACTAGATTTAAATCTATGATCATAAGTCTATCTAAAATTGAGATTCATCCTTTAAGCAGAGGACATTCCATGCTCTCTCCCATCCCCATTACTACCCCAATCTTTGTCTATAAAGGGTAAATAGAAGCTAGGATTTTGAGAATCTAATGCGTTCAGCAAACGTGCTATAAGAGATCTGAAAGAAGCAGAGAAACTAATCCCTTCCTTGAAAAGCTCCCACTATTGTTGGGAAGAAAACTAGCAAGTATAAAACAGGCAGAAAATGGTACAAGGTAAAAACAGAGTAAAATGCATATGTGTTATATATTTTGAGTGGTACAGTACTTAAGAGAAAAGAGTGGCCACCATGATTTAGAATAAGAAAGTGAAATTTCAAGTAAGAACTGTCCCTCCCCCACTCCATGAAAGATATGTCTGTGTTATTGTGTGGCTCAAAAGGAGGCAGAATAGACAGCTTTCTCCCCTATGTTGTCATCCCTATTAGGCTATAGGCTTCATGAGGGTAAGGCCTGTGTCTTCTTGATTTCTGTATCTTTTTTTTCTGTGCTTATGAAAGGGTAAGGATTGAATCACTCAATCAAATCACCCCACCCCTCTTAAAGTAATTGACAAGATGCTGAGGCCTTCTCCCTTCCCCCCATCAAGTGAGAGAACATGTTGTCATTGCTCAGGTGGTATGGACAAGACCTGGATCCCTTTGTTGAATCAATGACTTAGCCAAACATGGTATTTAAACTAAACTTGAAAAGTCTCTAATCAATTTAAATGTTTCTGAAAGACATTGGATGAACTGGAGTGATACTGCATTTGGTGAGGGACTTTGTCCCTCTCTGTGGGGCTTATGTGAAGCAAGAGAATTAGTTTGGAATCAAGGGGTTGACTGTTGTTGTTTGTCCTTCATTTTTGAAGAAGACCAATAACATCACGATATTGAAGTCAAGGTACAGTGTGTTCAGCTGTGACTGATCAATCAAATTCATTAGAAATTTGTAATAAAGGTGAAATAAAGATTTCCATAGTTCACATTTCCTTTGTCCTTCTACAATTCTGTTTTGTTTATAAAATACAACATCGTGTTTAATGTAGGTATGCCATGGTAGGTGGTTCTGCTCCAGCATCTCCCACATCTCAGTCAATCCTAACACAGTGCCTGGCACTAATTCCATCCCAGCAGAGATCTACAAGGAAGGAGTCCATTGCTCATAAAGAAGTTGACTGAAATCTTCAGGATTATATGGCAAGAGTAAGTTATTCCCCCTCAAGAGATCAAAGATACTTCTATTGTTGATCTCTATAAAGAAAAAAATAAAAGGCTGTCCCTTGATAATTACAGTGAGGATTTCCCTCTTAGGCGTTACCAGCAAGATTCTTGCCAGAACACTTTTTAATAGGCTGATCCTTCACCTGGAAGATGGTTGTCTGCCCAAGAGCCAATGTGGTTTTAGAAGGGGCCAAGGAATGGTCAACATGGTGTTTGCTTCCTGACAATTCCAGGAGAAATGCCCAGAGAAGAACAGAGGTCTGTATACAACATTTGTCGATCCTACCAAGGCCTTTGATACTGTCAGTCATGAGGGCCTGTGGAAGATCACGGCAAAATCTGGTTGTCTGGAGAAGTTCATCAGTATTGTACTTCAGCTTCATGATGGCAAGCTCACGTGTGTTCTGGATGAAGGACAGAGCTCTCACGCTTTCCCAGTCACCAAGGGAGTGAAGCAGAGCTATGTGATTGCTACCATGCTTTTCAGCATGACATTTTCTGTGATGTTGTTCCACACCTTCAAAAAGGACAAAAACGGTATCAAGGTCAATTTCTATACTGATGATAAACTATTTAACTTGGTCGATTATTTATCAGCTTACTGATGGAAGCCTTGTAAAGTCCCTGAGAAAGAATCACTGGGGAGGAGAGTAGAGAGCCTTGACCTTGTTTTCTTAAACCAACTCACCTATCCCATATCCCCTTTGCCTGGAGGATGACATCATGATATTTGCAAACTTAAGATTTCAGGATTTGGAGTTCTCTTCAGTATCCTGTCCTATCAGTGTTCTCAGAATGACTGAAGACTGCCTCTTCATTGGGAGCCAAGGACAGACTGGCTATAATGAGGAAAAGCAGATTCAATACTCTGAAAGGAACCCAGCATAAAAGCTACACCACTCCCAAGGGACCCTAGCAAAAGGATTTTCTGGAGCTTTTGAGTAATCTCTTTGCCACATTACCTTGAGCCCACTTTCCCCTGGGCTCTGTTATACGTTGGTGGAAGAATGTGTCACACTTTTGAAGGGATGTTTTGTATGAACTGTTCTTACTATATCACCTTAGTAAATACTGCTTTTTAAAGATAACTAATTGATATTGACAAATAAGGATGGAGCAATGCACATTTGTGTGTCGTGAGAGCTCTGGAGCATTACAAAGATATCCTAGAACCCTGAGAGGAGATACAGCCACCCTTTGGAGACCTGATGTGCCATTGCAAATGGAGGTTGGGAGTGTAGCTCCGGAGGACTGCTACATAGCACGGTGCTCTGAAATACTACAAATGTTTATTGAGTTGTATTGACCAATACATTGCCTTTGGGTACTACTGAGATCAGCTATTTTTATAAGATTATGTTCTCTGGAAATTTTTTAGCCCTAGTTTAAACTTTTCCTCAGGGCTAAGAATCAGGACAGTTAAGTCTTCTTACATAGCAAAATATGACAAAATCAAAATTAAGAAGATGATTTAGCAGCATCTTAAATAAAGTGCTTCAAATTATGAAGGGGATCTTTGAGAGGCAAGAGAAATAAATGGAGAGAAAATGTAAGGGAGTGATATATCCTCTTTGTTTCATTCTGACACTGATAAATGGTCAAATCAAGGAGAAAAATTTTAAATAGCTACTTTGCACAGCACTATGGAAAGCAGCAGTGTGAGTGGCTAGTACTTACAGGCTGTAACTAGTTTTAAAGGACTATTTTGATTAATTCAATAGCTATTAACCACCCCACTTGTGACATTAACCAACTTCAGAACAAATCTTCAGAAGGCAGGTTTGAAATTATTGGCAGGCTGCAACTTGGAAGTGGGTTATATTCCAAATTTATGTTCCTAAGTTGGTTATTTGGATTTGGAACACCATTTTGGGCAACCTCAATGTTTTCATGGAGACTAGGGCTCTAACCTAGCCCACAAGAGTCAATGTAACCCATAATATACTCTAAATATATACCATATTAATAATGTTATAGAACTTAACTGCCACATGTAGCAATTCGTTTATGAGGAATGCAGTCAGTGTTCCAATTTGAGATGCCAGCACTATATAATCCCCAGTGTTGTCTGGTCTGGAATTAATCTTTCCGTACCCACCACATCTTCTAGATCCTAGAGCATGAAAGTAAGATCTTATGTAGTTTTAAGACCCTGGTAGTGATTCCATTGGCTTAGGACAAGGGCTTGGTGCAGGAGCTGGGGGGGGGGGGGGCATAAGCTGGTAGAGTCTTAAAGATGAGCACAGGGGTTCCAAGGAGTAAGAAATTATTAGAGGCTGAGGTTCTCTGTCCCTGTATATTTCCAAGGATATTTCTTGATTCTGACTGTTTTTTTTTTTTAATGAACTTTCTTTTCTTCCATTGACCTGGGAATTGGGTGGTTCTTTTCCCTTACCAATGCCATCAACTGTTGTTTCCAATCAGTCAGTCAATCAACAAGCATTTATCATCCACTTACTGAATTCCTTACATAAATTCCATTTCAGATATTCTTAAGGGATCTGACAGCTATTAACAGGGAAGAGGAGAGCCAGTATAGTGTAATAGAGAGTGAGCTGATCTTCGAGCCAGAAAGACCTTGGTTTGAGTACTGCCTCTCACACACACTATGTGACTCTGGGTAAAATCATTTATTCTCTCAGTGCCCCAAGTAAATCTCACTGTAATAAACTTTGGAGCAGGTGCTCATCTGTTCTGGTAGAAAGGTTCCCTCATGTCAATGAAATGACAGGTCCTCCTGAAAAAGAGAGAGAGAGAGAGAAACAAATGGAGAAGTAGTGATGAGATCTTCTGTTCTTTTTTTTTTTCATTTAGTCAAAGTCACACACAAATACTAATGGGAAGTCTTTGTAAACAAAAGAGAGACAAAATTAATAATTTAAGAGAACCACAACAATTAAGTCATTCAGATAAAAGTAAATTCCTTGAGGGCAAGGATAATATTCTTTGTCTTTGTTACCCCAGAACCTAGCCCAGTGCTAGTACATATTCAGTCATTTTTCTGTAGTGTCTGATCCTTCATGACTCCATTTGGAATTTTCTTGGCAAAGATACTAGAGTGGTTTTCCATTTCCTTCTCCAGCTAGTACATAGAAGGTGTTTAATTACTGCCTGTTGATTGATTGATGGAGTGAAGAGATGGATAGTTAAGTAGTGGGATGGGTACAGGAGATGGTTTCAGTGAGACCAACATTACCATTGTGTATGTGTGGTGGAGGATAGAGAAGAGCCAGCTGTATAGGCCTCCTTTTTATGCTCCCCTTTCCCCTTAGCCCTATCAGATCTGCCCCTGACAATACCACCATCTCAGACCCCCATCCTTTGTTGGCACAGTGGTGAAGTGAGAGAGATGGAGAAGAGAGGTAATGGCTCTAATAAGAAGCCAATGGAGGGGTAAAGGGAGAAGGGAGGGAAGAGAAATCCTAGGTATCTGCACTGGGGTAGGGAGAATCCCTGTAGGCAGTTTAAATGCCAGGGGACATACCTAGTAATTTCAAGGGTACAGAAACTGGGAAGTGCCTGTGTTTAAGTATTCCTTTTAGCAAACACACTAGTTAACTGTGATTCTGTGCTTTGCAGGATTTGCCATAATAATAATTTCTCTAATCCTGCCTGTTCTTAGAAGGATTTGTGAGCTCTTTATACGAGGGATTTGTAGGATACAAAGTGAAATTCATTTACTTCTGATGAAGCTCCATATAAAATACAGATAATACTTGTTTGTATTTTCTCTGCATTTGTACAACTGATATTTAGCATCTCTGTAATTACATGATACTGGGTCTACATGGAACTTATTTCAGTTTCTGAAGCCTCAAAACACTGAAACACATTCAGCTTTTGCCTTGGAATGTGGATATTAGGTTACTTTGCTACATAGTCCAAACTGTCCCCTCGCCCAAGTGATGAATACTTGTTTGCTTCATTATTGTTATTATGATGGTGATAACTACGACTGCTTTAGGGTTGTTGTTGGCTTCAAATTCAATCTCCTTTGGATTTCTTGCTGCCTTTAATCAGACTGAACACCTAGAGGGTTTAGGAGTCTCCTGATGAAACCTTCCTACCTAGTCAAGTCCTTTGGAAACCTTGAAGCTATCTACCCAAGAGAGCTATTCTTGGTTCACTTTTTACTGCTGTACCCCCACAAGATCAGCTATGAAGAAAAATATTTTATTTTGGTGATGTGTACTTTGATTTGTATGATGTTTAAAAAGTTCAGGGAAGACTGCCTCCTTTTAGCAACCTGGTGTTAAAATGAAGAGTCATTCACTCATTTAGGAACCTGAGTGAGTAAATCAGAAAAAGCTGGGAACACACACACACACACACACACACACACACACACACACACACACACACACACACACACACACACACACTCTCTCTCTCTCTCTCTCTCTCTCTCTCTCTCACACACACACACACACACACACACACACACTCTCTCTCTCTCTCTCTCTCACACACACTCTCTCTCTCTCTCTCTCTCTCTATCTCTCCCCCCCCCCACTCCTCCCTTTCTCTCTTACCATCCCCTGTAATTAACATTTCACAATCACTTAGAAAGTAGTGAAGAATGGAAAAAGAGGATAGAGAGAAAAGCTTGCAGTAGCAATGGCAGCTGGGTATTATGGAGAACTGTAAAAATGAGCCTAGGAGAACTTAAGAGCTATTTGATACTTCCATGCTAAGAGTCACGGGGATAATTATGGTGGATAACTCACCTGTGGTCGAAAAGAAATCATCTGAATGAAATTTATTAAGCATTTACTATGTGCCAAACACAATCTACCTAGCCCTGTAGCTACTCACCCTAAAATATCCCTTCATGAGACCTGCTCCTCTTCTCCCATTGGTTACTTCCTCCTAGAACCTCCATTTGGGAAAGGGCCCAGAAGAGTCTGCTTTCGTTCTCTTCCTGGCCCGATTCCTGGCTTTCTGGATCTCACAATCATGCCCTTGTGCTGGGCACCTTCGTTCTCCCCCCACCCCTCTTCCAGCCCCCTTTCTGTGTGTTGGGTGTGTTTTCTTCCCCCCCATGAGAATGTAAACTCCTTGAGGGCAGGAACTATATTTCTTTTTTGCTTTTATTGTGTCCCCAGCACTGGCACATGGTTATCACTTAATCCCTTCTTCCCTTCCTCTCTTCCTGTGGGGTTATAGAAACAAAAATGAGGAAGATAGCTCCTGCTCTCAAGGACCTTACTCAGACAACAAGTGGTGGTAGTCAAAGGGGGTATTTTGGACTTACGAGGATGATGAGTGGAGCTAGAGAGAATTGGAGTGACCCACCCTTTCTAGTAGCAGTGGCAAATGGAATTGATTATGGTTTTAGAAACGAGAAGAGGGCAAGGCACGGCATGGGTGGGTCAAATGGGAATACAAGAGTGGCATGTGGTGAAAAGCTGGTATTGGGGAAGAGTAAAGTATGGTTGGAACAGCTAGCCTGATATAGGGGACACGTATGAAGCAGTCCCAAATGAGGATGGCATGGGGGCGGGCAGAGTGAGAGTTCCAAGGCTGAAAAGGTAAAATCCTCCAGGACACTGGTTTCTGTTCTAGGCAGCAAGGTGTCTGGAGAGAACACGGCAGGAGAGTAAAGCTGAGTATAGCTGAAACAAATGGGAGCACGAAGATAAGTTGTGTGTTTGTTTATCTCTACTGTGGAAATAAATAAATTGATACAACAACAAACAGCCATAACAGTTAAGTTAGAGATACATACTCCCAAATATGCACTTAGGAGGGTTTTTTTTTTCCTTCTGTGCTGCTCTAACTGGAGTATATTGCTCTTTGTACCCAGAAAATTTGTTGATATTTATTCCTTTACTAAATCATAATGTGGTTTTGTTTTTAAGTCGAAGGTATATACAGTGTGTTGAATGGTCTATTTCCCCTGCTTCAGTTTGCCAAGCCCAAAGTCAGTCTATCAGTTGTTTCTGTCACCCTAATTAGGCCCCTCTGCACAAGCTGGTAACTGAGCCTCACATTGTACCATAGAAGAATTAAAAAGCCTCTCCAGGACTCATTCTAAAACCTCAGCCCCTTTTGACGTGACAACTTCCACAGGGGAGTTTGGGCCCATGTGGTAGCAGCACACATGGTGCCTCTTGCTGGGACTGACTTTTCTGACAGTGAAGAGTTGACACAGGGGACACTGTTCTGTTACTCACATTTGAAAAAGTTTCCGATTTGACCCGAAGTTGGAGTTGAGAGCTCTGGTAGCAGCATCCGTTTGCCCTTCTCTGTGTGTGATCCAGTCAGTTTGACTTCATCCAGCTAAATATATTTCCTATTGTTGTTTTCATCCTGTCCCCTTTAATCTGCCTCCAGCACCCCCACAGACCACTTAATTGGTTCCCTCTAACCAGCCCTCTTTAGCCTGACAGTATAGCTCTGTGTATCTAGACCCCTTTAATCTCCCTGCTGGCTTGGCACAGTGCGATAGTCTCATATTTTTCCAATGTCAAAAAGCAGATTGTATATCCTGGATGATCTTCGTACTAACTTCTGTCTCCCTCTTAGAAACTATAGTGGAAAAACAGCTGTTCATCTCAATTAGGTTTTGATTGCTAATTAGCATCTACCTGTCACTATTATTCAGCTTTCTCCAATGTTCCCTTCAGCTATTTTCCATGCGACTGGTACACCTGGCTTCCATGAGAACCATTTAGCTCTCTCCCTGCCCAACCAAAGCTGCCATCTATTCTGCTGCTAAGATAGTGTCTTTCTGGCATACTGTGAGTTTGCTTGTCTGTTTCCCTTCCCCTGGCTTTCTCTCTTTTATTTGCTGATCAGATCTCCTGTTTTATAAGAAGAGCCAACCAATTCCTATTTTTCTCCACCCTCCCAGTTACTTTTTTTTTTGTGAAGGAGTTCCATAGGTTCTCTCTTGACTGGTTGGATCCTACAAGAACACACATTTGGCAAAGAGAAGTCCATATAGACAGTCTCAAAATGCTACTATTTAAATGTGGTCCATTTTTCTTATTACCATTACCAATGAATGTTTCATGGGAGCTTAGGAAATGCATGGAGCAGAGCTAGGGAAGTAAACCATTCTTCATGGTTTTAGGACCTTTGAGCATTTACTCAAATATTCTGTTGCTTTTCTTAATTCTTCAGATGAACTTTTCCTACTTCTCATATTTTCTCCTTACAGGAGAGCAAGTGATCCTTCCTAGATCATTTTTGTCTCTAGCATTGAACATGGGTTCTTACATGTCATTTATTCATAATTTAAGTGCCTACTGTGAATGAATGAAAAAAACATTTATTAAGCACTTATTTTTCATTAGGCACTTTGCTAAACACTCAAGATACAAATAGAAATAGCAAGCCTGTGCCTGCTCTCAAAGATACCACACTCTAATTGGGGTAGATACATGGATACATATACACGTGGATACACATACTGTGTGCCTGACTCCACTCCCTTCTGTGCTTCTGGGTGAGGTGTAGGCCATGCTTGGTCTCATGTAGGTGCCTTGGGTTCTTGTGCTGACCTTCATCTCTTGGTTTAGGACAACTTGAATCTTTAAGGGTCAAAATGTTGAACTTTGGGCCCTGTCTGCCATCTCAGCACAGCCTTAGGAATCTGAATCTGGATCATCTTGGATTGATGTTCCACAGGGCTTCTATGTTCTCTGAGATTTTCTTATTGGAATTGAGCACTGAACCTTGTAGCCTATATATGTCTTTTCCCCATCTTTGCTGGTGGGTCCCATTTCCTGAAGGCTTTGGGGTATTTTTTTTCTATAAATTAATTTCTGGTGTGGAAAAAAAGTCATTTCCCACTGAATTCCTTGATCCTTATTCCGTCAAGTAAAAACCTGGAGGGTTTTTCTTGAGTAGGTATGTGGGAGCTGGATGAACTGCTTCCCTTTCAGGCAGCCTTGTCGTCTAGAAGTCCTGTTGAAGCAATTAATTAAAATTGCCTACAAGGACAAGGTGGGAAAACACCGAGCCCATGTAACCCAAACTTATTGGGAACTCAGTCTAACTTTCAACTCACCACTTGTGAACAGACTACCCCTCAAAACTTTGGAAGAATGATTCATCCACTTTTCCCTATCATTCTCGTTATTAATCCCACACCATCTGTTGGTGGCACAGTGGAACAGTGTTGGGCCTGGAATCAAGAAGACCTGAGTTCAAATGTAGCCTTCAACATTTGCTGGCTGTATGACCGAGAAAATTCCTTAAACTTTGCCTCAGTTTTCTTATCCGTAAAATTAGGATGAAAATAGCACCTACCTCCTAGGGTTGTTGGGATGATCAAATGATATGTTTGTAAAATGCCTTGTAAACCTTAAAGTGTTACATAAATGCTAGATATTATTATTATTAATTTTACTTGTTATGTGATGTTAGGCAAGTTACTTATCTCCTCTGGATCTTCATTTCCACATCTATGTTATGAGATGGTTGCCTCTGAGTCCTCAGTCTAGATCTATGAGGCCGTGGTATCATGACCTTTAAGCTTCCTATCATGTAGACATCTATGATCTATCAATAGCTGGTTTCAATACATATGCCCTCTCATTTTCCATCAATCCCTTCTTTGCCCTAGTGATGACTCTACTCACTATCCTTCTCCAACACGACTAGCCCTAATAATGTTTCAAGGAAAGGAGATCGCCTTTAACCTTTTCTTCTTCTACTTGGCCAACCTACAAGTAACGAAGTCTTACCAGTTCTTCCTCAGTAACATTTTACAAATCCATCTCTTCCATTCTCCATGCCAAACACCTATGTATAGTTCTTGGACAGTTTGAACCAAACAATCTCCATTCAGGCCATCACCTCCATTCCCTCCCTAATGGAAAAGTGGATGCAATCCTTGCGAAGTCCCAGAGACTTAAGAGACCTGCTTTGGTCTTGCTTAGTTCTAGGCCTCCACAACATTGTGGAAAATCTCTAGCCTTGTCACCCCACTTTCAAGCTTATTTTATGTGTTATCTTCCTCCATTAGGCAATGAGGTTTTAAGGGCCAAGACATGCTTTTGTGCATAAAGTGGGTACTTGATAAATATTCTATTTGTCTATCAATTTATCTATCCATTTTTCAATCATTTCTCTGTAGCTCTCTACTCATCTATCTATCTATCTACCCATATTGCTCTCAAACCTGAACTATGACAATAATCTAATTATGCCATTGACAGAACTATGAAAGTCAGGAGAGGAAGGTGATCCGGCACTTAAAAGCACAGTGCCTGGCACATAATAGATTGTTAATAAATGTTTATTGATTGATTTGTTTTCAGGGGCTGAGGGTAAGTCTGACCATAGACATATCCAGCTTGAGATGCTGGCAGTACATCCCAATGTCAATGTCAATGATGTCAGGGGTTGTCTTAAAATTCCCTGCAGGAGTGACAGTTGAGCTCAGATGCTGCTGGAACTGAATCTCTGAGTGAATCCTCAAGGGCTGGATTTTGAGGTCAATAAGGCTTGATTGAAGTCTTACTCATGGTCTTGGTTTCTGCCAGAGGCCTTTGGAGGGGGCATTTAAGGAAAAGAGGTCCTTTTTGATCCAGAAAATCAAATCTGATCTAGGGGTTCTGGCTTATGGAAGTGGGTGTTTATTTTGGATTCCAGTGGTTTAGATTGTGTGTGGATGCTTGACTTTCCTTGTTTTAAAACCCTTAATAATATGCTTCTGTTCAGCTGAATTTGTATAATAAAACAGTCAGAATGTTAAAAGTCTAATAATAACAGAAAAGTAATTCATAGTTAAGTTGCCCTTCAGTAGCTGGGGACAATGGAACACGCCAAGCATACAATTAAACAGATCCTCTCTTTTTTTCTTAGTATTCAAGGCCAGCTCTAACCCATTCCCTGCCTTGATGTTGGTGGCGTGTGCCAGCCCCTTTAACATTCTTTTTAAATTTAGTCCATGTTTCCAAATGATCTTTCCATTTTTTTGATGATGTTATGCATATTGCCTTCAGTCCACAAAGCAAAATGTATTCTTCAAAGAATGAAATCTAATTCTGCTATGAAAATTCAGGCAGGCATGTTCTGAAGAGATGCTAATGTCTCAGAGCTGCCTCAATACACTGAGGTAGTGATAAAACTACAGGAAAGACCTGGAGAAGAAGCTTACTTAGCAAGTTAACACAAACAAGAAAACAAGACATTCCTCTCCACTCACTACCTTACAACACATGTAGGATATAAATAAGCTAACTTCATAGGATCATAGCTTTAGAGCTGGAATGGACCTATGTGTTGTTGTTCAATCATTTCACTTGTGCCCAACTCATTGTGACTCCTTTAGGGTTTTCTTGGCAAAGAGACTAGAGTGGTTCTATATTTCCTTCTCCAGCTCATTTTACAGGTGAGGAAACCGAGGAAAACAGGATGAAGTGACTTGCCCAGGGTCACGCAGCTGGTAAGTATCTGTGGCCAGATTTGAATTCAGGAAGATGAGGATCCCTGACTCCAGGCCTGGTACTCTATCCACTATTCTACCCAGCTGCCCTAGGAAGGAACCTAAGAGATCTTAGTCCAACTCCATTATTTTGCAGATGACAAAACTGAGGTCTGGAGAAATGAAATTATTTGCCCATGATCATGAGGGGAGCAAACTGAAGAGTCAGGATTAGGAGTCAGGTCCTGACTCCAAATCCTTTTCCACTATTTTAAATTGCTAGTGTTAAGATTAAAATTCTAAAGTCTCTAAGCAGATGATATTTCAAGAAAAAGCGCTAGACTTATTCCCAAAGACCCTGTAGTACCTTGTTCTGTTTATATGAATGAAAGTAATTTGGTGTCCATGTTTATTCTGTCCTCACCTTTTGGTTTTTGTTTAAGAAGCCCATTAAGGAATTAACAACAGGCAGGACAGTTGAAACAACTGGCCTACAAGTAAAAATAGTTTTCTTTCTAGAAATCAATAATTAGTAATTATTTACATTTTAGTCTGTAGAGGTACAATTCTTACCTATCCCTCTAATGTGTGAAATGCAGGAACTGACACATTTTGATGGTTTTCTTTTACAAAACAAAATATACATTTTTTGCATATATGATAAAGTAAGTTTATTTCGGGTATAACAAGGCTAACTGTTCCCCATTGCAAAATATATTCCCAAAGAAAGTGCCCTAGGCAAAGGTGCTTCTACCAGCATGAACTTTTGACAAAGAGGAGTGTTTACAGCACCCAAGGTGGAAGATTGGGTGCAAACGTTTATGACAGAGATAGGAAGCAGAGAGTTGGAAGAGAGAGAGAGAAAAAAATGAATGCCTTCTAAGAACCTGAATGTGGCACATAGAAATACCGTAAAGGTAAGGGAGAAAACATGCTCTGATGTTTCTTTGAGAAGCCATGTTTTGGGGCAAGTAGGTGATATAATGCATAGATCGTGAGACCTGGCATCAGGAAGACCTCATTTCAAGTCCAGCCTCAGACATTTGTTACCTGTATGACCCTGGACAAGTCATTTAACCTTTGTCTTTCTCAGTTTTCTCATCTATATATTGGGATAATAGTACCTACCTCCCAGTGTTGGTGTAAAGATCAAATGAGATATATCATAAATGAGATATATTTGTAAAAAAAAACAAAACCCTTAGCACAGTACCTAGCACATAGTAGGCTCTATATAAATATTAGTTATTATTATATGCATGCTTTCTGTAGCTCAGTGCCAGCAGAAACTTATCTCACGATCTGAGTCTCATTGTGTGAAATAGTGTCTCATATCATGTGGAATTATATAAATGAGCTATAATGGAGTATATGTTTTCCATTTATATTCTCTGCATAGTGAATTTGAGATCAATTTGACTTTGAAACTATCTTTTTTAATGACGTTTCCATCATATGGGTTTGCTAGAAGGGAGTATCAGTGTCAGAGCACATCACCAACACTGTTTTTGTAGTTGATTAGAGGCAGATATCTGGGTAAGGAAGAGCTTCAGGAGGGGATAGTGAGAAGTGAATGATATACATGGAAACCACACACAAGTAGTCCACACAGCAGGTACAGAAATGAATAAAACCCGTATGTTCTGAGTTGAAACTCTGTATTTGAGTTTTACTGACAAGTGAACTCGATCCCAAATATTAGAAACCCAGGAAGCTATAGTAAACAATCTTTTTTTTTATGCAGTTGGCATCTATCTTGAACAGAGCTGAAAATGAGGGGAGGACGGAGTCAAACAGAGTAGAGTATATATGTATTATCTATACTGCTGCATGCCAGTTTCCTGTAGAGACAAATATTCCATGGCACATAGCCAAAGTGTGTGTGTGTGTGTGTGTGTGTGTGTATGTGTGTATCTATCTGTCTGTCTGTCTATCTAGAGCTATGTATAACTATCTCTTTCTATCTATCTATATGTTGTAGAACAAAGAATGGTTCTTCTTTTCCCCCCTGGCTGCACTCCTCTGACTTTTTCCCATCATTCCTTCACACAAGGTACCTTCTCTCCTTCCTCTTCCCATTTTCAGCTTCTTTTTGTATGTTGTCTACCTCTCTAAAATTGTAAGCTCCTTGAGGGGAGGGACTGTCTCTTTCTTTTTCTTTCTTTTTGTATTCCCAGCATTTAGCACAGTGCCTGGCATGTAGTAGCCACTTAATAAATGTTTATATCTAGTTGACCAAACAAAGGAGTCAGTGGAACCAGTTTCACCAGATTCCCAAAGGCAAATCACTGAGTCATCTCTTGTGTTACACTGCTCATGATAAGCATAAGCAAAAAAAGATAATGAGAGGTTAGGTGCCATAAGTGATGCTAGGACCACCAAATAACATCACACAAAAATGAAATTTACTATATCTTAAAAGGCAGAAAACAATTGGTTACCAATGAAAGACATTCCTAAATCTACTACCAATGCATAACGATGAGAAGACATTGCATGCAATTACAGCATGTTCTACCTAACCTATTCAAGCAAGCTACTGATGCTAAAATATGGGCATTGAATAAAGGAAGAATGGTTTTAATAATCTATTTCCTATTAAAATTTAGCTGATATAATGAGACAACCATAAGATCCAATATGACAGCTAAGCCAGCAGGCACATTATCTCCTAGACTTAGACAGGCAGAGCAACATGGCAGCAACGGAGAGCACCATTTTGTTATATAAACTCATTGGCAAAATGTTATAGAGGAGGAAGGTGAAAGATTATGAGCAGTACTACCCTTTGAGACAGAAAAGAAAGGTGATGGGCAAAATAAGTCTTCAGAAAATTTGACTTGAGGCCCACCTAATATATACCCAATCATTCCAGGAATATTTATAGATAAAACTCAAAGGATAGACAAAAAATTGAACAGATTTTCCAGGGTCTCCATAATAATACATTTCTACCATTGATGAAGGGGGATCCACATATTTGGGGTTTAACACTTGAGCACTGTATGAGGAAGTAGAAATGGTATTAAAGAAGGTGAAGTCAGAAAGAGAATCTGGATCAGAAAGAGAAATCCATCCTATAGAATTATTCAATTTTGAAAGCACTGAGGGGTTTATTATCAAAATATCTAAAAAAGAAAAGGAGAAAAACTTGAAATAATTAGAAAAAATCATGGATAGTATTATTACTAAAGGTAGTGAATACATGAGCAACATTAAATACTACTGACCAATATGTATTCTTTCTAATCTTTGTAAAATTTTCATGAGAATCATCTGCACATATATCAAAAATACCCTTGGTGAAAATATGAGAATTGAGTAGGTAGGCAGCAGACCCCATCTTCATAGACCAACAATTACCTGAAAGACATAGAGAATAGAAAGACATAGAGAAGGGAATATTTGTTGCTTGTTGATACAAAGTGTGCATTAAAAAACCATACAAGATTCATTTATACATTTAATCAAAGAAATTACTTTACTCAGTGATACCCTGATGTGTAATGTTAAAAATAATAAGTGATTCCATTTTGTTTTTTAATCACCACTTGTAAGTCATTTGAGTTTTTAAAAAGTTTTTATTCATTTTAAGTTTAAATATAAAATGAGAAAAGAAGAAAACATTTCTATGCAATCAGACAAACATAGAGGATTCAATATAAAGCAAAATAAATTTCCATTTCAAACTTTTTTTTGAAAACCTATGTAATAAATACTGCACATTGTTTTCAAAGCTAACCAACTTTTCTGTGCTTCCTTCTGTTTTCTTTTGTTCTCTGCCTTCCACTTTTTATTTTATTTTTTCTCCTTCCTTCCCCACCTTGCCTTAGAGAAAGTTATGATTAAACATGAATATATATATACATATACATATAAGTAAGCTTATACTGTACATATTTCTATTTATCAGTTCTTTTTCTAGAGGTGGATGGCATCTTCTTTCAAAGGTCCAAGTATTTTCATCTTATTCTAAAATTAACCAAGCTCATCATTTCTTATATCTCAGTAGTATTCCATCACAATCATATAGCACAACTTGTTTAGCTATTCCCCAATCGAAGGGCGTCTATCATTTTAGTCAATTTGATAGATGTAAGATGATATCTCAAAGCTGTTTTATTTGCATTTCTCTCATTAGTAATGATTTAGAGTATTTTTTCATATGACTATATGTAGTTTTTATTTCTTCATTGAAAAATTGCCTGTTCACATAATTTGATCATTTATCAGTTAGGGAATGACTCATATTCTTATAAATTTGACAAAGTTCTTTATATATTTGAGAAATAAAGAGACTTCCATGTGAGAGATTGTCTATGAAACATTCTCCCCAATTTTCTGCTTTCTTTCTAATCTTGGCTATGTTGGTTTTATTTTTAAATTTAATAGAATTGAAATGATCCATTTTACACCTCAAATGCTTTCTATCTCTTGTTTCTTCATATATTATTCTCCTCTTCATGAATCTCATGGGCTACATGTTCCATGTTCTTCTAATTTTCTTTTGGTATCTTCCTTCATAACTACTTAATGTATCCATTTTGGCCCTATCTTGGTACACAGTTTAAGATATTGGTCTATGCCCAATCTTTGCCAGACTGATTTCCAGCTTTCTCAACATTATTTTTTTAACCAAATAAAGAATTCTTATCCCCGAAACTTAAATCCTTACATTTGTCAAACATAACATTACTATTGTGAATTATTGTATGTCTACTCTGTTCCACTGACCCACTGTTATGGGAATCTAAAGATCTTCCCTGCCCCTAGGCCCTTTGCTAATGTGGCTACGTGACTTTGAGGACCCTTGGATATTTGAAAGTATACTCTGTTCCCTAATAGGCTAAATGTGGTCACGTGGAGCCTGTGGCGCCAGGCTTGTTTTCCAGGAATGCCTGTGCCTTGTAGCTTTGTGATTGGGCAGTGGGTC
>CM053587.1:94938872-94954821 GCA_028646515.1 Pseudochirops corinnae | reverse complement strand
AGAATTTGGCTTAGGGAAGGAATGAATAAACTCTAAACTGGGCATCTTGCCACATAGAAGAGTTGGGGGAAGGGTGATGAGAGGTGAGGTGATGGAGGGGAGGGCAGAGTGTGGGGGGAGGGCTGATGAATATTCACATTTCTGTAGAGGGAGAGGGACAGGGTGGAGAGTGGATGGGGGGGCAGGATAGGAAGAAGGGACATTTAATCAGACTGTCACAGTGTGCTCACTATGGAGAGGTTCTGTGTAATTTCACATGTTCAGCCTGTATTTGATTGCTTGTCCTTCCAGTGGGGGTAGATGGCGAGGGAGAAGGAGAAAGAATCTGGAATCTGGAGTTCCATAATCAAATGTTATTAATGTATATCTATCTATCTATCTATCTATCTATCTATCTATCTATACATATATGCAATTATTATTATTATTATTGACTACATCCAACTGGAACTTGAGATACACAGGCACTGTGGTTGGGAGATCCATCCTGCCCTACCAAAAAGTGACATAGGAGAGAATAGACTGGGGGAGGGGGGACACACTGTGATGGCTGTTTTGGGGTGGTGGGTGGGGGAAAGAGGGGGAGAAAACATGTAACTCAACATCTTGTGGAAATGAATGATGCAAACTAAAATAAAATTTAAAAAATAAAAATTAAAAAATGAATAAAAAAAACAAAACAAAACATATTTTCACATTAGTCATGTTGTAAAGAAGTATTAAAACCAATGGGAGGAACCATGAGAAAGAAAAAACAAAACAAAACAACAAAAGGGAAAAAAAGAGATCAAAGGGTATGCTTCAATCTGCATTCAGACTCCCTAGTTCTTTCTCTGGATGTGGACAGCATTTTCCATCATGAGTCTTTTTGAGTTGTCTTAGATCTTTGCATTGCTGAGAAGAGCCAAGTCTATGAAAGTCATTGCTCAATGTAGCTGTTACCGTGTACGATGTTCTTCTGGTTCTGCTCACTTAATTCAGCATCAGTTCATATAAGTCTTTCCAGGTTTTTCTGAAGTCCACCTGCTCATCATTTCTTCTAACAAAATAGTATTTCATTACATTTATATGGCATAACTCCCAACTGATGGGCATCCCCTCAGTTTCCCATTCTTTGCCATCACAAAAAGAGCTGCTATAAACATTTTTGTACATTTGGGTCCTTTTCCCATTTTTATGATCTCTTTAGGATATAGACCTCGAAGTGGTATTGCTAGGTCAAAGGGAATGCACATTTTTATAGCCCTTTGAGCATAGTTCCAAATTGCTTCCCAGAATAATTGGATCAGTTCACAACTCCACCAACAATGCATTAGTGTTCCAATTTTCCCACATCTTCTCCAACATTTATCATTTTCCTGTTTTGTTGGGTTAGCCAATCTGATGTGGTACCTCGGAGTGGTTTTGATTTGCATTTCTCTAATAAATAGTGATTTAGAACATTTTTTCATATGACTGTAGATAGTTTTAATTTTTCATCTGAAGAATTATCTGTTCATGTCCTTTGACCATTTACCAACTGGGGAATGACTTGTATTCTTATAAATTTGACTCAGTTCTCTATATATTTTAGAAATGAGGCCTTTATCAGGACACTGACAAAAAACTGTTTCCCAGCTTTCTGCTTCCCTTTTAATCTTAGTTGCATTGGCTTTGTTTATGCAAAACCTTTTCAATTTAATGTAATCAAAATATCCATTTTGCCTTTGTAATGTTCTCTGTCTCTTGTTTGATCATAAATTCTTCCCTTCTCCATAGATCTGACAGGTAAACTATTCCTTACTCTCTTAGTTTACTGTCAGTAGCAGCCTTTATATCTAAATCATGTACCTATTCTGATTTTATCTTAGTGTAGGGTATAAGATGTTGATCTATGCCTAGTTTTTGCCATACTATTTTCTAGTTTTCCCAGAAGTTTTTGTTAAATTGTGAGTTCTTAACCCAGAAGCTGGAGCCTTTGGATTTATCAAGGAGTACAGTTGATGACTATTTTGTCTTGTGTACCTAACCTATTCCACTGATCCACCATTTCTTAGACAGTACCAAATAGTTTTTATGATTGCTGCTTAATAATACAATTTAAGATCTGGGATGGTTAGACAATAATGAAGATATTTATTGTTTCTGTGATTTGTTGTTTGACCCACTTATTCTTTAAGATTAGATTATTTAGTTTCCAATTAATTTTTAGTCTGTCTTTCCATGGCCCTTTATTACATGTAATTTTTATTGCATCATGATCTGAAAAGGATACATTTAATATCTCTGCCATTCTGAATTGGATTGTGAGGTTTTTATGCCCTAATACATGATCAATTTTTGTGTAGGTGCCATGTAATGCTTAGAAAAGGGTATATTCCTTTCTATCCCCATTCAATTTTCTCCAGAGGTCTACCATATCTTACTTTTCTAAAATTCTGTTCATCTCCTTAACTTCTTTCTTATTTATGGGAGGTTGAGGTCCCCCACTAACTTAGTTTTGTCATCTATTTCTTCCTGTAACTCCTTTAGCTTCTCCTCTAAGAATTTGGATGCTATGCCATTGGGTGCATATATGTTTAGTAATTATATTACTTCATTGTCTTTGGTACCATTTAGCAGGATGTAGTTTCCTTCCTTATCTCTTGTAATTAGATCTAATTTTGCTTTCACTTTATCTAAGATCAGGATTGCTACCCTTGCTTTTTTTTTTTTACTTCGCCTGAAGTAAAAGATTATGCTCTTGCCTTTTACCTTTACTCTGTGTGTATCTCTTTGCTTCAAATGTGTTTCTTGTAAACAACATATTGTAGGATTATGTTTGTTAATCCATTCTGCTCTCTGCTTCCATTTTATGGAAGCATCACATTCACATTCACAGTTATGATTACTATCTGTGTCTTTCTCTTCATACTATTTCTCCACCCCCCCTCTCTGTTTATGTTTTTCTCTCTCCTCTCTCCATTTCCCTCCTTACTCGAGTTTTGCTTTTGACCACTGCCTCCCTCAGTCTGCACTCCCTTCTATCCACCCTCTCCCTTTTCTTTCCCCTTTCCCCACCTACTTCCTAAAGGATAAGTTAGATTTCTATACCTAATTGATTATGTTATTTCCTCTTTGAGCCAAATCTGATGAGAGTAAGGTTCAAATAATGTGCATCTCTCCTCCTTCTTCCCCTCTACTGTAATAGGTCTTTGTGCCTCTTCATGTGATATAATTTAACCTTTTCTGCCTCCTCCTTTCCTCTTTTTCTAGTACAATATCTTTTCTACCACTTTATTAGATTTTTTATTATCACATTAAAGTCAACTTATACGCACACGCTGTGTCTATGTATACTTCCTTTTAAATGTCATAATAAAGATACAGTTCTCAAGAGTTACAAGTGTCCTTTTCCCTTGAAGGGATATAAAGTAGATCAATAATTTTCAAATTAGCTCTCCTGGATCTATTTTCCAGATCTGTTGTTTTTCCAATGTGGTATGTTACATTTTTCTTCTATTTTTTTCTTTCTTTTTATTTTGTTTGACTGATTCTTGATTTCATAAAGTCATTAGCTTTCACTTGCCCAATTCTAATTTTTAATGACTTGTTTTCTTCAATTAGATTTTGTACCTCATTTTCCATATGGCCCATTTTAATTTTTAAGGAGTTCTTCTCTTCAGTGAATTTTTGTGCTTCTTTTTCCATTTGGCCAATTCTTTTTAAGTTTTTTTTTTTTTTTTTTTTAGTGTACTTTTCTCTTTCATTTGGTCAATTGCATTTTTTAAGGACTTGTTTTCTACAGTCAATTTTTGTCCTTTTTCCAAGCTATTGACTCTCTCTTGTATACCTCCTAATTTTTCTTCTATCTCTCTTAATTGACTTTTAAAATCATTCTTGAGCTCTTCCAAGAAGGTTTTTTGGGCTTGAGACCAGGTCATATTCCCCTTTGAGGTTTCAGATGTGAGTATATTGACAATGTTGTCCTCTTCTGAATTTGTGTTTTGATTTTCCTTGTCCCCATAGTAAGAATCTATGGTCATTATTTGTTTCTGCTTTTTGCTCATTGTATTTGCCTATTTCCTGGCTTTTAAAGTTGAGCACTCCTGCTGGAGCACAAAGGGCACTAACCTAAGCTTCTTGTGCTGGGGGTTAGGGACCTGGTCACTGGCTTTGTGTGCTGGGGCCTCAGGTGCTACAAGCTAGAGGCTGTAGGGGTCTGGCAGCTTACCTGGTGCTAAGCTGGGGTCAGCAACACCGAAGCTCTTAGTGTAGGGGTAGGGGGGGTCTGATCCTTGGAGGATACTTGCTCACCTGAGCTGCTTTGAAGCGCTGGAAGGTCTGGCTCCTGGAGGATGCCTGCCTACCTGGAGTTGTGCCTCCTGGAGTTGTGCTGAAGCATGGAGAATTTTGGCTGCTGAAGGATGCCTGACTGCTGGCACACATAGCGGTTTTCCAAGCTAGAGTCTACTGGTTCCCCCTGCCAAGGGACTCAGGAGGTCCTGGTATTGTCATTTACCATCCTGGGGCTCAGATCTCCCCCTAGTTTGCTGAGGTGGGCTTGCCACTGGCTTTCTGGGATGTTTCCCATCCTGTACTGCTCCCCTTACACTACAGTGAGAAGGACCTTTCTCATTAATCCCTTGGGCTATAAGACTGCTGTACCCTGCCTTTCTCCTGGCTCAGCTGTTTCAGCATTTTTTCCTGGGGTAATATTTTCTGAGTTTTTAGAGGTCAGTAATGTAGAGTGGGAGAAAATTACTTCTTATTCTGCCATCTTGCTCATAGACAGGCATTCTCAATATGAACCAGTTGCTTCAGTTTCATGTATGTGAAAATAATAACTTACCAAACATCACAGATTCATACTATGTTGTCCTGGCTTCTAGAAAAGTGTCACTCAGCAATTACTTGGTCAAGAAGTATTTATAACATACCTACTGTGTGCCAGGTATTGCATTAGAAACTAGGAACAAAAAGAGAGTGGATGAAACAATGCCTTCTCTCAAGAAGATTATGTTCTAAATAGGTAGACAAGAAGTATATGTATAAATATTCACAGAATAAACATAAAAATAATAAATACAAAATACTTAACTACAAGATAGGTTGGGAAAAGAGGGCACTAACAGTTAAAGGGATCAGGAAAGTACTTCATGTTGAAGGTAGTGCTTGAACTTCATCTTGAAAGAAAGAAAAAGACTCTATGAAGAGAGGATAAAGAGAGAATGCATTCCGGACATAAGTGACAACCAGGCCTAAGACAATATGGATGGACAATAGAGCATCATATGTGAGGACCATAGAAAAAGTCAGTTTAACTGAATCATAGAGTGTGAGAGGGGGAATAATGAGACTGGAGATATAGTTTAGGCTAGGTTGTAAGCTTTAAAAATTAAATAGAGAACCTTACACTTGGAAACAAGATGCAGTGGACGAAGTTCTGGGCCTGGAACCAGGAAGCCCTGAATTCAAATCTGACCTCAGACATTTACTAGCTGTGTGACCCTGGCCAAGTCATTTAACCTCTCCCTCAGTTTCCTCAACTGTAAAATGGATAAAAATACCACCTACCTCTTGGGGTTGTTTCAAGGATCAAATGAGATAATAAGCATAGTGACTGGCAAATGATAGGCACTTAAATGAATGTTTATTCCCTTCCCTCCCCTTCTCTACATCACCCTGCAAATAGTTTACCAGTATATGGATCATCTACAGAGGTATATGGGAGAAATAAAAACCTTGATCCACTTATTCCTAGGTAGTCTTTTCACAAAGAGATGAGTCACCATGCTCTGCAAGTGAGTGACTGATCCAGTTGTTGTACCACATCTGGAAGTGAACATGATAGAAGGAGTGCTGAGTAGCAACTTCCTCAAGTATGAGCCCACTCTCCCCAGTGAGCAAAGGGGTAAAGGAGACACTGCATCCCTGTGCAGACTCTTCTGATGCGTGAATCCAGTGAGATGAAATGTGACAGGGATAAATGCGAAGTCCTGTACTTGGGGTCAAAGGATCTATTTTACAAGCACGGCAGTGGGGAGCTGTGACTAGACAAGAATCTGTCTGAAAGAGTCTAGAGAGGTTAGTGGACTGCAATTTTTCTATGAATCAACAATATGATATAGAAGCTAAAAAAATCTCAAAAGATAATGAGACCTTGGGCTATGTAAAGAGGCATCCTATATAGAATTAGGAGGTAACAGCCTCACTGTACCTTGACCAGCAACACCTGCCACATCATGTTCAGTTCCAGGCATCACATTTTAGAAAGGAATTTGACAAGTTGAAGTACGCTGATAAGGAGGCAAAATTGGCAGGGGGCGGGGAAAAGGGTATAAGCATATATTAAGTACCTACTATATGCCCAGCACTGTGTCAATCCCATTACAAATATTATCTCATTTGATCCTCACAACAACCCTCGGAGGTAGGTGTTATTCTTATCCTCATTCTGCAGAGGAGGAAACTGAGTCAGACAGAGGTTAAGTGATTTACTAAGAATCTCACAGCTCATCAGTGAGGGGGGATTTGAATTCAGGCCTTCCTGACCCTAGGCCCAGTGCTCTAACCGCTGCATCCCTCAGCTGTTTAGTGAGGGTATTTGTGTGACCGTGCCATAAAAGGGTCCATTGAAGGAACTGGGGATGTTCAGTTTGTGGAAGAGAAGGCCTGGGTGAGAAAATCATAGCTATCTTCTTGTATTTGAAGAGCTGCCACCTGGAAGAGACATTAGGCTGGTTCCACTTGGGTCCAGAGGGCAGAGCTATGTCAAGCAAATTTAGACTGACTATTAATAAGACTTCCTAACAATCAGACTTCTTCCAAGGCAGATTGGGTTGCCTCAGGAGGGAAGGAGTTCCTCTTTACTGGAGGTTTTCAAGTTGAGGCAGAGTGACTATTTGGGAGCTTACAGTGAGGATTCCTGTTCAGGTGCTGGTTGGACTGGCCAGCCCCTGAGGTCTTTCCCCTCTGATTCTGAGATCCTGGGGTCACTATCATAACCGCAGCAGGCACTTCTATAGTGCTTTAAGGTTTGCAATAGGATATCCTTTGATTTTTCACAACTCTCAGAAGCAGATACTAATATTATCCCCATCTGATAGATAAGGGAACTAAAGGAGACAAAGGTTAAATGATATGACTAAAGTCACACAGCTAGCTAAGTATCTGGGGCTGGATTTGAACTCAGATCTTTCTGACTCTCAGTCTAGAGCTTTGGAACTCTGAAAGTTCCCAGTCTGCTATGCATAGTGAAAGGCAGAGAAATCATGAATAGTCAGTCTCTAACAAAATAAGGGCTGGTTTCCTAGGGACCATCTCATAACATAAAATTTATTTTAATTCTTTGAGGATCTGTGTTTTTATGGATACTCCTTAATGACCAATGCAAATTGCATTGTACCACTCTCTATCCATTGTACCACTCCCCTTATTAACCTATAGAGATATAGTATATATCTCTATAGATATATATGGATATCTCTCTACACGCGCACACACACACACACACACACACACACAGAGAAAGAAATAGTGTATATCTATATAGATCTATATAGATCCATATAGATCTCTGTGTCTGTCTCTCTCCAAATATAGATAGACAAATAGATAGATAGACAGACCAACAGATAGATAGAAAGATAGATAGATGATAGACCGACAGAAAGATAGATGATAGATAGACAGACAGACAGATAGATAGACAGACAGATAGAAAGATAGAATGTTATCCCTCTAGGAATGTTCTCTTACCTTTGGAATTACAAAGCACTGAAGGACAGAGGGAAAAGCTTACTTTATTACCTACATAAATTAATTTCCCTATCTTGCGAAGTTTTGTGTCTTCTAATTTTTGTCAGAAGGCTATAAACAGGATGATAAATTTAGAGCTAGAAAGGAACTTAAGACTGATCTAGTCCAACCTTCCTGTTTTCTAATGGAGGAAACTGAGGCTCAGAGAATATGAATGGCTCGCCCAATTAAAAGAGTTGGGATTTGAACGCAGATCTTTTGATTGCCAGTTCAATGCAAAACTTTGCCTCCTACTTTGGCCAGCCTAACATGCTTAGTTTTCTAGTCTTTCGGTCTTACTTTTTTTCTTATTTAGCTGGCTTGCTCTTCTCTGAATTCGCTGTTCCAAAGCTCTTTTGTCTCCAGAAGGTCAAGAAACTCTTCAGAGATGCTCTGGTGTTGAGAGCATCAGGATGATATCAGGAGACAAAAGGGCATTCCATTTTTCCAGCCAGTAACAATGCTTCATAGAACCCAGGAAGAAGAACTTTTAACCACATGGGTCCTGCTTCACACTTCACATTTCAGAGATATAAAGCCAACGGGCAATTCTGTTGCTTCCAACAAAGGAAGAAAAGAAGTTCAATTAGTGGCACATTTTCAGCGGATTCAGGCCATCTCCCAGTTATGGCAATCCTACTGCATGAATGAATAGCCAAGTCATACCTGTCACAACTGCTGTATGAAGCGTGAGCATCCCATACATATCTGATTAATCAAAATCCAAGCAAAAGTATCAGTCAGATCAGAAAAGTCAGAATTGATTAAACTGCATTTGGTTTATCTGTATTGTCTGGGCATCCCACAGATTAGAGCAAAAGTCTGTTTGATAGACTGTGGGAACAAAAGACTTGTCAACCTGACATTATTTTAAATGCAGCAACAAATGGAATTTTGCAAACCAATTCTGATTAACGAGACCTGACTCTACCTTGAAAAGCATAATAGCATTTTTATGATTTTAATGTGGTTTATCAGGGCAGCCACTCTACTTGAAGGTATCTCAACGAAGAATCTGCTGGTGTCTGAAAATAACCTCTTCGATTCAAGAGCAGCACAGTTTGGGGATTGTTGGTCATATACTTGCATGCCATGCAGGTGTTTTCATCACCATAGAATAGAATGAATTAAACCACATATTCATCAGTGGCACTCTACTGGGCAGTAAACAGAGGGATTAAAAGACAAGAAACCTGCATTCAAACATTCAGTCTATGAAGACTATATGCAAGCAAGAAATTCAGGCAAAAAAGCATCCAATAAACAGATAATCAACAACAAATAGTAAGGACCTGGGTTGTATGCCAGGCACTGTGTGTGCATAGTGAAAGGCAGAGAAGTCATGAAGAGTCTCTAGCAAGATAAGGGCTGGTTTCATGGGGACCATTTCATACCACGAAATGTATTTCAATTCTTTGAGGATCTGTGTTTTTATGCATACTCCTTAGTGACCAATACAATTGGCAAACCCTCTGTAGATTAGTAGATGGTCTTTAAGAATTGTGGTGGCTGAAAAATTCGTCACTATGTAGCCAATGATGAGAGTGCAAGGGCAATGGGCCTTACTGAACTTAGCTAGTCTGGTCCTGCTAAACCCATAACTGAAAATTTTCTACCTTGGTGATACCTGCCAGAGCTAGTCGCTTAGTATGGTTTGCTGCCACACTAAGGCATTGGAATTTGGACTATGGTGGAAAAATATGAAATTCATCTTCTCCTCTGAATTTGAACAATCAATTGCACAGGTACTGGACAGGAGAGGTATAGCTACACAATATTGCCTCTGTAAAAAAGATATTGGGAGAGGGGGGGTTGGTGCACATAAGTTCAATGTGGGCCAATGATATAACATGGTGAGCCAAACAGCAAAGGCGACTCTAAGCTGCATTAATAAGAGAGAGAGAGCGTCCACAATGAGGGAGGTGAAGGTCCCACTCTATTCTGTCCTTGCCAGACCACACCTGGAGTCCTATGTTTAGTTCCAGCAACTTCATTTAGGGACTCCAGGCTCAGGCTGTTGACCACACTTCCTGAGGATAAAGTGACCATGGGGAGCTCTGATTCTTGGCCAGTGGTGAATCATAAGCAACTCAGGCAAGAGAGTTTTGCTCAGCTGAAGCAACTCCTGTTGTCTTCAAGGCCTATCACATATTAAATATCTTTCTTCTGCTATGGCTAAAGTAAATCTCCTTTTGCTGATAGCTGTTAATGAATGTCTCATTCTGTTCCAATATCAAATCTAAACTACCAGGGCACTGGCCTGAGTCAAGCCCAGCTCAGAATGCAGGGGTTTTATGCTTCCTAGATTGTGTGAAATAAGGATTGTGTGAAAATTTTGGAATTTCTATTGAGGACCTTCTGATGCTGAGACTTGTAGGATGTATTTTCCTGGGAAGAAGTATGGAGTCCTGGGCTCAAATTCCAGCTTCGTCACTTACTATCTTGGGCTTGGTTTACTCATCTGTAAAATGGGGATTATGACACTTGCATTGCCTGCCTCAAAGAGTGACTGGAATTGATAATGGATATAAAATGCTTGGTAACTTACAGCACTATGTGAGAATCCTTGTCCTGCCTCATCAAGAACCTGCCAAGGAGGACACATGGGTGCTAGTGACTGGAGAGGAGAAGGAAGGGCATTTCTGATGTGGCCACCATATCCAAGAAGCCTTCCAACACTCCCTATCTGCAGAGAGTGGAGCAGGTGAATAGCCTGATATAGGTGTGAGTTGTCAGCATTTCCTGGGCCTTTGTATGGCTGGAATATTTTCCAGTGACTAGCATGTGTGCTTCTTTGTTAGCCCCGACCCGCCCCACCCTCCAAGCATGGTATGTTCCAGCTCTCCATGCTAGACTCTCCCTACTGTAAGTGCAGGAAGGAAAGTTAGATGCAGCAGCAGCTCTTGTTTCATATTTCCATTCCCATTGGGTTGCACAGCCTATTCTTCCGGGACTCAGCTTCCTATCGCCAATGATGCGCATCAGCGTTTCTTTGAGGAGCACCTGCTAATCTCCTCTCACTGGGTAGCCTGCTGAGGTGGGGAGCTGCTTCAAGAGGCTTTTGCATCTTTGGGTTTTTTTTTTCTTAACCCCATCCCTGCCAGACATCAGGAGTTTAAAAAGGAACCTTTTTTTTCCTCTTCTGTGTTCCAGTATTGAATCAATGCCTATTGGGCAACAACTTAAAATTTAAAAAAAAAGAAAAGAAAAAGAAACTCAGGTTGCTTTTTGTGAACCAATAACTAACCAGGATGATACTTAGGCCTTCTCCATTCCCACACAGTGCACTTGGACAAGATTGCAAAAGGAATTGAGAGTCTAGATTAGATAAAGAAGTAGATAGACAGAGAGAACATTGATTAAGCACCTGCTATCTGATAGGCTTTGTGCTAAGCACTGGGGATACAAATGAAAACATGCTAAACAGTGCCTAATCTCAATCAACTTTCTAATGGGAGAAGACAACAAATAGAAGGGAATGATAACTAGGGTAAAAAGATGGCAGATGGGGGCAGGGGAGATGCACCACGATGGCATGGCTGGAGATGGCCAGGAAGCACTTTGAAGGCTTGTAACTGGGTGAGATAAGGCCAAAGCTATCTTGTCAAATGCCATGTTTGTTTCAGAGGCAGAGCACAATTTTCTAATGGAAGGAGTGGAGGTGATAGATGGCCCATGTGGAAATAGATCAGCTGGACATGAAACTAAGCTCAAGATCTCCTATGTGAGTCTTATCTTGTCTTTCCACATCCTCCACTGAGAATCTACCTAAAATCCTTGAGGCCTTTATCAAGGTCTTTTACCATTTTTTGGGTACCAAGGCAGCTGGTTAAGCTGCTTGGTATCTTGCCCTTTTGCTACATGACTGGCCCACCTCCTCCTCCAATCACATTTCCTAAATATCTTTTACATCACTTCTTGCATATCATTGTTCATCCTCTATTTTTGAAGAGCACCAAAGACATCATGGAGTGAAGTGACAACTTGCCCGTGAACTAGATTTAAGTGAGGCACAGCTGCACAAAGTCATTGACCTCACTCTATCTTTCAAAATCGTCAAAGTCCAATAGCAAGACAAAAATCAGGACAACTGGCAATAGCCTGGCATTCAGTGGATGATCTAGGTATCTTATATGTCTGACCAAGCTCTTAGCACTCCACAACACCTGCCTCAGTTGCCTTAATGGTCATTGGAACAAATTGTTCTCATCTGCCCATTCCACCTGGAGAAGTTTTCACATGCTTGGGGTAGGCATCCCCCTAATCCAACAACAGGTTTGAAGTCTATCAGTTACCCTTAACCTGGTTTAACCCTTTTGCCAAGATGGTTTTACCAAGGTTTGACAAATATTCCTGCTACAATTTCTTTGAGCCATAGGTGAGTGTTGGGTGAAGGTGGACACCAAAGATAGACAAGCAGTTCTAAAAAGGGCTCAGCAAGCCCTCACACAAGGTGTGGTAGTCCTTCCTGAATACCCCACACATCTAAAGGCTTTGCATAATGAAACCAAAAAGAATTTTCATCTTTTAAAAGGAAGAGATTTTGAAAGCTATTAGTTGCCTAAGGAGCAGCTATTCCTATGGAGCATGGCATAGAAGTCATCAGGGTAACATTCTGCAGTTACATATTGCCTACATGAATCTCAATCCTTCGGTTCAACTGTAACTTTGATTTTTCAGAGAAGTATATGTTCTCCAATCTGTAACCCTATAGCATAACTAGGAAAGTATTGATTTTTTTTTTTTTAAGATGTGTTTCTATGGCAGGGAGAAGCTTGGAAAGGGTGAATGTACAATTTTTCAAATGTAATTTATCCTGCTTTCATTCTCTTGTTCAAATCTGGACCCAGTCAATGCCAATCTGATATGCCTGTCCATGTTTTATGTACTAATGGACTATTTCAAAGGCTTGCTTATCCAAATTTATAACAGCCTGGATACTAGGCATTCTTCATTTGATTTTCCCTTATGTAAATTATTAGACCAACATTTTTGAGTAGTCATGCATGGTCATAGATAAGACCCTGTAGAACTATGGGGGCTTGAAGTAATGAGTACAATAATATCTGCAAAAGGAACATCTGGATAATGATACCATGCTTGCAGCATCCCTCTTCTATTTGAATTTCACACAAGACACCATTGGTGAGCCTATGTGCCCCTGTTTTATGCCTTGCTTGATATTTGTTACACTGAAATAAAGAAAATGGATATCATCTGTACAGTGATTTATTAAGCAATGCATGCTAGGTGTATCACAATCTAGGATCAAGGCTCTAGGTAGCCAAGGACATTGAATATTGATTAGAAACCCATTTGGAAGGAGAGGAAAATAGGAAAGACTAGATAAAGTGATTATGACACCAGCTTTTTTATTGGTGGAAGATATCAGGAGGCAATATGGTAAGGGGAAGAGAGATAGTCTTATGGTCAGGTGACAGTGGGGAAGAGGAGTAAAGTAAAATCAGGTGACTAAAATGGAGGGAGTTTCCACTTCAAGAATTCCCCATGGGAGAGGATTCTGGGAAAGTGTCTGAGTAGGTCAGAAAACTCCAGCCTCCACAAATTTCCTCCACAAAAAAAGACAGAGCATCACCTCAAAGTGAACAAAGAGTAGCAGAAATAAATAAAAGTTTTAGTAAAGTAGTCGTCCCCCTAAGACCACTTGAGAGGACCTTTGGAAAGATTTAACCTTCAGGGGTGGACATCTGATCTGATTGAAGTGCAAATCCCTCCAGGCAGACTCTGCTGAATCAATAAACCACAAGCCCCAGGTGTAGCTGGGTGGGATCAGCAACCTTGGCCTCAGGAACTTTCACCTTACAGACAGTGTAGGGTTTGGACAGTAAAGCAGGGAAAGATTGAAGGTTCATCTTCTGTCACTGGATACCAGGCCCAGCTATGCTGACCAGACATAGTTCCAGGCTATGGCTATATGTGAGAGAGAATGAGTATGTGCTAAGTGAGGGCAGTAACAGAAGATCAGGGACCCTGCTAGCTGTGGGCACTTGCAAGAGAGTAGAGTTTTGGTTTTGGTTCCAGAGAAGAGAGGAGGGCTGAAATTTGCAGTCGCTAGAGGGACTGCAGGGCACAAGATCATTTGTAGGTCAGTGTAGCTTGGGGTCCTAACTATGGCTTGGGATGGTAAGGAGTGCCAAGGTTGGGCCCTCAGACAGAGATCAGAAAATAACAGTAAAAAAGACCTGAGGCATGGGGCATTGGTCCTCACACTTTGGGACTGCATCTTGATACAGTATTTCTTAATACAAGAAATTACTGAAGAAAATTGCCCTGAAAGTTCTAGTACAAGAAGGTAAAACAAATCCATTTCTCCACCTGAAAGAGCTCCCAGGAGGAAATCCTACAGGAATATAATAGTTAAGTTTCAAAGCTCCTAGGTTAAGGAGAAAACATTGCAAGTAACAAGAAAAAACAATAATTTAAATATGGTGGTACTACAGTCAGGATCACACAAGACCTACCAGCTTCTACATTGAAGGACCATAGGTCTTGGAACACTTTATTTTGAAGAACAAAAGAACTAGGGTTGCAACCAAGGGTAACTTACCCAGCAGAGTTAAGTATAATCCTGAATGGAAAAAAAAGGACATTTAAAAAACTGAAAGACTTTCAGGTATTTGTAGGAAAAAAAAAAACAAAAACAGAACAGAACTTAATGGAAAATTTGACATAAAAGAGCCAGGAGAAATACCAGGTAAATCTTGAAGACTAAGGTCAATAAGGTCAAACTGTTTACTTCTTATACGTGAAAATGTTATCCGTACTCTTATGACTGTCATCATTACTTGAGTAGTTTGAAAGAAAGTCTTGAACTGAGTTGGGTACAATGGGATAATTCTAAAAAATAAAAATCATTAAGGAGAGGTAAAAAGGAGCATTTGTCTCATGCAAATGATGTATGAAAGGAAGAACTGAGACAGAAGAAGCAAGTAGAGGGGCACAGGGTTGGTACTGCTGTAACCTTACTCTCATTGGAAATGGGTTAAAGAGGGAAAGCCTTCTAAATTTAGAAAGAAATAAGGGGGGGGGGGAGAGGATAAGAAAGGGACTTTTAGAAGGGTGTGTAGAGCAAGAGTTGGAAGGTGAGTAAGAGGATAAGGAAGGGATTCTTGGAGGGGTGGGTAGATTAAGGAACAGGAGGCGAAGGTAGGGGATAGAAGTAAATTAGAGGAGAGGAAGGGGAAATGTAACCAGAAGGATAGTGAGGAAAAAAGGATGGAAGGAAATACACAAGTAATTATACATTTGAATGTGAATGGGATGAATTTACCCATAAAACAGAAATGGATTAAAAAAGAAATGGATTTTTAAAATGGATTAAAAGCAGAATGGATTACAAAGTCTGAATTTGACAATCTGTTGCTTACAAGAAACACAATAAAAAAAATGAGAGATATACACAGAGGTAAAATAAAGGGTTGGAGTAGAATTTATTATATTTCAGCTAATGTAAAAGAAGCAGAGGTAGCAATTATGATCTCAGACAAAGTTAAAGCTAAAGTAGATTTAATTAAAAGAGATAAAGAGAGAAACTACATTATGTGTCACCAGTATTATTCAATATTGTTTCAATCCATTTAAAATAATTGTAAACAGTATAAAATACATAAGAGTATGCCTACCAAAACAGATCCCGGAACTATATGAACATAATTATAAAACACTCTTTATACAAATAAAGTCAGACTTAAATAATTGGAGAAATATTCATTGTTCATGGTTAGACAAAGGTAATATAGTAAAAAATTTACCTAATCTATTTATTCAATGCCACCCCAATTAATTAATTATTTTACTGAGTTAGAGAAAAATAATAATAAAATGTATTTGGAAGAACAAAAGGTCAAGAATTTCAAAGAAGCTAATGGAAAAAGATGTAAAGGAAGGAGATTCAGCAGTACCAGACCTTAAATTATATTATAAGGCAGTAAATATCAAAACTACCTGGCACTGGCTAAGAAAAAGAAAGGTGGGTGTAACAGTAAGCACCCTAGCATGCCTAGGGCAGCTACTAGCACAGGTTCTTAGATCTGCTTTTCTAAAGGAAAGCAACTCAAAATGGGTTAACAATCTTACTTTAATCAAACATATCATTTACCTAGTTCAGGGGGAAAAGTCAGCCCCCTGAACTTCAGAGAATACAAACAGAAGTTACAAACAAACAGAAAAA
>CM053587.1:94909827-94938372 GCA_028646515.1 Pseudochirops corinnae | reverse complement strand
ATTGACTACATCCAACTGGAACTTGAGATACACAGGCACTGTGGTTGGGAGATCCATCTTGCCCTACCGAAAAGTGACATAGGAGAGAATAGACTGGGGGAGGGGAGACACACTGGGATGGCTGTTTTGGGGTGGTGGGGGGAGAAAGAGGGGGAGAAAATATGTAACTCAAAATCTTGTGGAAATGAATGATGCAAACTATAATAAAATTTAAAAAAAAAAAAGAAAAGAAAATGAAGGAACTACACTCTGGTCTTCAATGTACTTCCTAGCTATGTATCTGTGATCCAGTGATTACTTATCAAAAAAAATTCTCTCCCTCCAACCTAATGAAAGATAAAATGTTAGTTTCACATTGGTGGAACATTTTTCCTTGTTGGTATATTAATGTCTGTTCAATTAAGACTATACCACACTATGTGCAGGGCTAAAAACTTTACCCTTCATGTAAGAGGAAGGCATAATCTGTGACTATGAAACTCCTGGAACGAAACTCAGGATCATTTAGCCCAAACCATAAATGTAAAGCATGTCTGCTACAATATGTCCCAACAAGTTTTCATCCACTCAAAAATGGAGAATGAACTCTGGCAGTCCCTTTTATTTCCAGAGAGGTTTGGAAGGTTTTACTGAAATGAGTTTAGTAAACCTGCCTTGTCTACAACTTCTACCCAGTGTTACATGTTACACTTTCTAAGACTAATCTTGCCTCCTTATGGCTGCCTTTCAAAATTTACTGATATTCCTATTCTTACTCCTACTTCTTTTTTTTTTTTTACCTCCTCCAGAGTAGATTCCCCAAATCCTTCAAAAAAAAAAAAATTAGGAGAGAGAACAAGGTAAGCAGGTGGGATCTGCTGATTTTCAGAAATGTGGATGGGATTCATATACATATTCTTTGCATTTGCATATTGAGTCACTGGGATTTGTGGCAATCTAAGCTATGGAGTCAAAGAAGTAGAGATGATATCAGAGTGGTAGAACATGGTGGGATAGAAGGTGTGAAGAATCAGATAGTTTTTAGACTATTTAAAAACAGGTTAACCAAACACTGAACCCTGAGAGAAGTGAATTAGCATGGTAATTAGACATTTTAGCATGGAGGTTAAACCCAAAGGCCAACCAAGAGGGCCACCAAAAAGAACCCAAAGGACTCTGAGGATTGCTTCTGAGCAAAGATGGAGGACCAAGGGAACTTTGCAGTAATCTGCAGAGAGCATATTTTTACCAGGTCAACAACTATGAACGCACAAAATATAAACTGACCTCTGTTCTAGAGGACAAGGCTGGAAGATCATCTCTTCAATGTCCAGGTCATCAGGAAAAGTTGATTATTCCTTGAAAAAAATGAAAGAAATACTTGAAGGAAGAAACAAAGAAGAAAAAGAATGTGGAGAAGAATTTTCACCACTATCTGAGTTTGGAAGCTAGATGACCGTGGCACTGAGAAGGACAGTGAAGAGAATTGATGATTGTCTGGAGTGGAGCTAAGTCATGGAAAGAAGGATCTTCCTGTTGAAGGCATGATGAGGAATACGGTTTGGACATGATATGGCTCTATAGTTGCTGTCAAAAGAGGAATCATTTGCTCACAGTCAAAGTAGGTGGAGGCAAGTAGTGGTGTTGGTGACTCTGTCCTGAGGGATAGCAACTGGAGAAACTATGAAATGAGGCCTCAAACTGTAGCCAAGCACCAGTAGCGAGGGAATGAGGGCACTGATGAATAGGGACAAAGAGTTGTTTGTTCTGAAAATGTAACAACAAAGACCAAAGCCATATGTCTAGAGCAGTAGTTCTCAAACTTTTTGGTTGGAGGACGCCTTTGCACTCTGAAATATTATTGAGGACCCAAAGAGCTTTCATTTATGTGGATTATATCTATCAATATCTACTGTATTGGGAATATTGTTGTGAAAATAATTTTGATCTTTGAATCCCCTGAAAGGGTCTCGGGGATCCTGTATCCAGGGTAGCTGAGTCACACTTTCAGAACCAATGGTGTAGAAAATTTAAGTTGTACACATTCCACACCCAAGAATCCTTGATATAAATTATTATGTACTATGTCCTGCCCTGTTAACACAACAAAATGGTCACTAAGTTTACTTCCTATAACATTTTACATGTAGTTATTAAACCAGAAATAACTACCTAGATTAATCTTAACAATGTATAAAATAAAAAAATCATAATACCAAGAGATTAAAAGAACCACAGAAAATGCATAAAAGCTACCTGATATGTCTGTTATTCAGTGTTCTTAAAAATGCCTGGGGATACTATGTCAGTTTGAGAAACTCCTTGCAATTTCATGAAATATAATAAAAATGTGATTCCAATCTGATTTTAAACACAATTCAAGGCTTATTTCCTCAACACGAGGCAGCTATTTGTTGACCTAACATAAGCAATAGAAAGGTTTACTGTCTTCCTTGGGAATGTTTCTGGGATGTGATTGATCTCTCACACCTGATGGCCACTATGGGCAAATGATGTTACCAGAAAGAATTTAGCATTACTAAGGATTATGAAATCCTAGTCACAAAACTGATGACCTCAAGGGCACAGGTAATGCCTATGAATAGTGATTTCAGTACTGCTGATTGAAAGTAAGGGATCCAGAGGACAATGGCAGATTTGGTTTTCAAGACTACAGTGGAAAATAGTAGAATAATGGGCTTTGGGACCAGGACCTTAAAAGGACAGGTAAAAAATTTGCCTACAGTCTTGTAAACCTGTTTAAGAAGACTTTGAGTTGCCAAAGGGATGAAGAAAGAGAAAACTTCCCATATATATCTGACAAACCTGAGATAGTAGAGAGCAGCAAGTTTTGGCAAGAGGAGAGCAGAAGAGAAGGGCATTAGTCATGGGAAACAATATCTAATAAGAAAGCCAATAGGAAAAATTGCAAGATCCATGACTTTGATCAATCTGCAAACATTTTTAAAGCGTCTTCTATGTGTCAGGTACCATGTTAGACACTAAGATTACCAAGGGGGAAAAAAAGAGTTTCTGACTTCAGAGAGTTTACTTTCTCAGCAAAACAGTATGTGTATGTTTGTATATGTGTATGTATGTATGTATTAGGAAGAAAGACATAAGGTCATTTGAGTCAAGAGTAAGAAGAAGAACTAGGACCTGGGAGATAAGAATAGTTTTCATATGGAAAGTGGCATTTGAGTTGACCATGGAAGGAAACTAAATTCTAAGAGGAAGAGATGAGGAAGGAGTGAACACCAAGCATGGGAGAAATGCAAGGGAAAGGAAAGGGAGCCAACACAAAGGTTCAAAGAGTCATATATGCAGAATAGTAAGAAGGGTAGTTTGGCTAGATCACTGTGTTGACAAGAGAAAGTAATGTGTCATAAGGATGGAAAGGTAGATTGAAGCCAGATTGTAAAGGGCTTTTTTCCCAAACAAAAGAGTTTCTGTTTGTTTCTTGAAGTAATTGTGAGCCAGGATTATTGCAAAGGGGAGCAATGTGGTCAGACCTGTGCTTTCGGAACTTTACTTTGCTCTGTGGAGAATGGATTGGAGTGGGGAGAGACTCCAGACAGGGAGATCAATGAAGAGGCTATTGCAATAGTCCAAGGGAGAGCTGATGAGAAATTATGGTAGAGTGGTGGCCATGTGAAGGGAGAGAATGGGATTGTTGTGGAAAATATAGTAGGAGTAGATATAAGATTTGGCAACTTATTTGTCCACCTCAGATATCTATATACAAACATACAAACTCCAGTTGAGAGGTAGCGTGACAGAATGGAGAGTTGACCTGAGAGTCTGGAAGACCTGGGTTTAGCAGTGTGCTTGTGAATGTTTAACAACCTGCTCTAAGGAGATGGTTGGGGGGAATGTATGCAGGGCACACCTTTAAGTACAAGATGTATTATTAACATTTTTTCCAAAACTAGATGAAGACTGATGTCTGATTTCTACATGTATCTGACAAACCTGGTGAGAAGTGATGGTGGTGAGAAGGCTGGACTATTCAATTCATTTTTTGTTTCCATTTTCTCTTTGGTCTGGGAGGGATAGAATTAAAGCGGTTAGCGGGGAGTAGAAACCCAAGTAATTGAGGAGACAGCATCCAGCTGCTATCTAGTATATAAGCCACCAGAGCTGGAGGAACTATGCCCTGAATGTCTGTGATCTCGGAGAATGTGGTTTTGGGACTCACGAGCTCTGCACTCAACCTAGGCACACACAAACTCCCTCCCGTACTTTAATCCTTTCAAACCTTCTCTATCTTGTGATGGATTGTGGTTTCTCTCACCAGGCATAAATACACAAGCCTCCAAACACTCAAGACAAAGGTTTCCTCAGCCAATCAAAGTATTCCAATTTATTCTACACAAATGCTGACTCTCCATTCACAAACCATTCTCTATCACACCCAGACCAGTTTCAAACCCCTTCACAACCATGTAGGCCATGGGGCTCCTTCCCCACACCCTTAAGTAGGACTAGGTTAAGTCCTGGGGAAATTCCTAGCTGGCATATATTTCTGCTGCCTTGGGGCTTTGGGGGGAAACAGTTTTTCTTTCCTATTATTCTCAATATCTAATACTAGTGTCTCTGTTGTTATTCAGCCATTTTTTCAGTCATGTGTTACAAGTTCTCTACTTTCATTTCTACATGACCCCGTCTGAGGTTTTCTCGGCAGAGATACTGGTGGGGTTTACCATTTCCTTCTCCAGCTCATTTTACAGATGAGGAAACTGAAGCAAACAGGGTTAAGTGACTTTCCCAGGATCACAAAGCTAGGAAGTGTCTGAGGCCAGATTTAAACTCAGGAAGAGGAGTTTTTCTGACTCTAGTCCTGGCACTATATTCACTGCCCCCATCTAGCTGTTCTTAACTGATGTCCCTTGTAAGCCTACAATCCCAGGAAACCGAAAGTCAGAGAAGTTGAGTAATTGATCTACAACCAAACATTTGGTATGTCAGAGCTGGGATGTGAACTCTGGTCTACAGACTTCATATTTGATCCTTATTCTTTTCCACCACATGGCACCTACAAGTTCATACAAATATGTTAATATCTACACCTATATCTGTAACTGAAACTGTATCTGCATTTATGTATACATACATACATACATACACATACCTTTTAAATAAGGTATAGCATACCATTGCTATAGTCCAATCATGAATCATATGATCTAGGCCTATATTTTTTTTTCATTTATATTCAATAATCCAAACCAACAAACTTTTATTGAGCACCCTGTGCTCAAGGAGGTTTGTGGCTCCTATATTGAGGTCTCTTTTCTTCCTTGTCTCCCCTTGAGAGTGTTGCATCTCCCTCTGCCTCCTCAGTCCTTTCCTCCTCTTCCCTCCTGCTCAAGGGTCATCCCTTCCATCCTACCATTAGGTAGGTAGAATTACACTGTGCTACATTAGAAAGAAGGCTGTATTTGGAGTTCAAGGTCCTGAGTTCAAACCCTAGCTCTAGCAATTGCCACCTATGTGCTCTCTGGCCCCCAGTTTCTAAATGAGGGCATTGCACTAGATGACCTTGTAGGTAGGCCTTGTCTCCTCTGGATTTATGCTCCTATGATACTATGGCTATAGCCTTCCTGCTAAGCCAGATAATAGAATGGCTTCTTTTTTTTCTACTTTCAGATTTATGTCTTCTTCCTCCACCACCACCTCCTAGCTTTTCCAGATGAAAGAGGAACTTAAAGTTACAGCGGTCCCAGTGTATCCATCCCACCAACCCATCACAGCCAAAGAGGAGGCAGCAGTGTCCAGACCTAGCAGAGGGGTATCTAATCTCTGGGTACAATGTCTCTCTCTCATTTTGAGTAATCCACAGCTTTTGAACAAGAGTGTTTGAACAGAGGTGCTGACTTTATTGCTGTATATAATTCTGAAAACTGGCTATATACTGGACCACTTTCTTTTCCGGACAACTGGTAGACTGAAGAAACTGAAATTTCTTAAAAGGAACTGCTGGGTATGACTTGCTCTCTTGCCACTCCCCTCCCCCCCGTCCTCATTCCCTCTATAATTACAGAAACTGAATTACTAATGTGTGTTCCTCTGTTCTTCTTCCCTCACCCCTCCTCTCCTCCTTTTGTATTATTCAGTAAGCAAGATTGTATCTTTTCACATAATTTGAAAAATAACACCTTCAATATGAAGAAAAAGTGATTGAAAAGAAACAGTATTCTTTTTCTTTTTTCTTTTGTAACACAGACAGTATAATACTTTCTATAAGTCACAGTTTCTTTATTATGTCAATGTTTTTCTTCCAAGAGGTGTTATGTTCCAATTGATAGCCCTGAAAATAATATAGTGTTTTAAGAAGTTCTGAAAATGTCATTATGTTTGGAAATTCATCTCTTCTTCCACAGAGAAATGCCTGTGTGATGATTCTGTAACCCTTCAGTGAACCAGATACCCTAAGAGAATGTGAATTTTCTGACCACAGGGACGAAATAACCCCTAGAAAGGTAAACACTAATGTTAATGCTGCTAGAGGAAAGGAGACGGATCAAAACCTGGTGGAAATTCAAGACCCAAATCTCTCCTTCAGTTACCCTGTGAGGAGATCTCAGTATTTTTAAAAATTGAGTTCTACTTTCCTTCCTGCCTTTACTGAACCAGAACTCTTAGCATGGGCCTGATTTCCAACCCTGTATCAAGACAGAGAAGTCTGGATGAGCCTTGGATAAGCAGGCTGTTTGCAAGTCATCTGAATCTTGCTTATCGGCAGTGGAGGCATGTCTCATCCAACAGGCAGTCTCAAATAGATGATGTGACAGAATCCTTCATTCAATTCAAAATTTATCACGCAGGCTCGGTCACCTTGTCCACCACGGCAGCTCTGATGGTGCTCTGTGCTTGCTTCATCTGACTGAGAAGAGGCCTAGAGCCTGATGGATGGCAAAACCCAGATCATAGGATGCTAGGGCTGTCTTAATATCCCTAATGTTGTCACTCGCCTATTAGAGAGATCCCTGCTATTTGGCAAGCACTTTTAGCTTTCGTTATTCATCTATGTCTCCAATCTAGTTCATCCTCTTCTCAGGCAAACATTTCCTTCCCTTTATGGCCTCTGATCCAGGTCATGCAGAAATGTCTTCCTCACCTTACTTTGCTCTTATTTCCAGAGCTGAAGTGAGCAGTGCTGCACCCGGGGCAAGCCGCATCAAAAACAGGTGTCCCTGTGGCCACTGAAGTGCTCAGCTGGGCTGTAACTTCTGGGAACAATCTGGTAGCTTCCTATTTCAGCTAATTATTCTTGCTAAGTGGAGCTAAGCTCATTTTGTAGGTCTCCCTCCACTTCCCACTGTGGCAGGGCTCATTATATTGTGGGTATCTTTTGGCTTTCAGGGCCCTGTGGAGGGGGGGGGGCCCTGGTCACCCAGGGTTAGTTATGATTCTTCTTATTCCATCTTCCCTCTTCACAAAATTTCTAAAACGCACAAGCTTTTTTTTTTTTAACTAAGTGCAAACTCAGAGCAAATTCTCTTATTCTCTGCTGCACCCTCCCCTTCCCATTTAAAACAGAGAATAATAGCACAGAGCTGTTGCAACAATCAAATGAAGAAATATATGTAAAGTGCTTTGCAAACCTTTATGTGCTATATAAATTATTATAATCTATTGTTATTATTATTGTTAATGTTATTATGCCTTGAAAATTTAAATATACCTTGTTTCCATACCAGACTCTTCACAGCTAGACAATGCATTCTTTGATGCATATGTCTCTACTATTGTCAGAGTCCTGAGTTTACAGATAGGACGTTCCTATTTATTGTTTTGGGACAGGCGCTGAGAGATACACATAAGCCTGACACATGGGGTAGGAAGAACTTGGTGAGGAAGGGAGAGGGGGACTTTTTTTTATTTGGTTGGTTTTAACCATCAGAGCCCTGGCTACAACCAAGAAAATTTATCATCAGTTTCTAGAGGAATCTACTTTGTGTCATGCCAACATACACTCACCAGGGAGAGGAAATGGAGGACAAGGAAAAAGAAAATGGGGAAAATAGTTCTAATGTATTTTAAAGTGGAAGGAAGCTTACATTATGATTTTTACAGCCTTTGTTTCTGGCCCCGTGCAGCAGCAGCCATGAGGATTATCCATGAGGCTCATCTGAGGATGGCTTATTCTTTCAGTCCTAACCAAATTCTTGTAGACTACTATGTGTTTCTTCTACCAGCCAGAGTCCATGCTTGGAAGGGAAAGTTGGGGACTGGAAAAACTCCATTCTGAGTCTTCCCCTTCGTTTTTACTCCCTTCCCACAGAGTCTGTGGCTTTACTTTTTTGCTAAAAATGAAAATGCAGAGGCTCCCAGGCGCCAGGTCTCCATGGGCAAAATGAAACAGAGAATTGGAATAATTATCTAGTTAGTGGTGGGTGGGTGTGTATATGTGGTGGGTGCTGGAGGGGCAGGAGGGAGAAAGGGGATGTTATGTTGGGGAAAGGGTGGGATCTTCTCTGATTTCAGTTCCTGGAGCTTTGAGGGAGGAATTTTTCCAGAGAACTGCCACAACTGGTTCTTGGCTGTTCTTAACCCCTGGACTCCTGCCTTGCCTAGGTCCTGGCCCCCAGCTCTCATGAGTTTTGCACAGCTGCTCTGGGGTGGGGTAGGGGGCAGGTGTGAGGTATGGGGAGAACCTTGTAATCACAAATTCTCTTGTGTGACTTATTAGGCAATTTTATACCCAGCCACAGTGATCAGGGCATTTGGTACAAAACTGGGGGATGGGAGTGGGTGAAAAAGACAAGAGGAGTGTGCGAGCAAGGCCATATAGAAGTAATGCATTTTCAATCGGGGATGTCTGCAATCCCATGGGCAGGTCAGAAGTCTACTTGGTAAGCTTTACTATACATCATGATGGTCTATTTTTCACTGTACATTACTTGAAGCAAACAAACTTTACCATCAGTTCTGATTTCAGTTCTGTACCCATTGAAAGAAACTCATGTTTGCATAATTAATCACTCAAATGAAGACAAACCCTGCACCCAACTCCCTCACCTCTCTTGTAGAAGCCTGGGCAAACAGATGGTCCTGACACCAAGCCCTGCAGGTCAGCTGACCCACTGTCTACTCAAGGTCAGGGGACACCAAAGCTCAAAGCTGTGTTCCTTAGTAGCTCGCCCAGGTTATCTTACTACCTCAAAGTAGATTTTTGAGGAGAAACAAACAACTGGGAATTACTAAGCCCAAAATGGTCCCAGAGTAGTTTCCACCCCAATGTTCATACTCTCAGAGCGATGTGGTAGAAAGAACGCTGGATTAAGAGTTGAGAAAGCTGGCTTCTTTGCAAGGACCTGTCACTAACCAGATCTGTGATTTTGGGGAAGCGACAAACTCCTTTGAGCATCTGTAAGCAGAAAGAGAATGACTTAATGCCCCCTCCAGTTCTGATAGTCTACAATCACAGGAACAGAGTCAGAACTAGATGAGATCATCCAGGTCATCTAATCCAACCTTATCATTTTATAAATGAAGAAACTGAAGCTCAGACTGGTTACTACCCATGTGGACCTGAGACAAGGCACTTTGCAAAATGTCACAGAGCTGGGAAGGAGTCCGAAGCAGGATCCTTCTGCTGTACCAGAAACAAGAGCCTTCCACTGTACACTAACTCCAAACAAATAAAATATTTCCCTTTTTCATTTGGAAAAAAATCACATTAAAAATTCTTTTTTTTCTTCCTTCAGTTATATATAGAGATCCACCTTTTGCTGAAATTTGTGCATTTTTAGAACAGTAGAGTGTTAGTTTAGATGTCTGCCCCTCATTCTGTTTTATTTTTAAATTTTCATTCATGTCTTTGGTTTTCACAGTACTTTTATTTCCAAATGCTTCTCCTCCTCCTTTACCTACCTCTTCCTTTACCACCCCTTACAACAAAGAATAAAAAAGAAAGACAAAAAAATCATTCAGTAAAACTAGTCAACACATCAGCCAAGTCTGACAACATCAGTGCAATGTTCCATAGCCGCAGTACCCCACCTCTGTAAAGAAAAGATGCATTTTCTCATCTATTCTCCCAAGCCAAGATTGGTCATTATAATTGCAGAGGATACAGTTTAAGTTGTTTGTCTGTTTCTCGTGTATTCTGTTGTAGTCATTTGTATATATTTCCTTTCTGGTTCTACTTACTTTGCTCCACATCAGTTCATATAAGTCTCACCATGCCTCCCTGAAATCTTTGTATTCATTCTTTCTTATGGTTTAGGAACATCACATCACATTCAAGTACCATAATCGGTTTAGCTATTCCCCTAACAAATGTCTGCTCCTCATTTTGAAGATGAACAAATGAAGGCACAGAGGGGCCAAGTGATTAGCCCAAAGCCAAATAGCTCATTTGTGGCAGGATCAGGACTAGCATCTGTGTGGCTTCACTCCCTATCCAGTGTGCTTTGTACAAAATCATGCTGGCTCCCTGTTTGCTTCCCTCATGGTTTCAGTAATGTAGTTCTCTTTAATGTTGGCCTTATTAAATGACAGCTTTCTAGATTCCCAAATATGCTCAAAATCAAAACCATGACTCTCTTTCTTACTGGTGCAGAAAACCCCACAGCCAACAACATCCCGTTCATTTCTAAGCCACCACCCCCTGTGCAGGATACCTCCCTCCCCTTCTCCCCCGATCCCCAACTCCCGCCCCCAACCAACCTTCTCAGTAGGCAGATAAAAAACGACTCTTCATGATCTCCAGGTTCACATTCCTCCTGAGTGCTTTGAAGACTAAAGGGAGCAAAAGCAAAAGGTAACCACGGGTTTTTTCGCTCAATTGCCATTTATCCTTCCGTCAGTTGGGGACTTAAAACTTTGTCTTCTGTCAGTTCCAGATTGTTAAACTTCCCCTGGAAGCAGGGCGCCCCCAGCTTTGGGACAAATGGAAGCTAAGGCAGGGGGTGGTGTGGATATCATGAATAAATTTAGAGTCCTTTTTTAGGGAGCCTTTAGTAAACATCCCACCGAGTCTGGTCCTTCACTGGTCTTATGGCAGTCTCTGGCTCCCTGGCATGACCTGGACACATGGCTTATCTTTATTTTTTTTAGTGCACACACATCCCCTTTGGGGAGTTCAAGCCCCTCTCAGACAGAGTTTCAATGACTGCTTATAATCACTAGATGGTATAGTGAAAAGGGTGCTGGACTTGGAGTCAGGAAGACCTGAATTCAAATCCTGCATTAGACACTTGCTAACTATAAAACAGGACAGCTAGGTGGACCAGTGAATAGAGCATTGCACCTGGAGTCAGGAAGACCTGGGTTCAAATCCAGCCTCATACATTTACTAGCTGTGTGACCTTGGGCAAGTCACTTAACCCTAAATAAAATAATTTCCTCATTTGTAAAATTAGCTAGAGAAGGAAATGGCAAACCACTCCAGTATCTCTACCAAGAAAACCCCAAATGGGGTCACAAAGAGTCAGACACAATTAATCAACAAAGCAACAACATCAACAGCTATGAAATTCTGGGCAAGTCATAACCTATGTGAACCTATTTATTTATTCATCTGTGAAATGAAGATAGTAAGAACACACACACATTCCAGGGTGGTTAGGAGGACCACATAAGGTAACACCTGTGAAGTACTCGGAAAACCTTAGAGTGCTATGTAAATCTCACTGATAGCTGGGTATTGGTTATTAAACATCATTCCCAGCTCTCTGTCACTAGCCTTGATCTCTTGCTTTCTCCAGCCTTACTTTTCTCACTTTCTACAAGGCAGCTGGATAACAAAAGGAAGGACAGTCTCAGTTACTGGGAGAGCTATAAAGACACCCTCCTCACAGTCCCTCCTGAAGCTCAGGAGTCAGGCCAGTGGGGCTGCTTGGACAGAACATCGAGGAGTGGTACTAATGTCCAAGAATAACCAGCTAGACCAAAAACAGCTGCTTCTGTTCTGGGTTTAGGAGACTTCTTTAATTAGTGTATTTTATGGGAGCAGCTAGGTGATGCAGGCCTGGAGGCAGGAATATTTGAATTCAAACGTGTCCTCAGACACTTACTAGCTGTATGACCCTGGGCAAGTCATTTAACCCTGTCTGCTTCAGTTTCCTCTGTAAAATGAGCTAGAAGAGGACGTGATAACCCACTCTAGTATCTTTGCCAAGAAAACCCCAAATGGGATCATGAAGAGTCAGACATAACTGAAAACAACTCAACCACAACAAATTATATTTTTTGGGAAATGCCAGGATGGGACGGATGAAACTTTTCAATGACCCCTCCAAGTTAGGGACAGTGGCTGGTGCACGAGATTTGGGGCCAGAAGACATCAGTTTAGGTCCTAAATATGTAACCTTGAGTAAGTCACTTAAACATTTTGGTGCTCAGCTCCCTCATCTGCAGAAAAAATGGGGTGTGGGCTGGAGATGAGTGCAAAGGGCAAAAACCCCCATTTATAGACCCACTGTATTTAAATAATCCTGCAGTTTGATCCAAAATGGGATAAAAGTACTTGCAGCACTTTACTCTCAGAGTTGTTGTGAGGACCAAAGCAAGAAATAACATTGTAAGTAATAGGAGGCAGCCAGGTGGAGTAGAAAGAGTAATGCCGAATAATAATATTGTCAGTCATCTCAGACTCTTTGTGACCCCATTTGGGGTATTCTTGGCAGAGATACTGGAGTGGTTTGCCATTTCCTTCTCTAGCTCATTTTACAGATAAGGAAACTGAGGCAAACAAGGTGAAGTGACTTGCTCAGGGTCACACAGCTAGTGTCTGAGGCTGGTTTTGACCTTGGAGCTTTCTGACTCCAGGCCCAGCAGTCTATCTACTGTGCCACCTAGCTGCCCCTCATAATAACAGCTGTGTGCCAGGCACTGTGCTAAGCACTTTACAATTACTGTCTAGTTTGAGCCTCACAAGAACCCTGAGAGGTAGGTGCTGTCATTATCTCTATTTTACAGATGAGGAAACTGAGGCAAAGGTTAAGTGACACCCAGGATCACACAACTAGTAACTGTATGAGGCTAGATTTGAACTCAGATCTTCCTGACTCCAGGTAATGCTCTAACTACTATACAACCTAGTGGATTTGGAGTCAGAGGATCTGAGTTCTAGTCTGGCCTCTGACATTCTTTGTATGGTTTGGATGTGATAGGACTAATCCTATCAAGGTTCTCATAACCCAGGGTTCACCCTTTCCCCCCTAACCCACAGTATTAAGCTAGATTTTCCTAAAAGATGACCAGTCTAGGAGGTGGGGAAAGAGGGGCTCAAACAATGTCTCCTTTGCTGCAGCTTCCTGGTGCCCTCTGGCCATGCTAATATGGCTTCCGGGTCACCCAGAGGCATAAAAAAATCCCATCCATGGGTCATCCATGCCCTTTAGACTTCCCTAAAGACCATGTCAATCACATGCCCCACCCTGCTGACCATGATGTGTTATAGCAAAGAGAGGGATCCATCAGAACCAAGTGCTTCTGTACCTCCTACCTGCATGGGGGCTAAGTAAAAAAACCTCATTTGTTATGTTTGGTGACCTGCAAATGCCTCATTTTGTGCCAACATGGTGCCTGAAGTAATGAGATGCTCGTGTTAGACCTGCCCTTAACACTTGGACAATTCACTTAGACTCCCCAGGATGCAGTTTCCTCAAGTACAAAGTGAAGAAATTGAATTTTATGGATTCTGAGTTCCCTTCTAGCTCCACATCTTTAATCTGATGACTCTGAAGGCCCCTTCCATCTCTGATTTTATGATCCCATTATGTATGCGATCTCTATGAGGGGCAGCTAGGTGGCACAGTAGATAAAGTGCCAGGCCTGGAGAAGACCTGAATTCAAATCTGGTCTCAGACACCTACTAACTGGGCAAGTCACTTCACCCTGTTTGCCTCAGTTTCCTCATCTGTAAAATGAGCTGGAGAAGAAAATGGCAAACCACTCCAGTATCTCTGCCAAGAAAACCACAAATGAAGAGTCACAAAGAGTCAGACACAACTGAAAATAACTAAACAACAGCAATTAGTCGGCATATTTTAGCCATTTTAAAATATACATAGAAGAATTGAATGGGAGAGAGGGAGAGTAAAGGACAAAAATCCCCATTTATGCCCTACTGTGTTTAAATAATGCTACAATTTGATCCTAAATTCTTTCACTGCTACCTTACCTTCTTCCATCTCCCAGTTCCAGATTCAAAGGCCTGTTATATTAACCACCTGTTAACCGTGACAGTGGCTGTGACTATGCCAAAGGCAACTTGATCTCCACAGCTGTGAGTTGGGACATTGGAGCTGTCCCAGTGCAGCTGTTCCATGTGTCGGCTTTGTGGGACAGCGCAGCACAGCCGCTGGGCCTCCAGCTCTTTGATGGGCTGCCTTGTGAATGGGACTGCTCCTACCAAGCAGGCCTCTCCACCAGGTGGACCCCCTTGGACAGTCCACTGGTGCCCCGTCTTAGGAGCCTCTTCCTCCTCCCCCCCCTTCATTTTAATTTGCCTATTTTTGTCAAGATCCTGGGCCTGCTACCACCTCTGATTTTTCTCCCTGGTCCCTTCTCTACATCTTATTCGACATTGTTGTTGTTCAGTCATTTCCAATTCTTCATGACCCCATCTGGGGTTTTCTTGGCAAAGATACTGAGGTGGTTTGCCATTTTCTTCTCCAGTTCATTTTACAGATAAAGAAACCAAGGCAAACAAGGTGAAGTAACCTGCCCAGGTTCACACAGCTAGTAAGTGTCTGAGGCTAAATTTGAACTCCAGTCTTTCTGACTCCAAGCCTGGTGCTCTATTCACTGCTGTCTTTAAATTCTGCCGTTTATTCCTCTGTACTTTTTCTCAGATCTGCCCCCGTCCTCTCTATTTCCCCAGCCCTAGTTAACCTGTGTCCATCTCATGTGTGGTGGGAAGAAGGATGGATTTGGACTCAAATCCATCAAAACCGCTTACTCTATATATGGCCTTAGGCATGTCTTGTCTTGTCTCTGACCTCAGTTTCCTTATCTGTTAAATGAAGAGATTAAACTGGATGCCTTCTGAAGGCCCTTCAAGCTAAGGTGGAACAATGAATAGAGTGGTAGATTTAGGAAAATCTGAGTTCAAATTCTGTTCCTAACACTTTCTATTTGTATGACCTTGGACAAATCACTTTACTTTATTCAGTCTTAGGTTTCCTCATCCATAAAATGGGTATAATAATAGCACCTACTTCCCAGGACTGTTGTAAAGATCAAAGGAGATCACTTACACAAAGTGCTTTTCAAATCTTAAAGTATATAAATATTAGCTATTATTAGGATGGTGATACTATGAGCCTACTATATTCATCCTAGCTACCTTCGCTAAGCTCTAGCCTCTTTTCCTGCCTTTGCATCTGACACACATCATTGAAAATCATCTTTCTCCAGTGACATTTAGATCACATCGCTCCCTCTGCAGAAGCTGGCAACAGCCCCCAGTTGCCTCTCAAATCAAATTAAAACTCATAAGTGTGGACTTCAAGTCCCTCTACCAATTAGCCCTATTTCACCTAACTGCCCATAATTCCTGCTAGGCTCTAGCATGTGCTTTGACTCCAGCCAAGCACACTGAGCTTGGAAGTAGAGGTGGGGGGTGGGGGGGGGAGACGTGTGGAAAGTGCACTCCTTCCTCATCTCCTCTGATTCGATGCAGGTGAAACTTGTCTAGAATGAACATCAAGTGCAGTGGAAAGAAGCAGGAAGATGGTGGTTCTTTCCTAAGAAAAGTGGGGCAGGGTTTCTTTCATTGTCTGTGATTGGACAAATGATTGGAAGGAAGGTTTGACAACTTGCTTTCCCACTATAATTATATTTGCTAATTATAATCTACTGTTTCAATACTCCCCTTCCTCCTTCCCTTCCACCCCAGGCAGGCAAAGGCACTTCCAAAACATGGAGTTCTGGGCAATCACCCCAATTATTGTACTCTAGGGACAATTCTACCTACCCATACTTATAGGACCCTATACTTATGCTTTCTAACTTTCCTTCCTTCCTTCCTTCCTTTCTTCCTTCCTTCCTTTCAGGCAAAAGACATTGAGATATAGATAGATAAATAGAAAGAAAGAAAGGAAGAAGGGAAGGAAGGAAGAAAGGAAGAAAGGAAGGAAGGAAGGAAGGAAGGAAGGAAGGAAGGAAGGAAGGAAGGAAGGAAGGAAGGAAGCAGCCATGATACTGGCATAGATCTTGGAATCATTTTCCTTACGTTGAGCCAGAATCTCTCTCAATACAATGTCTACCCATTGTTACAAATTCTTAGGGGCCTTATCCTATATATTATTACTCTTTTCTTCATGGGTACCTTTTGTCTCTTTTGCTAGACTGCAAACTTATAAGGATAGGGGGATTGTCAATATTCATTCTATTATCTTAATCACGTTGTTGGTCTTTCAGTCATGTCTGACTCTTTGTGACACCATTTGGGGTTTTCTTGGCAAAGATACTAGAGCAGTTTGCCATTTTCTTCTTCATTTCATTTAACCAATGAGGAAACTCAGACAAACCAGATTAAGTGACTTGCCCAGGGTCACCCAGGTAGTAAGTGTCTGAGGCCAAATTTGAACTCAGAAAGATGAGACCTTCTGACTCCAAGCCTGGCGCTTTATCCACTGCTTTACTTAGCTGCCCAAACTTAATCATACGCACCCCTGAAAGCTATCCAAAATCCAAGGCATTCTTAGTTTACCATTCACTCAAAATCATAGCTCACAAGCTCCCACCAATGTTCCTTGTATCAAACTAATCAGAGAACATGTTATTTCAAGCAAAAAGATATTTAATTAAACAACATAGATTACAAGGAAAATCTTTCCATCCCCATACAGAGGATATCATCTCCCATAGATTTCCATTTCTAGGAAAAATGCACCCACGTGAAAAAGTACACAATTATAGAGAACACTTAGAAGTAAGACAATTCACTATTAGGTTGGCAACATAGCAGGAACCATTTTCTGCCTCTAACACTGCTAGTGGTTATTTCCCCCATAGAACAAGCTTGTTGGCCTGTACTGCTGGGCTATTTTTTTTCTGCTGTTTAGCCATCTATTGGTGCTTCCTTATGCAGGTTCTCTTTGCAAATCCTCTGATTCTCTATTGCTACCACTTTATCTATTCCCATACAGAAGGGATTTTCAGCTCTTTTAGCCTATAGCCTCTGAGCTGGTACTCAGAATTCAATTCAGTCCCTTTTACTTAAAGTGAGAAAATGCCTCCTGTTCTCTTCCTTGATACCAGTCATGGTACCTGTAAACTACCACTCTGGGAGCCTCAGTTAGAAAGTCACCTTGAGATTAGAGAATGTTTTTCATTATGCTTTTGTATCCCCAGAATCTAGTACAGTACTTCACAAATAGTTGGCACTTAATGAATCCCTGTCCATTTGTACTGGACTGGCAGGGTAGAACCTGTCAATTTTTGTTCAGCCTTTCTATTCACAATAAAATCTCTACTCTTCCTACACCATTCTGCATGCAGCTGCCAAAATAATCTTCCAAATCTCTGATTATGTCACTTTTTTGTTCCCTATAGTCTAAAGGATAAGTGATAAATTCCTACCTTTTCTGTCCTTGGCCTCATTTCACTTCACTTCCTTTCACACAGACAAATTGATATACCAGCTGTTTCCCAATTTTATACTGCATTCTCCATACATTTAGAAAGGCTGTTCTCATACCGGAAGTGTATTCCCTTCTCATTTTTACCTGTGAAAACCTTTACCTTTCTTCAAAGCTCAGTTCAGTTTTTGCCTCTTGCATGAAGTATTTCCTGATGGATCCTGCTAAAAGTCATTTCTCCCTCCTCAGATGTCCTTAGAAGATTCTGTAGAGCTCTCCTCTTGGCACCCATCAGTCACCCTTACTGCATATTTATTTATGTATATACTATACCCACCACCTCCCTGGAAACCCCAATAACAGGCAAGCTCCTTGAGGGGAAGGGTGATGCTCTTTTTCATTGTCGTATTCCCAATACTTAGTGTGTTGTCTTATATGCAGCAAGTGCTTAATAAATGTTTGCTGAATCAGGTCAAATTGAATTAATTTCTTGTTACTTTTCAAAGCTAATGATGTTTGCTTTATAACTCAGTAAGTCAGGAAATCATATTAATGCCTCATTTATTCATAAACATTAAAGAATGGGTTGTACTATGGAAGTGAATTTTCTAGATAACTGAAACTTTAAGCATTTTTTTTTAGAAAAAAAGAGTTCAATATTTTAGATGAAAATATTACTAAAACATTACATTTTCCTGCCTTCTTAAACAAGCATGCAGGACAGAATATAACATTTTTTCTTGATGATTTAGGGCTATTGTTATGAATGTTAGTTATTGTACTGGGCTGAAAAGGCTCCTATGGATTGTTGAGATATATAGGGATATTTGCCCTTACATAGTAGCCCCAAGACTCCTGTGATTTCAAGTTGTCAGTAGGCTTTTTATAGTTTTTATGTTTTTCCTCTTGCTGTTAGTTGGTCAGCTGCTGCTTCTTGAGCTATCAATGTGTATTCCTATAACAGTCACTCTTTTCCCCCTCTTTCTCTTCTTCTAGACCAGGGGTGGGGAACCTTTGGTCTTGAGGCCACATGTGGCCTTCTAGGTCCTCAAGGGGGGCCCTTTGAACCCAAAATTTACAGTCAAAGGGATGCACTTGAGGACCTAGAAGGTCACATGTGGCCTCAAGACTACAGGTTCCTCTACCCCTGGTCTAAGTCTATCCTGGGTTAAGAAATTAGATTAGAAACCTTATAAGAATTATGTTGAAAACAACAATAAAAAGGTGAGGTCTAGAAGGACTCCTCTGTATTCTAAATATTGGCATTAGTGCATGAACTCTGTGGCAGATGTTTTAATGTCTCATCAGCCTTTCTTGTATCCTTCTTGGCTATTCAGTTGTGTTCCAGATAATCAAACCTATCAAATAAGTCACCATTGGCCATGTAAGGTTGAACAAAATATTCCATTTTGTAGTTGCTTTAGGCAGAATGTGCTTCTCTTTTTCTTTGAAGTGATGATTTCCATTAATATTTCCAAACATTTTTGAGCTAACTTTGAGGATTTCCATGGTGATTCTGTGGTTTTACTTTTCTACCAGACTCATGCCATGCCTTTCTCTACTCAGACCATCACTTTTACCTTTTTCTTACTAGTAACCTGGATTCTGCTTCCAAGTTCCTCTGCTGAATAGGTGAGTGTGCCTTATCTGGTTGAGAATCAGTTCTCCAAGTCACTTTTGGCCAGAATCACATCTTGTGGGACTGCCTGGACTCTTTTTATTTGAATTCTCAGTGTTTGGCACAGGGCCTGAAGCATAGTAAGAGCTTGATAAATGCTATCTATCTACCTACCTATCCATCCATCTACCTATCCATCCACCCATCCATCCACCCACCCATCCATCCATCCATCTATCCATCCATCCATCTATCTATCTATCCATCCACCTATCTATCTATCCATCTACCTATCTATCTATCTATCTATCCATCTATCCATCCACCCATCCATCCATCCATCCTTCCTTCCATCCATCCATCCATCCTTCCATCCATCCACCCATCCATCCATCCATCCATCCCTCTCTCTCTCTCTCTCTCTCTCTCTCTCTCTCTCTCTCTCTCTCATTCTGTCTCTTTCTCTGTTTCTCCCTCTAAGTTTCCCCAGGCTTGTCATAGAAAGACCAAGCCCTTAATGTGGTAGCACAGCTATGTCCCATAGATGGCAGTAAACACATTTTTTAAACACTTCTCTTCACCTTTCCTTAGAATCAATGCTCCTTAAGGGAAAGGAAATGATTGCCCAAGCCTCTGGAGTAATAATTAGCAAATGGACCATATTCTTTTGAAATTTGGCAAGGAGTATTGTTAAAGGAGTTAATAGTTATCATATTTTGAACTCATAATAGGTCCTTTCATCTAAAGACTTTAAGATGCCTGCCTGAGTCTTGTAACAGAGAATAAACAAAATGAAACACAACCTGAGTAAGGTCAGAAGTCAGTTAGAGGGAGATGTGCTTTACATTCAGAGCCAGAGCTCCCACTACAAAGCAAAGACATGAGACTTTTCCCCTCTTTAAATGCCCAGGAAGTGATGCAGGTTAAGGAAAAAGACAAATAAACAGGGTCCTAACTGATGAAGTTGCCCACTCCCCAGACTTTGCACATTGGGGCTCAGACTAGAAATGCTTCCCATTACCCCCCACTCCCAACCCTCCTTTCCAGTGAAAATGACAATGATGCTTTGCCTCATGTGGACAGCATTAGTATTCATGGGGTGCCAAGCAAATTGAGAAAGCCTTTTTCTATTCCCTGTCCTGTATTAAAGCTAATTATCAACATATCCTTATATGTGTTCTTATGTGGGCAGAATAAATACAGTGAAAGATGAATATCAGTCCTGGGAACTATATTTCACTAATTCTTTATCTCGAGGTATGGGGAGGGAAAGAAGAACGAAAGAATCATCTAGCATGTATATAAGGTAAAGATCTTAAATCTTCAAAATCTTGCCTTCCTGCTTGTCTCCCATTAAAACTGTGACTTAAGTTTGCCACAGAAATTTCAGCTCTAGTGAAAGAACATTAAAACCCTCTTTCCTTGTCACCATGGTGTAGTTACTTGACAACCAGAAGACAGACACCCTGACTGTCTTGGGGAATACATGTTTTGAAATAAAGGAAGGCTGATTTTTTTCCCTAATGCATCAGCATTCACTTGGGGTGTTACTAGGACATCCATGTTACAAAAAGAAATCCTCGTTCTTTGCAAAATCTAGGCAGTGAATAGGGATAATACCCAATCGACCTCTTGTTTCATGGAAGGGATATAAAGTAGAGGGTGTAAAGTAATGGCAGTAAAGTGAATATCTGGAAAGTGAATAGAGTAGTATCTGATTTCTTTAACATCATTGTGAAAGATGGATGTTTCAACCAAATGGACTTTCAATAGGTTTTTTTTTTCTTTAAGCAAAACAAATTTGTGTTATATTGGCTATGTATGAAAATCTATGTCTCATTCTATACCTATAGATCATCACTTCTTTGCCAATAGGGGGGAAGGCTACTTCAGCATTAGCTTTTTGGAGTTGTGATTAGTAATTATATTGGCCAGAGTTGTCATTCAAAGTTGGTATCCTTTACAATGTTGTAGTCAATGTATAACTTATCTTGGTTCTGCTCACTTCATTCTGTATCATTCATTATGAATTTTTCAAGGTTTCTCCAAATCCACCTCTTTTATCAGTTGGAACAATAATACTCTTTACTTCATATTCCATAAACTGTCCAGTCATTCCCCAACTGACATATACCCACTTTGTTTCCAGTTCTTTGCTATAACAAAAAGTATTCCTATAAATATTTTTGCACGTGTTAGTTCTTTCTCTCTGTCTTTGATTTCTTTGGGACATGTACCTAGGAGTTTTATTGCTAGGTCAAAGGGTATATACTGTTTGGTGACTTTTGAAGTATGATTCTAAATTATTTCCCAGAATGGTTGTACCATTGTAGGTCCACCCACATTACATCAACATGCCTGTCCTCCCACAGACCCTCCAACAATTCTTATTTTCCTATTTTTGTCTTTATCTATCTGATGAGTATGAAGTGGAAACTCAAAGTTTTTTTTAAATTTCCATTTCTCTTATTGTTAGTGATATTTGGAGCATTTTAATATGATGCTAATAGGGAACATTTCTGTTTTTGAGAATTGCGTCTTCATAACCTTGAGAGGCAGTGGTAATGGCATAGCTGATAGAGGGCTGAACCTGTAATTAATGTTATGCAGTAGTTTCAGTGATGTCCAACTATTTGTGACCCCATTTGAAGTTTTCTTGCTAAAGATACTAGAATGGCTTGCCATTTCCTCTCTAGCTTATTTTATAGATGAAGAAACTGAACAAACAGGGTTAAGTGACTTGCCCAGGGTCACACAGCTAGTAAGTGCCTGAGGCCAGATTTGAGCTCAGGAAGATGAGTCTTCCTGACTGGATCTGGCACTCGTATCTATTGTGCCAACTAGCTGCCTCTTAATCAGTAAGACCTGAGTTCAAATTCAGCCTCTGATACTTAGCAGCAATGTGATCCTAGACAAATCACCTTATCTCTGCCTACTTCCATTTCCTCAACTGTAAAGTGGGGATTATAATAGCACTTATCTCCCAGGGCTGTTGTGAGGATAAAATAAGATACTATTTGTAAGGCATCTAGCACAGTGCTTGGCTTGTAGTAGTTGCTTAATAAATGCTTGTTTCCTTAGTTTCCTTCCTTCTTTTTTTCCCCATCTATTTATTAGAGAACAATTCTTGTTCTTTTTATGCATGTGTAAGTATGTATCAATTCTTTATGTATTTTGGATATCAGATCTTTATCAGAGAAATAGGCAAAGATATTTTTTCCTAGTTGACTGTTTCCTTTCTAAATCTAAATTCACTTATCTCATTTGTGTCAAAGCTTTTCAATTGTATGTAATCAAAATTGTCCATTTTACTTTTATGATCCTCTCTAATCTTTGTTTGGTCAAGAACTCATCCCCTATTTATCCACTATATCCATAGTCGTGAAAAATATTGCCTTCTCTGCTCCTCTATTTTGTTTATGATATGACCATTTATCTATAGGTTATGTCTCCATCTGGAGTTTAAGGTAGTATATGGAACCTAATTTCTTTACAAATGTCCTAGTGGCTTTTGTTAAATAGGGAGTCCTTACCCCAGTAATTGGTGTCCTTGGTTCTATTGAACACTAAGCTATTATATTCAGTTGCTTCTAGATCATATGAACACACTCGGTTCCATTGATCAACTTTTCTATTTTTCAGCATTAATGATTACTCCCTGCTTTGCGTCTGCTACCTTACCTGGTTTCAACCCCATTGAACAAGACGCTCCTCCCAGGATAAGTTCATTATCTCTAAACTCAACATTATGCTGCTAACTCAACCCTTGAATGACTTTACCTCTTACAGACTCCTCTCCCCTCTGTTTGTAGAACTGGAGGGCAGAGTACCAAACTCCTTCCAATGCCTGCCTTTATAGAGGGAAGAAACTGGACTCTCAGATCACTGTACTTTGCATCTGCTGGTCTGTCTGGTTTCAGTGCCACAGAACAAGATGTCCCTGGCTGAGCTCCCGTCAGTGTCCCATCCCTGCCCCTCAACTTCCCCCTCACTCCTGCTTTCCTACCCTCCTTTGTGTGTTTTCTCCTCTTTTAGATTATTAGCTTCTTGAGGCCAGGGACTGTCTTTCATTTTTTAATTAATTGTATCTCCAGCACTTAACACAGTGACTGGCACATAATAGGTATGTAATAAATGTTTATTGGATTGGATTGTTTATTAGATGATTACTATGTTGTTGAATAGTTTAAGATCTGTTGCTACTAGCTCCCTTCCTTCATGGTTCTTCTCATTTCTCTTGAGATTCTTGACCTTTTGTTCCTCCAGATGAATTTTGTCACTATTGGGTCTAATTTTGTAAAGTATTCCTCTAGTCATTTGACTGGTATGGCACTGAATCTATAACTTAATTTAGGCAGTATTGTCATTTCAAACATATTAGCGAAGTCTAATCATGAGCAATTAATTTTCTCTATTTGCCTTCCTTTATTTCTGTAAAGAGTGTTTTGTAGTTATAGTTATGTAATCCCTGTTTGTATGTGGACTCTTGGATATCCTTTACAATCTGCAGTTATTTTGAATGGAGTTATCTTTTTCTGCCTCTTTCTGGTGAGTTTGTTAGATACACACACACACACACACATACATGCTGATGATTTGTTTTAATTTATATGTACAATATCTATCTGTCTGTCTATCTATCTATCTATCTATCTATCTATCTATCTATCTATCTACCTTCCTACTGAAGTACAACCCTTATTTGAAACGTGAAAGTACTCTACCTTGTCTCTAACAAGTGTCCATAAAGCTCCTATTAGAAGAACTCTAGTAATTCATTATCTCTGAAGGGAGCTCATTCATTCTGCTTTGAAATAGCTCTGATTACCATTACATTTTTCCTCATATTAAAATTCTATCTCTTGGTAACATCTACTTATTGGTCTTAGTTCTTACCCCTGGGGGCCAAGCAAAATAAATCTGTTCCCTCTTTATTTTTAATAATTTTAGGTACATTTCCTAAGACATATGGCACTTTTTCTTGTTTTCTAAAACAGAATGCTGAAAAGGAATTATCCTGTCTTGACAGCTCAAGATCATCAATATCCTGTATGAGCACCTCTTACTACACAGTGCCCATTTAGGCACTTTTGAAGTATGTGTGGCCACTAAAGGGCCCCAGACCACTATGCTATTTGAATTCATGCATCTGCTTTTTACAGCTTTTCTGTCCTCTTTGCAGTTAGTCTCACAGTTGTCCTTTCTTGCACCTGTCACTACATCTGCCTTTAGCAGCCCACCTTCTCCTTCTCCCTTAAAATTTTTGAATAGAGTCTTTTAATCTTCTGAGGATAAGGAAACCAGAGGAACAAGATTGTTAGAATTCATTGCAAAATGAGAATCAACTGGTTCTGAGTGAAGTCCTAAGGGACCCTCCAACAAATAAAATTCTTGAACTTTAGAATGTTACCAAGTAGAATTACCCATGGGACTTGGTAATGTGTATGTGACATTATTCCATTTATTTCAGCAATCATTTATTTATTGTAATACATAATGATATAAATATATACTATCTATACTTATATAAATATATAATATAGAATTGTATCAATAATTTAATTATATATTATATTAATCATTTATTATAACTGATATATGCAAGGTATTATACAGTGTATACAATAATAAAATGAGGAACTGGCACTGCTCCCAAGAAGCCTATAGTCAGTGTTGGGGGAGGGAACCCAGATAACTCTGATGCAAGGCAGAATGGGATTAACTACAGAGGAAAGGTTTAGATAATGTGTAATAAGAAATCTAAGGAGGGAGAAGCTATTTTAATATGGGGAGGGGTGGAGTGGGAGGAGTTAAGAATTAATTTTATTCTTTCCATATATTTGAAATTAGTATACTGATTTTATTTAGAATGAGGGATATTTATATCCACTTGTGTGGATTTCTCCCTTTGTTGTGTGAATTTTGCATGAAGAAAGACCATCTACCAAAATACGCTGTTATCCTGTACACAAGGGACAGTCACCTAGAAGTGGCACCATTGCTGCTGTGAGCTTACCTACTGTTGTCTCATTTTATAAAATGCTTTGCACTCATTTGGGCTGCTTTGTTAAGTCCATGCTGCCAGAAAGATGGGTTCTGAGCACAAAAGCTGTTTCTATCCCCCAGTGCACATCCCACAGGAACCATACTTTGTGGAGCTGGTCATGACAAATTCTATACAAGAATAATCCTGTACAAAAATTGCTTTCTCTGGTCCTCATCCACAAAACAGTCACCCTCTACTAGGAAGTACTTGACTGGTGCTGGCACCAAAGGTGGGGAGATGAGAGCCACGCTAAGGGACATCTCACTAGCTTTTACTCTGTCATCAAGTAGCAGCCAACTATTTTTTTTCTCTCATCTCTTCCTACCTCAAATATCTTGACAACCTACCCCCCCCCCCCAAAAAAGTTAGAACTGCCCACAAAAAAACCCCAAACAACCCACCAGAACATTGAGGAGCTCAGGAGAACAAAGATAGGGGTGCTTCATTCCTCCCTTCTTTCCAGTATATTTCAGTGCAGAGCTGTAACTAGCTCAGGGCTGGAAGGGTGCTGATAGCCAGGAGGGGTGTACTTCCTCCTTAGGAGGCACAATCCCAGCAATAACCACCGTGCCTGTGCCTAGCTTTCTGGTTCTCCCCTGGGCTGTGACACCCCTGGTTGCCCTACCTTCAAGGTTCCTGTGGTTGCAGCACCCTTCTCATAGGGTTGCCTCCCTTCCACCTCCAGTAGTGAAATGTGGGAGTAGGACACTCACTTTCCCAGGATGGTGGTCTAAGTATGCCTGCTTCCGATTGTTTTCTCAACTCAAGTCCAGTCTCAATCTTCTTGCTTCTTTTCTCTTATGACGCTTTAAAAATGTTTATCCTGTTTCTCTAGTAAAATGTTTCTCTAAAGCCCCTTCATGGACCAAAGGAGATCATAGAATCATATATTTTGAAGAGAACTCAGAGGTGATTTGGTCAAACCAATACCTGAGCAGTAATCTCTTTCAAATGTTCCCAAGAAATAGTCCTTCCCTTTCAGTATTGGGGGTGGAAGGGAAGCAACCCTGTGAGAAAGGTGCTGTAGCAACAGGAACCTTGAAGGTAGAACAGCCAGTGGAGGACCAGAAGGCGAGGTACAGGGCATGGTGGTTACTACTGGGTCTGTTCCTCCTAAGGAGGAAGTAGACCTCTCCTCGCCGAGCAAAGCCCGCTCTACTCTTATGCTAGTTATAGCTCTGGGGAAGGGGGAGGGAAGGGAATAAGCATTCATGTAACTCCTACTGTGTATGAGGAACTGTACTAAGAATTTTTTTTACAGATATTACTTCACAACAAACCTGCGAGGTAGGTGCTTTTAGTATCCCCATTCTACAGTTGAGGAAACTGAGGCAAATAGACATTAAGTGACTTGCCCAGAGTTGCACAACTAGTGGCTGTGGCTGGATTTGAACTCAGGTCCTCCTGACTCCAGACCCAGCACCCTATCCACTGGCTACTAGCTGCTTGTTTAGATGTTTTCAGTCATTTCCTTCATTTGTTTGTTTGTATGTATGTATGCATGCATATACACACATGTGTATATATACATATATATGTATGTGTGCACATATATCTATATACACATATGCCTATGTACATATGTGTGTGTGCATGTACATATATATACACATATATTTGTATACACACACATATAAGAGCCTTTGCTTAAAGACTTCAAATGAAAGGAAACCTCTCAAAACAAATCAATCTGATTTGAAATGACTTTATTAAAAAAAAGTTTTCCTTACATCAAGCCTAACTCTATCCATCTCAGCTTATAGTCCCTGGTTCTATCATCTGAAGCCAAACAGAACAAATCTCATCCCCATTCTATGTGGTAACCCTTCAAATACTTGAAAAACAGGTCTCTTCCTCTCTCTGCCATGTATTCTCTGTGTGATCCTAAGCAAGTCTTTTTACCTCTGGGCCCAAGCTGCCACATCTATCCAATACCGTATTTCACTGCATAATCGTCACACCCTATTTTTTCAGTCCAAAAATTGGTTTATAACCTTTCATTGAATAATTGTTGCTTCTGTTTGTCACAAAGCTTAAAAGGTAAACAAAACAACATGTTCACTAGTGGCATATGGATACGCATTTATCTCTCGTGCACTGCAAGCCATGAACCTAGAATTCTCAGGGTACATGCATTGTCAGTATTCAATTTTAATGTATATTCATAAGTATTTCATGCATCCTAACCTTGCACCAAAGACTGTTTGATAATAAATGAATTTTAAGTAATACTGGCACAATTTTTTAAAAGCTTCATATAATGGTTGCACCCACTTTTTTGCAAAAAGTTGGCATAAAATCTGCAATGATTTATGTGGTGAAATACAGTAAGGGCACCTTTTGTTAATAAGCCTCTAGATTTAGAGACATACAGTCATGGACTCAGAGTTGGAAGAGATCTTAGAGGTCATCAAGTCCAAACCTTTCATTTTTACAGATGAGGAAACTGAGGTCCAAAGAGATGACTTATGAAGTTCCAATGGTGAAGTTCCAATATAAAGGAAATAATTCCCTCAACCAAAGCAGTTCAGCACCTTCTTTGCAACTTAGACTCTTGGAGTTGCCTAGAGCATGGAAAGGTTAGGTCAGTTGCCCAGGAAACTTACTTGTGACATGGCCACTGGACTTAAACCCAGGCCTTCCTGAATTCCAGGAATTCCACTTGTTACTATGTGACAAATGCTATACCACCTCTCACTCAGAAGGCATTGAATGAAGATCATTTATAGGATCATAGATTCAGAGCCAGAAGGAACCTTGATGTACATCTTGTCTAAAGACCTCAACTTAGGACGAATTTGGGGGGGGGGGGGGGGGGGGCGGCAGGAGAAGTTAAGGGATTTGTCCAGGACTGCATAGATAAGAAGTCCTAGAGCTGAGATTTAAATACAGTTCCCCTGGCTTGAAAGTCAGTGATCTTTCCATTGCTCCACCATGCTACTTTGATGCCAAGTGGAATTTGTAATTAAGCATTTTTACCTCTACTGGGACACATTGTAATGGGTGCCATAAGATATTAATCTCTGTTATGGGAATCTAAAGATCTTCCCTGCCCCTAGGCCCTTTGCTGAAGTGGCTACGTGACTTTGAGGACCCTTGGATATTTGAAAGTATACTGTGTTCCCTAATAGGCTGAATGTGGTCACGTGGAGCCTGTGGAGCCAGGCTTGTTTTCCAGGAATGCCTGTGCCTTGTAGCTTTATGATTGGGCAGTGGGTCTAGAGGGCTGTGACATTCTCCAAGCCAGGAGAAGGCTATATATACGCCCTGATGTGAGGTTTTGGTTTGGGGCTCACTTTGAGAAGAGTTGTGTGATTTGGCCAGAAGAGACTCTGGGCAGCCGTTGAGCCCCCCGGCTT
>CM053587.1:94892070-94909327 GCA_028646515.1 Pseudochirops corinnae | reverse complement strand
TAAATGATATGTTTGATTAAAGTAAGATTGTTAACCCATTTTGAGTTGCTTTCCTTTAGAAAAGCAGATCTAAGAACCTGTGCTAGTAGCTGCCCTAGGCATGCTAGGGTGCTTGCTGTTACAATCTCCTTCTTCCTTTTAGCATCTTCTCACTGCAACATATTTCAACAATGGGAGTGCAAATGATCATAGCTCTTCAAGGACTTCATGTCCTTCAGAGGGCAAAAAATATTCCCATTTAACTACTTGAAATGAGTGACTTGCTAATGGGAGGGGGTGGTGGGCATTATAATAGAGTAAGACCAGCTAATTGTAGGTGAGCAGACTATTTTCTCTTTTTTATGCTAATTAAGTCATATTTTACTGGTAAGAGGAAATCACTTCATTTTCTTTCTTTTTTGTCCTCTTGGCAATTCTGCATGTTAGTGACTCTCTTTTTCACCAGTGGTCATGCAGTCAGAAAAATTCAATCTGAAAGAACACTAAGGCACTTAATACTTTGGGTCAAGAAACTGAACTACCATCACCAAAGTTGGTTTGTTTTTATAGCTTTGAGCATGAATGAAACAGAGAAGAAATGGGCTTATATTTTGAAGACAATAAATAGTCCAACCATAGTTAATTCTCTCAGGTTCTCATATTATTAGCATTTGAAAATTAAGCCCGATGTGTCCAAGAGATGACTGCAATTTCTCTCTCTCATTTAGTTGTATCTCTGTGTAGTGAGGGAGGGGCAAGGACACTGGAAAGCAGTATGTAGTGGGTGGTGTCAAGACCTCTCACCTTCCCCTTTATATCATGATTATGAACATATACAAGGTGTTCCAAATCTTGAAGCTAGACTTTTGGGACAATCTGTATATCTTTGCCTCTTGCTGAACTGTAAATTCCTTAAGGAAAGGGAACATGTCTCTTTCCATATGTGTATTCCCAAGATAATACATACAGTCGGCACTTAATAAATGTTTATTGATCTCAATATTCTTTAATCTGTCTACTCCATAAATCTATTTGGTGTAAAAAGGTTAAGAATTGATTTCCCAGGTTTATATGAAATTTAGCTCATCTTTGAAAAGATTTTGCTTTGCTTTTTTTCTGACTTTTTTTGGTAATTCAGGTACAACAGGAAAATTACATAAGAAATATTTTATTTAGCACATACTAACTAAAGTCAGCTTGCATATTTACCTTGGAGGGCAATGGGACACGCAAGGCTATTTTTAAGAATTGATTTGTTTTGGTATTTCTGTGCTATCTGAAAAGGGGGGACCATACAAAGAGGAATTTGGAGCTAGCATCAAATCTAGGTTTACTACTAGGAAAGAGTGGTGAGCTGTAACAACAGTGATGAAAACAATGACTTCGGTGACAATGACTAACATTTATATAGTGCTTTAAGGTTTGCAGAGCACTTTATAAATCTTATATTTCTCCTCACAACAACCCTGGGAGGGGGTACTATTATTATACTGATTTTGTAGATGAAGAAACTGAGGTAGACTAAGGTTAAGGGATTTGTCCAGGGTCATACATCTAGTAAGTATCTGAGGCTGGATTTGGACTCAAGTGTTTCTGACTCTAACAGTATCTTTTTTTCCCCCTTTTTTGGTGGGGGAAAGGCAGGGCAATTGGGGTTAAGTGACTTGCCCAAGGTCACACGGCTAGTAAGTGTTAAGTGTCTGTGGCTGAATTTGAACTCAAGTCCTCCTGATTCCAGGGCCAGTGCTCTATTCATTACACCTCCCAGCCACCCCTAACAGTATCTTTTAAGAGTAAGATAGCTTACATTGGGCAAGAAGGTTTCCATTGATGCATATCTTACCTCGGTACACAGCAAAAAGGCAAATGCACACACACACACACACACACACACACACACAAAGGAGCAGGGGTGGAGGAGTGGGGCAAGAGCAACGGAAGTATGACACTCTGGTTTTGCTTTCCCAAGTAACAAAGGAGTCTTAGAAGGTTCCAGAGAGTTGGCATTTAACAAAGCTGTTTAACTTCAGAGTTACCACTAGGGGACACTCCTTGCTGCAGACCACTCTCAAGAGGGTTGGGAAGATGAGGCCTTTGAACAGCCAATAGATCCAGGACAAGGGGAGCAGCCAATTCTGTTAGCAAGGGCCTAGTAAAGTCTTGCTGACCGACAGTTGATGCTGTAGAGTGTTGCCTTGGGAAGGCCTTCCTACCCAGAAGCCTCTAGTGCCCATCTCTATAACATGTAACCTCAAATGTTAAAATCTCTGTTCCTGTTTTTAGGAGAGGCTGTGCCAGATGTCGAGATCTTGAAAATAGTCACATCCTTGGGAAGAGGGAGGAGACTTTAATAGGATGTTTTTTAATTGATGGAGAGAAGCATCTGGGGGCATTTGTTTCATTGCTTGGCTAATTTCTCTAGTATTACCTCTAGTCCTGGAGTCTCAAGTACTTTAATCACCACTAAGAAGCAAGAACCTCTTTTCTTGTAATACATAAGATGTATTCCTAGAATGGCCTCTTGAGTCAAGAGATGTTCCAGAGAGTCACTTAGAGCTTCTAGAAAAGGAAGGAAAGATTCCTAAGGACCACTGTGACCGTGTTAGCTTGCTTACTCAAAAGGCCTCCTTAATTCTCTCCTGTATTTTAATTGTTATTCAATGGTATTGGCTAATTCTGATAACATCAATGACTTACTGCCACAGAAATCTATCTTAAAACCTCATATTTATTTGCTACCTTTGTGGGATGTCTAGTTAGTTATGTGCAGCTTCCCAGAGCTGATGTAGGATCAAAGTTTATTCATTCACCCACGTGAGTCCAAGTATGTCCTCCAGGAGATACTCCTCTAGGAGAAGACTCCCGCTAACAAGCAAGAGACTCATTCCTCAGTACACTTCCTCATGGGAATCAATTCCTGACAGGCTCAGAAAAGAAAAAAATCCCCCCAGCTGAGCCCCAAATGCACCTGAAGGATGTGGTCTGACTATCAGATATAGACACCAAGTATTTTTTTGGGTGAAAGTCGATGAAGATTGACTTTCTTGAGGATTATACATTTTATTGAAATTTAAGGCTTAAAACAATACACTTTTCATATAGTAGATGCTAAATAAATGGTTGCTGGTTGAATAAATGAATGAATGAAGTTAAGACCTAGAAAAGCCTTCTTCAGGGGTGAAGAACAACTGGAGAAGCCCTAAATAGCTAGCTATCCAACATTTCCTTTTTAGGTAAATACTTGGTGTCATAGCAGCAAACTCACTGGGAACTCTCCCTGGTACTGTTAAGAAAGCCAGTCTCTTCTGTTTGATCCTGTCATGACTTGAAATTATTTGATCAAGTTTAATCATTAAATCATGGTATCATAGAACTTTCTAGATGAAAATGATCTGAGATCATTTAGCCCATACTCCTCATTTAACAAATAACTCTAATGGCTGACATTTACATAAAACTTTACAAAATTGTTTATATCCATTTTGGTGGGACAGGTCATCTAGTGGCCATTGATTGATGGTTGGTTCAATCAGCAAACATTTATTTAACATTTATAATGTGTTGACCATTCTTCTGGAGAAATAAATAAAAAGCAAATTCCTTTTTTTCAAGGAATCTACATTTTAAGGAAGGTAATATACACATATATAAGTATAACAGAAACACATAGAAAACAGGAGCTGGAGAGACCAATAAAGGTCCAGTGCAGAAGATTATGGTTGACCTGGTTCTTCAATGAAGATAGAGAAGTGGAAATGTGGACAGTCTATTTTAGGCATGAGGAATAGCTAAAACAAAGTTGTAGAGATAAAAGATGGTATCATGTGTAAGAAACAGCAAAAAGGATAGTATGATTTGACTTCAGAAGGGAGTAATATGAATGAAACTGAAAAGGTATGTTGGGGCTAGGTTGTGGAGACCTTGAAATTCCATAGGAGATTATATTTGACACTAAAAGTTATATAGGGAATTATTGTCGACAATCATCTTATTCCTCCAGAGGATCCAACAATGTTATATGGGGCAGGGGGATGTCACTGAGTCATAAGACTCAAGTTTGAATCCTAGTTCTGCCACATACTTGTTGTGTTACCTATTCCAGAGAAGTTCCTCCTCCCCCAGTGAATCATAGAGATGCTTGGGTGAGCAGCAAACTATCAAAGGTTGTTAAATGAATTTGGTCCCTACTCAGTTTTCCAAGAATCCCACTTTCTTTTAAGGTGATACAGTCCACATCTGACTATCAGTTGCTTTGGGTTACTTTCTTGTGGTACTTTGGTACCTTTGAAGGGAAGAAGACTATTAAGTTATGAAAGGACAGAATCCAGTTGCCTTCTGGTTGCCTGCAAGCACCACAATATAAGAACTGAAAAACATTTACAAATGAAAGTTAATTCTTTGGGGCAGCTAGGTGGTGCCCTGAATAGAACACCAGCCCTGGAGTCAGGAAGACCTGAGTTCAAATATGATCTCAGACACTTAACTCCAAACTAGCCATGTGACCTTGGGAAAGTCATTTAACTCCAATTGCCCTCCAAAAAAGCAACAACAACAAGAAAGAAAGTTAATTCTTTGCTGTTGTCATTTCCTGCTGCTACTTTTGTTGCTGCAATTGTGTTCTGTCTAAGAGCCAAAGTGACTCTGGAGTCTTTGTCAGGGGTGGAGAGGGCTAGTGAGAAGGCACTAAACACAGGAATTCCTTAATCTGTGACATTGCTGCTGGCATCACTCCCCAATACCTACACATTCCATTTGGTGGTTTGGTTTATCTTAAGAGTTCAGAGTATGATGGCATGGGCTTATCCTTTTTTTCTCTCCCTACCCAGTGTAATCAAATTGCAATCCTTCAAAGGAGGTGCAGATTCTTGTTGCCATGAGAAGAGAGACCAGGTTTAGGGCTGATCTTGGTTGGTCAACTTTAGGCTTTCATCAAGTAGCTAGTAGAGCTGCTGGAAATCCCAGAGAGACTCAGGCTTGAGGGACATGGATAAATTATATTATATTGTTGACTATGTAAAACTATAGTCATTATTCATAGGACTTTACTTAGAATTTGTCTCAATAGAAATTTGGTTTATCACCAAGCAACCAATAAAAACATGAAGAATTTATGAAGAAAAAAATCAAAGAAAATACACTTCAGTAAAAACTAACCAACCTGTCAACTAATCCTGATCACATATGTGATGTTCCATACCCATTACCACAAGTAAAGAATGAATGAAAAGTACGTATTAAGCCCTTGTTTTGTGCCGAGCATTGTACTAAGTGCTGGAAAGCTAAAGTCAAAAGTCATACAACCCTTATTCTCAAGGAACTTTCCTTCTCATAGGGAAGACAGCACATGCAGGAGAATGGCAGCCAGGGAAGGGTGCTGCAGTCTAAGAGTTAACAGGGATAGTAAGTGGGGTCATAGGAGAGTTGGTTAACATACCCTTTCCAGAAACAATGCTTGTATTGACTTCAGTTCTATTCCCAATAGAAGGGGGAGGGGCTGGGATATTGACATATAGAGCAGATGACAAGAAGATGACTGGATGGGAGGTGAAACAAAGTGTCTGGTCTGGGGCCAGCTGGATGATGGAGGTTATGTGAGTTTGTTTTTACTCACCAAGATTGGTGAGCTTGGTCCTAAGCTTGTTTCCAAATGTAAATGGAATAGGTGCCCTGATGCTAAGAAATCAGGGTGGCACGTTTTCCTACCTCTTTTTTTGAGAACAAGTTTGGTCATTATAATCATACTTAATAATTGATTTATATAAACTTCCATATTTGTTTAACAATCTAACAATACCCAACCTAGGCTGGTTTGTTTTATTGGTGACTACACAGACTCCCTAGGAATTCAATGCAACAAATAGCAGGCACTCCATTGAGTCTCCCAAAGAGAGCTGCTATGTATACTATTTACTTCTACATCTCCCTAAAAACAGAACCATTGAGCAGAGGCTCTATAAGGGTACTATTGAGATGATTTTTCTTACACCCTGACAGAATAGTGTGCTTAACATTCTGTTCTCTACTGCTTTGGGGTTTTCTCTTTCGTTAAAAGAACCTTTCAAACAGTTGCTTGCCAAGGAGAATACTAATTTATGCTGGGCAAATAGGAAGCAATGTGTTTTTTGTTTGTATTACTAATTGCAGAAGATCCCGTACTTAGAACTGGAAGAGAGCTTAGAAATCATCTAATATGATGCCCTCATTTTTTCAAACAAGGAAAGTGAAGCCCAGAAAGGTTAAGAGACCTGCCCAAAGCTACACAGGAAAAAAGTAGCAGAAGTGGGATTTGAGCCCAGCTCATTTGGATCTGATTGAGGATTCTTTCCATTGTACCATGTTGCCTTTCTCTCTTGGCAATTCACAAAAGCTCTCTACTAAGAAATATAGAGGTTTCATTATGCTTTGGTGGGGTGAGGAACCAGACCTTCCAAAAACTATCAGAGGTCCATGAAGATTTTTTTAATTCCTTGAAATATTAAAGAATTACTTGCTTCTTCCCCTCCCTCTCCATGCCCCCCAAAGACTGGAAGAAGTGGAGAATGAAGCTGGAGAGGGAGAGGAAGATGGGATGACACATGTAGGTAACTATTTTTTAATATGTTCAATGCTATATCAAAGGATAATCCCCAATCCAGTTTCTGGCAATCTTTTAGAAAAGCTGAAATCTGGGCACATATGGATCGGTTTAGAGCTAAAACACTGAGGATTTTTTTGGACTAAAAAGATTAGGCATCTCCTGAGTTATTATGGGCAGAAGTCTTCCATAGACAAATTATCTCTTTGCTGCATCCTGGGGGTGAAGTAGCAGGACTTAGTCAATACACATTTATTAAGAACCGAGTATGTATCAGGCACTGTATTAAGTGCTGGGGATACAAAGAAGGGAAAAAGTCAGTCCCTGCCCTCAAGCAGTTCATAGTTTACTGAGGGAAACAATACACAAATGACTATGTACAAACAAGCTACCCATAGGATGAATCAGAATATTTCTCATCCAATCCCATGTTAATTTGTTATTCAACAAATACATTAAATGCCTACTACATGAATTGCATAATACTAGGTGCTGGGGATACAACGACCAAAAATAAAGTAGTCCCTGCCCCCAAGGAGCTTACAATCTGCTGAGGAATCTAATGTATGATGTATACAGGATCATCTGAAGAAGGAGAAGCTATTAACAACTGAGGGGATGGGGAAAGGCTTCAAGATCGAGAAGTCATCCCAGCTAAAGACTAGGGTAAGGTAGGGATCTTAAGACAGAGAAGTGAGGAGGGAATCCCATTGCGGGCACATAAGACAACCTTAACAAAGGCATGGAACAAGAGACAAAATGTAATGTGTGAGGAACCAACCAACTTGGCTGGACCATAGAGTACATGAAAGGTAGTCATTTGTAATATGTATAGAAAGGAAAACTGGAGGCAGAATGCAAAGTACCTTAAATGCTAAACCCTGGGGTTTATGGTATTATTTTTATCCTAGAGGCAATATGGAGACAATGGAGTTTTTTGAGAAGGGGAGACAAATGTGCTCTAGGAAAATCACTTTTGTAGGAGTGTAGAGAATGAATTGTAGAGGGGAAAGACTTGAGACAATGGAATTGATTAGGAATCTTATTGCAATAGTCCAAGCAAGAGTAGATAAAGATCTAAAGTGGTATGGTGGCCTTGTGAGTAGGGAAAAGAAGATATACCTGAGAGATGTTGAGGAGGTAGAATCAACAAGGCTTAGCAACTGAATGGATGAAGAGACTTAAGAGAGAGTGAAAAGTTGAGGAAAAATCTGAAATTTTGAACCCGGATGATGGGAAGGATAGAGGTACTCTTGACTAAGAGAGAAGTTAGAAGGAAGGATGGATATGGGAAGGAAGATAATGAGTTCTCTTTTAGACATTAAGTTTGAGATGCCTCTAAGACCATCATTTGTAAATGTCCAATAGGTGGTTGGATCTATAAAGGTGGGAGTCATTTGCATAGAGATAACTAGACCTATTATAGCTGATGAGATCACCTAGAGAGAGGTTAGATAGAAAGGATAGGATGGAGCCTTGGGGTATGCCTTTGGTGAAGGATTAAGGGGACAGGGAAGATGAACCCACAAAGAAAACTGAGTAGAAGCAGTCAGACAGGTAGGAGCCTAAGATTTCATTGGCTTTTTTTTTTTTTAAATCAGTTATCCATTACTCTAGGTAATATTGAGTTTATGCTCAACAAAAATCTCCCAAATATTTTTTTTAAATGAACAATTTTCAGGTTAGTTTTTATCTACCTTTTTATTTGTGCAAATGATTTTTAAACCTAAATGCAGGGCTTTACAATTGCTCCTGTTAAAATTAATTTTCTTTGTTTTTGTTCAGAATTCTAGAATGTTGAGGTAACTTTGAGTCTTGATTTTGTCTTTCATTATATTAGCTTTTCTTCCCTGCTGTGTGTCAGATCTTGTAAGCATGCTTTTTATGTCTTCATTAAAATCATTGATAGAAAATGTTAAGTGGACAAGAACAAGCAGAACATTATTTGGCAAGTAATTAGAGACCTTCATCCAGGTTGACATTGATGCATACATCAACCTTTTTTGGGTAGAGTTGTCCAAATAGCTTTGTTTAAATATGCTATAATTTAGCCCATATTTCTCTGTCTTGTCCACAAGACCATCAGAAAGACATTTGTCATTATCAAAATATAGTTTGATTAAGACATTCCCCTGACCTACCAATTTGATAGACTTTTGCCCATGCTAGTTCCTGGTGATCATTTCTTTCTTTTCAAAAATTTTTAAATCATCTAATATAGAAGAGGAGATAATATGAAAGAGAAATTCAGGAGAAAGTCTATCAGGGTATGTCTGTATTTGAAATTTTCCTTCTCTTTGTCTACTCATACCCTATTCCAGATAGGTGTCCCACTTATGTCCCTCCATCTAGTGCCTTTAGTGTAGTCATACTTGGTATTTACTTCTAAATGGTAAGAATATAACAGTTACCTGGTTGATTCAGAGTTTCTTCCCATACTTCATAAGTGTTTCCTGGACTCTCACTGCATTCTGATCCTTGGTTCCCAGTCTCTGCCTTGACTCAGCCTGACAGTACCTAGTCATTGTATTTTTGTTTTGACTTACAATTCCCATCTTCTTGCCTGGATTTCTGTTGCATAAACAGCATGCCTAGATTAAAAACCAATTGTAAATACTTGCCTGCCTGATTTTGTAAGCTTTACTAGAGACCGTATGAATGGATCCACTGCCTTCTCTGACCTTCAGTGTCTATCAGTAGTACATCATACCATACAAAGTACATCCTCCCACCAAAGTCAGACTAAACTTCTGGTTTCAGAGTCTCGTCTGTGATGACTCCTGGTTGTACTAATAACCCATTGCATATCTAAGTACCCTAGGCCTGGTTTTTATCCTACGCCCCCAACCCAACAGTCCTGAAATCTACAAAAAGGTAGACAAGGACTATATTAGGCTAAAAAATAGAGAGGCCACAGGGTCCAAAGTATGTAAATAGATTATCTTGACAATCACAGGAACGACCAAAAAGAATGTGAAATTAGATTAGATCAAGTTTCTTTTGGAAGTAGTTCTTACCCATACCTCACACTTGCCATGATTTGCTCCAGTCTGACAATGTTACCCTAGAGGATGTGGAGTAGAGCCAAAATTTCTCAGTGGCAGGCAGATCTGGGAAACTTGGCACTGGGGGAGGTGACGAGTTTCCTGGCATAGCCCCACTTACCAGTGAAGGAGAAGAACTCAAGGCTGCATCTTTTGATTTTCCAGGGTGGCACTATCATGCTATTCCAACATTGGTACTGGCACTCCTAATCTGGAAATCAGATGCTGATTTGTAGGGTAGTGGGCAGCTGGCCTACTGGCTAGATTCCAGATTTGCTGTTCAGGTAGAAACCACCATTGCATCATGCAAATATTTAACATTTCCAAGCCAAATGAAGGCCTGGAGAGTGGGAGTGAATGGGCAGCATTGTGTGGTCTGTTTGGGTCCCTTGGGGAGCAGGAGAGGGAGTCACTGAGGAGAGTATATAACCTTTGGGGAATTAGACTTTCTGTGATACTGCTGAATCCCTAGCTTCTCTAGAGCATTATTGCTAAAGCTTTCAGGGTCTTGTGACCTCATACACAATCAAGAACAAGAGAAAAGGGAAGGAAGGGCTTAGAAAATAATGTCCACTGAGTTCAAATCCAACCTCAGACACTTAACACTTACTAGCAGTGTGACCTTCAGCAAGTCACTTAACCCCAAATTACCCAGCCTTCCTCCCTCCAAAAAGCAAAAGAAAGAAAGAAAGAAAGAGAAAAGAAAAGAAAAGAAAAGAAAAGAAAAGAAAAGAAAAAAAAAGAAAAGAAAAGAAAAAAAGAAAGAAAATAATGTCCAGACCTCAGTTGTCACTGATCTTATGTCAGAGTCATCATTGCCCATCCCCATCTGTGCTCAAGGCTTCAGGCAGTTTTCAGGCAGTTTATAATCTAAGACACAAAAGGACCACAAGGAACACCCAAGACACAATACAGGGAACCCAAATGCAGACCACAGGGAAAGTTACCGAGGAACACTTTCCCCCCAGAGCTATACTGATCTTCCATAAAGATATGTCACCTGGTGTTCTTGTTATTCCTCCTTCCAACATACATAGCTTTCCTACTGCAACATAATAGAACAATCTAAGCATCAGTCCAGAAGCCTGGGTTCTCACTGCTTTTATCTACTGCCTATAGGCAGGCTTAAAGTGGGAAAGAAGCTGGTACCCTCATTAGAGTTTTTGGCAACAGCTGCTACCTTCTTGTTTCCACAGCTCAATTGCCCTCTTTCCCCATTGTCGGACATAATTGTAACTTATGAATCTGGACGAGGGAGCTCGAAGGGACACATGGGCTTCCCGGCTGAGAGCAAAGTTAACTTCAGGAGAGGGAGCAACTTTATGGCAAAACAAACATCAATCAACTTCTTCGGCTCTTTCTAGACCTTCTGATACCAAAGAGAAGCTGCCCTTTTCTGCTTTCAGAGTTGCTCTAGCTGCCTTGGGCCTGTTTCCTCCATTTCCCCTTTGAATAATATCGACCATTTACATAGTGCCTGCTATGTACAGAGTAAGGGCAGGAGCACTTTACAAATCTCTTCATTTGATCTTCACAACAAGGGAGTGTAGTTGTCTTTCATTCTGCAAGAGGACCAAAATGACATCACCATGCTAGAGTCAAGTTTCATTGTGTCTGACCATGACTGATCAGACCAATATGAGCTGGGAATGCTCTACCACAGGTCGGGCACAAATAGTGAACATTTGGGGTGAGTTCTCTAAATTGGGGCATCTTGCATTTCCTTTGAGCTATTTCATTTCTTTGTTCATAGGGTACAGCACTTTCTCTGATGAGAAACCGCCATGCCCAGTGGTCCTGTGCCAGTGTCTCCCATGTCACACAATCAATTCCAAAGTTCTTGAGAGAGATGTTGAAAGTGTCCTTGTATCACTTCTGACCACCATGCGAGCATGTGCCCTCTGTGAGTTCTCCATAAAATAGTCTTTTTGGCAAGCATATGGTTTTTTGTTTGTTTGCTTTTTGGAGGGCAATTGAGATTAAGTGACTTGCCCAAGGTCACTTGGCTAGTTTTTGTGTTAAGTGTCTGAGGCCAGATTTGAACTCAGGTCCCCCTGACTCCAGGGCTGGTGCTTTATTCACTGCACCATCTAGCCACTCCTAAATGTATGTTTTGCATTCCAATAACATGGCCAGCCCAAAGGAGTTGCTCTCTCTGAAGTAGTTTGAATGCTTGGCAGTTTAGTTCAAAGAAAAGACCTCACTGTCTGGTATTTTATCCCACCAGGTGATCTTCAGAATCCTCCTAAGACAATTCAAATAGAAGCGATTCACTTTCCTGGCATGGTGCTGGTAGACTGTCCAGGTTTCAATGGCAAACAAAAATGAGGTCAACACAACGGCTCTGTAGACTTTCAGTTTGGTAGTCAATCTAATACCTCTTTTCTCTCATACTTTCCTTCAGAGCCTCTCAAACACCAAGCTAGCTCTGGCAATGCACGCAGCAACTATGTAAGGAGTACTGTGCCATGCACTTTACAAATCTCTCATTTAATCTTCATAACAACCCTGGGAGGTGGGTACAATTAGTATTGCCATTTTACAATTAAGGAAACTGAGGCAAAGATTAACTGACTTACTCAAGGTCACACAGCTAATAAATGTCTGAAGCTGGATTTGAACTCAATTCTTCCTGACCCAAGGCCCAGGACTCTTATTCACTGTGACATCTAGTCACTTGTCTTTTTCTTTCCCCAGTAGTGTGTCTCCAATCATGGGAGGTATATTACTGCCCAGATTCCATCATCTGTGCTCTGATCATCAGCAGGGAGAGAATCAGCTCAGCAACTTGGCTTCAATAATAAATCTCCTTGCTTTCATGAGTTTAAATCAGACTTTAAAACATCGTCCTTAATGTGCCTTTAATGCAGTTTTCTTCTGAATGAGTTCCCTTTAGGTCTAGTCTTGTCACTAATATTATCTCTTGGCAAACAAAGGAGGATTTCTTCAAGGAAAACCCTGCCAGTTTAGGAAGCAGGTTGAATTGCCCTGTGATGCCAGGCAGCCTCTCTTGCATTTTACAAGGACACTTGAGAAAACAAAACTCTCTGACTGTAAATTTAATTTTCTCCTGACAGCCCCAGTGTCTTTGCAGCCTCAAAAGTTATCCATTACTCCTTTCTTCTGTAATTAAAAATCAAGGGGGGGAAAATGTATAGGATTAACGAGTCCTAATTTTCATTGATGAGCTCTAAGAGCTTATCAATAATGGGATCAGGGAAGCAGCTTTGGCTAAGCTCTTCTTTGCCAAGCCGCCAATGTTGATGGAGGACCTGGTTCAGCACGGGAAATACTGGTTTCCTGACAGGCTCCACTTACATGGGTTAGTAAAGAGAGCCTTTGTGGACTAGGTGTTGCATAGTAGTTCTGCTGGTTCTCCCTGTCTTAGAGTACAATCAAGTGGCCCTGGCCCCTTCTCCATACTCAGCACGTAGACTCGTGGGAGCTGATTACAGGGAAAGATGAAAAAGGCTGTCTTTCTCACACATGTTGAGAGCCTCTGGACAACATCTGCAGGAATGGAATGAACATACATCTGTTTAGGAGGAAGAAAGATATTTCCAATTAAAAGAATATTGGTGCTAATCCCTTATTTGTAGATATTAATACTTTATCAGTAGATAGGGACATCTGATCTGTTAATCACCCAAGGAATGTGACAAGCATGACTTAACTCTGATAAAAGCAGAGGCCCCCTCACCTAAGCATCCCCATCATGCCATTTCAATAGCTATGAGCTACGTCTTGTAGGGAAAGGTACCATATAAAGTAAATGACTTCTTTAATTCAAATACACACACACACACACACACACACACACACACACACACACACTGAAGAGTTCTCTAAATTCAGTGGCAGAGGATTTGTTTATTTTCGTTTGCTTGTTTTGTAAAGAGACTGGGCAGAGGAATTGTCAGCCTTAAGATCTGACCTTAAGATGGCAATTAAGAACTCTGCTGAGTTCATATGGGACTGGGTCTATGAGACTCTCCAGAAGAGCCATTCCTAAGGCAGGGCAATGGGATTTTGCCCCAGGGTGCCATATTTAGAGATGGCTGAATTTAGAAGATGCTGACAATATTTTTAGCAGCAAATAAGAACACTACCTAGCATCTAGTTAAGGGATAGGGACCAGAGCTCTATTTTATTAGCATTAGAAGGTCCTAGTGAGGAACTCCCTTTGCCAGTGCAGGTCAGTGCCCTCTGCAACTTACGGTCTTAGAGAGTTGCTTAGAAGAACACTGAAGGGCTATGTCGCCTGCCCAGGGCAACACAACCAGTATGTGGGACTGAACACAAGTATTCTTTCCTACAAGACCAATTCTCAATCCACTATCCCATGCTGCCTCTGTTAGTTAGCAACTAATTAGGAATAATGGGGTGGCTGGGTGGTACAGTGAATAGAGCAGCAAGCCTGGAATCAGGGATATCTGAGTTCAAATCAAGTCTTAGACATTTACTAGCTGTGTGACCCTGGGCAAGTCACTTAACCTCTATTTGCCTCAGTTCTTGATCTATAAAATGGGGACATATTAGAGAAGCAAATGGAAAACCACTGCATATCTTTGCTAAGAAAAAGTCCATGGGTTTCATAGAGTTGGACATCTCTGAATGACTGAACTACCACAACAAAAGTTGGGAATAATAATGATAGGAAACTATCTTTCTCTGACCCACCCTGTTCTTCTACCTCCTCCTCTTCAACAAACTTGTCAATGGAATTGTTATTGGGGTGTTCATTCCCCCCCAACAGGACAGTGTCCTGTTTTTTCCATCTCAACTGAGGACATACTTTGTGTTGTTTACCTCACAGGGCTTGTGGCACTTATCCCATTGGAAAAAAAAAATCCTAGATATAGTTATATCAGCCAGAAATATTTTCCTGCATAAACTACTTAGCTCAGATCAAATATAGGTCTTTCTTTACTAATACCAAGTTACTAATTTCTCTTAGGTCCATATTAGTGAAAGGTGTAATATCTTTATTTATGTCCTTTAAAATAATAATCTCATATTCAATAGTCTGTCAGTCAACAAGCACTTATTAAGTACCTACAAGGTGTCAGGCACTGTGTAAAGTGCTGTGGTTGCAAAGATACAGTCCCTGCTCTCAAGAAGTTTATATTATATTGAGGGAGACAGCACAAGGCAGTGTGTCTCAGGAAATAGGGTCCTGGACTTGAGGTCAGAAAGAAATGACTTCCAATCCTACTTCAGACACTAGCTATGTGACCCTGGGTAAGTTTTGATTTCTCATTTTTCTCACCTATAAAGTGAAATAGTTGGATTCAATGGCCTTTAAGGTCCTTTCTGATTCTAAATCTGTGGCACAATAATAATTATAAAGAAAATAAATAAAAAATAATTTTTAGAAGGGGAGGCACTGGAAGCTTGGTGATCATGAATGGTTTCATGCAGAAGGTAGTACTTAGAAGGAAACTGGAAAGAAAGTAAGCATTCTAGGAGGAAGAAGGAAAAGAAACTTTGTTCTAAAATGTTTAGAGTAGTTCTCTTTGTGGTGAAAAGTAAGTGGAAACTGCAGGGATGCCCATCAATTGGGGAATGGCTGAACAAGTTATAGGATATGATCGTGATGGAATACTATCGGGCTATAAGAAATGATAGGCTCAATGATCTTAGAAAAGCATGGAAGACTTGCACAAAATACTGAAGAACAAGATGAGCACAACTAAGAAAATTTTGTTTATGGTAACAGCAATATTGCTTTAAGCACAACCGAGTCATTTTGACTGTTATAAATACCCAAATTCATAATAAAGGATTTAGGGAGTCAAGACGGTGACATAGAAGCAGGAGAACTCTGTGAGCTCCCCCCATACCTACCTCAAATACCTATAAAATATGACTCTAAACAAATTTTAGAGCTCCAGAAGCCACAAAGTGACAGAGAAACAAATCTTCCACTGAAGGCAGCCCAGCAGGTAGGCAGGAAGGGTTCATCGTGGTACACTGGGAGCTGAGACCAGCCCCTTGAGGTTTTAGCCCCAGGGCAGCCAGAACAAGCCTCGGCTGGAGCATTTGGGAGAGTGGATCATTGGCAGCTGTGGTGGTTTCCAGAATTATCAACCCATAAATGCCAAAGACAAAGGGAAAGGTCAGTGGAATTCAGCTGACTTTGGGAGGGATAGAGGAGTGGGTCTGACCCTCTGCCCCCAGAGCCAGAAGCAGCAGAAGCAGCGGCCCTGCAGACACCTCCATGTGGCTGCTTCAGAGCTCCTGGCCTGCATATTGCAGGCGGGCCAAATGACCATTCAGAGGCTAAGTGCTCTTCCCTTAACCTGCCTGGATCAGGATCATGGTCTTGGGTGATGGTCCTGAGGTGCCTGACCAGTAAGCCAAAGCTGATGGGGGCTGTAGAGATGGTGGCCTCCTAATAACTCTGGCACCTGCAAAAACTCCAGTGATTTGGGACAAAGCTCTCCCCTCTGGAAGCAGAGATCTACTGCAGCACAGAGCTAATAAGTCAAGTAATTGACTGTCAACATGAGCAGGCAAAGGAAGCAAAGGAAGCACAGCAGTCCAACTTTAGATTCCTTTTTTGGGGGACAAAAATGATCAAAGCATGAAACAGGAGGAAGAAAACACAGTCATAACTCCAGCACCAAAAGCTTCCAAGACAAATATAAACTGTTTACAGGCCATAGAGGAGCTTAAGAAGGACTTTGAAAACCAAATAAGAGAAGTGAAGGAAAAATTGGGGAGAGAAATGAGAATGATGCAAGAAAATCATGAAAAGAGGGTCAACAATCTGACTGAAGAAAATAACACCTTAAAAAATAGATTAACTCAAATGCCAAAAGAGGCCCAAAAAGCCAATGAGGAGAATGCCTTAAAAAGCTGAATTTTCCAGATGGAAAAAGAATCTCAGAAGCTCACTGAAGAGAATAATTCCTTCAGAATTAGATTGGAGCAAATGAAAGCTAATGACTTTATGAGAAATCAAGATACTATTAAATAGATTCAAACAAATGAAAAAAGAGAAGGCAATGTGAAATATCTCATTGAAAAAACCACTGAGGGGGGGGGAAGCCAAGATGGCGTAGCAGCAGCAACATATTGCAGCTCTCACATAGCCACCCCAAAATACTCATAAAATAGGACTCTAAACCAATCCTAGAACTCCAAAATGCACAAAAAGATACTTCCCACTAAAGTCAGCTTGGCTACGAGGAACCATATCAGCACTGCAAACTGAAGCCAGCCTGGCCTGAAGCCACGGCTGTGCCCCGGGGGCGGCTGGACAGGAAGAGCAGAGGAGCAGATTAGCGGCAGCTGTGAGGAGCGTTCAGAACTAGGTCAGTGGGAACTGCGGAGAGAAAAGCGTCCGGCCAAAAGGCCTCCAGAGCGGAAAAGCGAAAGGCAGAGGTTTTGCACCCGCCTCCGAGTTGCAGCTTCCCACTCGCGGCCTGCAGACAGCAGGGGGACTAAATGATTGTTCTGAGGCCAAGAGCTCTTGTGTTGAGCGGCCTGGATCTGGATCACGGTCTTGGGCCTCGGTCCTAGAGTCTTCATTATCCAGTCAGCCGGAAGTAAATAGGAAGAGTCCCAGCATCTTCCTGAGAGCTATGGCAGCCAGGAGGACCTCAGCGATTTGGGACAGAGCTTTCCCTTCTGGAAGCAGGGCCCCACAGAGATT
>CM053587.1:94872349-94891570 GCA_028646515.1 Pseudochirops corinnae | reverse complement strand
TTTAGCGTGTTAATTTCTTCAGTCATATTGCTAACTCTCTTTTCATGATCTTCTTGCAAAATTCTTATTTCTCTTCCCAATTTTTCTTCCACTTCTCTCATTTGGTTTTCAAAATCCTTCTTCAGCTGATCTCTAGCTTTAAGGCAATCTTCATGTTTATTGGAAGCTTTTGGTGGGGGAGCTCTGGCTATGCTGTCCTCCTGCAGATCTCTCCCTTGGTCCTTCTTTTCCCCAAAGAAGGAATCTAGGGTTTGGTTGCTGTTCTTACTTTGCTTCTTATGCTTATTCTTATTCATGGTTGGTCAGTCCGTGATTTTTTTTTTAAATTTCTGTGGATCTCTGCTTCCAGGGGGGAAAGCTGTGTCCCAGATCACTGGGGTTTTCCCAGCTGCCGGAGCTCTTAGGAGGTTGCTAGGTCCCTCCCCCACTTCCAGCTCACTGAAGAAAAAGAACCACAGGACCAAAGCTCAAGACCGCGATCTGGATCCAGGCCGCTCAACGTGACAGCACTTGGCCTCTGAACGGTCGCTTGGTCCCCCTGCAGTCTACGGGCCAAGAGCTCTGAAGCCACAATGTGGAGGTGGGTGCAGGACCTCCGCTTTCTGCTTCCTAGCCCTGGAGGCGTTTTGGCCTAACCCACTTTTCTCCCACAACCTCACAAGCCCCACTGACCTAATTCTGGATACTGCTGCAGCTGCCGCCAATCTGCTCACCCAAAGCTCCAGCCAGGGCTCAGCTCCTCTCGTCCAGCCACCTCCCAGTTCCTCTTGTTCAGCCGTCCCCGGGACACAGCCATGGTTTCAGGCCAGGCTGGTTTCGGTTCGCAGTGCTGATATAGTTCCTTGTAGCCGAGCTGACTTTAGTGGAAAGTATATTTGTATGCGTTTTGGAGTTCTAGAATTAGAGTCATATTTTATGGGTATTTTGGGGTGGCTATGTGAGAGCTGTGATATGTTGCTGCTCTTATGCCGCCATCTTGGCTCTGCCCCTCTCATTCCTTCTTTTATCTATACTTTTCATCTTAATTTATGATGCCTCTAAATAGAGGCCATACTCTTCAAGTGTTATCTCTTCAAAAGGAAAAGAGTGATCAGGTATAAATGCCCAAGCCTCTATGAATACAGTTCACAAGTCATCTATGACTTAGTAATAATAATAGTTGGTATTTATATAGAGCTTTAAGATTCCAAAGTAGGCTTGATATATTATCTCATTTAATTCTCACAACAAGCCTGTAAGGTAGGGGCTATTTTTGTCTTCCTTTTATTTTATTTAAAAAACCAACAAACCTATTATTTATTTTAAACATTCATTAAAAAAAATTTTTTTGAGTTCTAAATTCTCTCTCCTTCCTGTTCCTCCCACATCCATTGAGAAGGCAAGAAATGTGACATCAATTATGCATGTGAAATCATGCAAAACCTATTTCCGTATAAGTTATGTTGCTCCCTGCCCCTCCTCCCCAAATCAAGAAAAATAAAGTGAAAAAAATTATGCTTTAATCTGCACTCAGATGCTGTCAATTCTTTCTCAGGAGATAAATAACATTTTTCATTGTAAGTCCTTTGGAATTGTCTTGGATCATTTTATTGACCAAAATAGCTAAGTAATTCACAGAGGATCATTGTATAATATCGCTGTTACTCTGTACAGTGTTCTGGTTCTACATTTTACTTTACATCAGTTCATATAAGTTTTTCCAGGTTTTTCTGAAGCTATCATGCTCATCATTTCTTGTAGCACAATCATATTCTGACACAATCATTTGCCACAACTTGTTCAGCAATTTCTCAATTGATGGGCCTCTCTTCAATGTTCAGTTCCTTGCCACCACAAAAAGAGTTGCTATAAATATTTTTGTACATAAGTCATTTTCTTTTTTCTTTGATCTCTTTGGGACTCAGATATATACTATATAGATATAGTGGTATTGCTGGATCAAAGGATATGCAGAGTTTTATAGCCATTTGGGTATAGTTCCAAAATTGTTCTCCAGAATGGTTGGATCAGTTCACAACTCCACAAACAATGCGTTAGTATCCCAATTTTTCCACCTCCTGGTACTGTGTAAGTAAATTAATTTAGATAAAATTATCATTTTTTATTATATTGGCTCAGCCTACTCTAATTGTTTATATATGACTTTATTTGTGTGAAGTGTTTTATAATTGTGTTCACATAGTTCTTGGGTTTGTCTTGGCAGGTAGACTTCCAAGTATTTTATATTGTCTGCAGTTATTTTAAGTGGAATTTTTCTTTCTATCTCTTCCTGTCAGGCTTTATTGGTAATATGTAGATGTGCTGATTATTTATATGAATTTAATTTATTTCCTGTAACTTTGCTAAAGTTGCTTATTGTTTTGACTAGCTTTTTAGGATTCTCTAAGTATACCATCATATCTTCTGCAGAATGATAGTTTTGTTTCGGCTCTTTCTATATTTTATTGATGTAAGTTTTAAAGATATAAAAGTTTTTTAGCACCACTTTGGTGGCGTTCCACAAATTTTGGTAGGTTGCTTCATTGTTGTCATTCTCTTTCATGAAATTAGTGTTTCTATGATTTGTTCTTTGACCTACTTACTTTTAAGATTAGTTTATTCAGTTTCCAATTAATTTTTAAATCTATGTTTCCCTGGCACTTTACTGAATATAATTTTTATTGTATTATGGTCTGAAAAGGACACATTTAATATTTGTTTTTCTATCTTTGGCTGTGAGGTATATCCTAATATATGGTCAGTCTTTATGTAAGTGCTATATACAGCTGAGAAAAAGGTATACTCCTTTCTATTCTCATTCAATTTTCTCCAGAAGTCTTTATATCTAGCTTTTCTAAAATTCTGTTCATATCCTTAACTTCTTTCTTATTTATTTTACAGATAGATTTATCTAGTTCTGAGAGGGGAAATTTGAGGCCCTCCACTTTTTTAAATTTTATTGTCAATTTCTTTAGTTTTTCCTTTAAGAAGATGCTATGCCATTTGGTGCATATATGTTCGATATTGATACTACTTCACTGTCTCTAGTACCTTTTAGTCAAATGTAGTTTTCTGCTTATCTCTTTTAATTAATTTAATTAATTAATTTTTGCTTTTGCTTTGTCTGAGATCATGATTGCTACCCCTCCTTTTTTTTTTAAACCTCAGTTGAAGCATAATAGATTTTGCTCTAGCCCCTTATTTTTTACTCTGTGTGTGTCTCTCTGTTTCAAAAATGTTTCTTGTGAACAACATTTATTTGGATTTTGGTTTCTAATCCATTCTGCTATCTACTTCCATTTTATGGGTGAGTTCATCACATTCACATTCACAGTTGTGATTACTAACTGTATTTCTCTTCAACCATTTTTTTCCTATTTATCTTTCTCTTGTCAACTCTCTCTGTCTCTTTCTCTCTCTTTCTCTCCCTCCTGTCTTATATTCTTCCCCTTACTTTCCTGTTTGTCAAGATAGATTTCTATACCCAACTGAATGTGTATGTTATTCCCTATTTGAACCAAGTCAGATGAGAGTGAGGTTCAAGTGTTGTCTGTCACCTGACATTTTTGTTTTCCCCTCTATTGTAAAAGCTCTCCTTTGAGCTACTCTTTTATGGAAATAATTTTCCCTATTCTTCTCCTTTTTTCCTTCTCCCAGTGTATCACTCTTTCTCACCCTTTCCTTTTTTAATCTCATTCCATAATATCTTTAATCTCATTTCTTGAAAACTGGCTGTTCATATCCTTTAACCATTTATCAGTTGGGGAGTGGCTTGTATTCTTATAGATTTGACTAAATTCTTTGTGTATTTTAGAAGTGAGGCCTTTATCAGAGACACTGGTTGTAAAAATTCTTTCCCAATTTTCTACTTCCCTTTTAATCTTGGTAACATTGGCTTTTTTGTACAGAAGCTTTTCAATTTAATATAATCAAAATTATTCATTTTGCATTTTATAATGCTCTCTAACTCTTGTTTCATCATGAAGTCTTCCCCTCTCCATAGATCTGACAGGTAAACTATCCCTTGCTCTCCCAGATTGCTTACAGTATCAGCCTTTATACCTAGATCATGCACCCATTTCTACTTTATTTTGGTGTACGGTGTTAGGTATTGGTCTATGCCCAATTTCTGCCATACTATGTTGCAGTTTTCCCAGCAGTTCTTGTCAAAAAGTGCATTCTTATTCCAAAAACTGGGGTCTTTGGGTTTATCAAACAGTGGATTACTATAGTCATTGGCTGCTGAGTCTCGTGTACCCAATCTATTCCATTGATACACTACTCTATTCCTCAGCCAGTACCAAGTAGTTTTGATGACTGCTGCTTTGTAATGCAGATTAAAATCTGGTATGGCTAGGCCAACTTTCCTAGCATTTCTTTTCATTAATTGCCTTGATATTCTGGACCTTTTGTTCTTCCAAATGAATTTTGCTACTATTTTTTCTAGCTCTACAAAGTAATTTTTTGGCAGATTGATTGGTATGGCACTAAATACGTAATTTAATTTAGGTAAGATTGTCATTTTTATTATATTAGCTCAACCCAGGCATGAGCAATTGCTGTTTTTCCAATTAGTTAGATATGGCTTTATTTGTGTGAAAAGTGTTTTGTAATTGTGTTCATATAAGTCCTGGGTTTGTTTTGGCAGGTAGATTCCCAAATATTTTATAATGTCTACAGTAATTTTAAATGGAATTTCTCTTTCTACCTCTTGATGTTGAATTTCATTAGAGATATATAGGAATGCTGAGGATATTTGGCTAATTCTGTTTTTTAAGGTGTTATTTTCTTTAGTATTTCTTAGTGCCTTATTTTTTTCAATAAGCTATTAACTCTCCTTTCATAATTTTCTTGCATTACTGTAATTTCTTTTCCCATTTTTTTGGTCTACATCTCTTATTTGATTTTTAAAACCCTTTTTGAGCCCTTCCAGAATTCTTGTTAGGCTTGTGTCCAACTCAAAATTTTTTTCAAGGTTTTGCTTTTAGGTGTTTTGACATTGATGTCTTCTGAATTTATCCTTGATCTTTCTTGTTACCATAATAATTGTTAATAATCAAGTTCTTTTTTGCTTGTTTGTTTGCTCATTTTCCCAGCCCATTTCTTGACTTTTAACTTTATGTTAAAGTTGGTCTCTGCTCCTAGAGTGGAGGGGGCACTGGCTTCAGGTATTTTGTCCTGCTTTTTTGAGAGTTAATTCTAGGATTCTGTAAGTTTTCAGTGCTTCCAAGATGATATGATCCAAGGAGAGTTGTAGTCATTGATCTCCTGACCTGTGCTCTGTTTTTTGTTTGTCTTGTTTTTTTACCCAGTCTTTGCTCTCTTACAGCCACAAATGCTAATATTCCTTTTTGCCTTCGAACTGAGAACAGGGCCCTTGGTCCCTTGTGAGCAACAAAAAGCTCTCTTCTCTACCCAGAGTCCCCGATCTGCAGCAAGCACAGCAACTAATACTTCTCTTTACTGTGGAACTATGAATTAGCAATGCAACAGGGGTTTATACCCAGTGCCAGCAAAAGGTCTTTGCTTACTATGCTGAGAGTTTCTGACACTTCTGTTGTTGCAGTTGCAGCTGCCTCCAAGGCCTGCTGCTGGTGTTGCTTCTGTGTGTACTTTGCTCTAGGCCCACCTCAGTGTCACAGACCTTTCTTGCCAAACTCTTAAGTTATCTTGGGCTAGAAAAATGTCTCACCTTGATTTTTTGTTGGTTCTGCCACTCCAGAATGTGATTTCAGGTTTTATTTTAAAGTGTTTTTGGAGGGGAATATTGGGAGAGTTAGGCTGGATTGCTCCACCATCTTGGCTTCTCTGTCTTCATTTTAGAAACAGGCTGGAAGAGGTTAAGTGATTTGCCCAGGATCACATAGCTAGCTAATGAATGAAATCGAGATAGAACTCAGGTCTTCCTATGGTGTTAGAGATCAGATTTGAGCCCAAGTTTTTCAAACTCTAAACGCAGTATATTCTCCACTATGTGATACTGCCTATAGGCATACCTCTGGTATGATGGCATAAGAATGCCAATAATAGGTCATATTTAGTGTTTTATGTAAGCTAGATTGATAGAAAGTAGGGAAAGGGGGATATACTATATATATTTGGAATAATATAAATTTGTGTTGTTCAGTTATGTCTGACTCTTTGTGACCTCATTTGAGATTTTTCTTGGCAAAGATACTGACGTAGTTTGCCATTTCCTTTTCCAGCTCATTTTACAGATGAGGAAACTGAGGTAAACAGGGTTAAGTGACTTGCCCAGAGTCACTCAACTCTTTCTGAAGCCAGATTTGAACTCAGGAAGATAAGTCTTCTGACATCAGGCCCAGCACTCTATCCACTGCTCTACCCAGATGGCCCTATAATGGTGTAAGAGTGCCAATCAGAGGTCATAATCAGCTTTTAATATAAGCTGGTTTGATAGAAAGTAGGGAAGGGGGTGATGTGCTACATATATTTGGAATAATATGTAATGTTTGAGTTCCTTGAATACGTACTATGTTCAAAGTACTTTGCCTGGTGCTCTGGGGGACATAAATTGTATAGGGCAGAATGCCTGACCTAAAGAAGCTTCCAGCCTAGAAAGTGGCAATAATACCTGTTTACAATGACAAGACAAGGTAGAACATGGTAAACACCAAATGAGTGACATAGACAGTAAATGCTGCTGGTGTTCAGAGGAGAGAGGAATCGTTGAATTGAGGCCTACAGCACCTCTAGTCTCTCTCCTGATTTGGGGGCATCTACATGATTTTCCTGTATTTCTCCAAAGTAATAAAAACACTGGCTCCTATTATAAATACAGTACCTGGGCTCCACTGAGCTGAGGGGGAGGAGAGGAAAGGAGAGGGAGATAAGAAAAAAGCTAAAAAACTGTCTATACAGTGTTTTGCATGAAATTCTTAAAATCTTTTGTTACTTACCCATGGCTCAATCAGATCTGACCTGTTTCTGTCATTACTGCTGGTCCTCTCCTCAAGCTCTCCAGACTTTCGAGTTGTCAAGATACCAATTTATCCATCTTGTCAGATTCATAGCCAGTTTGCCTGACTCTAGGGGAATATAATTGACCGTCACTATACATTGTGTGCAACTCATATTTTAAATGTATTTAATTCAGATTCCTTAGACCACAAAGACTTGCCTTCTGTTTTAACACTGTTTTCTGGTTCTATTAAGTCCTTCTCATATTCAGACCTGTCCTATTTTTCTCAAAATGCTTTTTCATCGACTGTCATTGCCCATGAATCCACATTATTAGCTCTACCTCCCACATTTCTGTGTTCAGGGACAGCCCTAAAATTCAATTTTTATTTAGTCCTGATTCACCTATGATTTTAAATCATATATGTTAATTTTCAAAGAATTTTTCATTTTCCCGTGTAATAATGACAATCTATTTTCATTGTGCTTTAAGGCTGATAAAACATTTTTTACAGCAACACTGTTAAGGTATGTAGGGCCAAAAATTATTATCACCATTTTGCAGGCAAGGAAACCAAAGCTTAGATAAGTGACATGCTCAAGGTCACCAAGCTAGTCAGCCTAAAAACTAGATCTGAACACAGTGCTGATTGAAGGAGGAGAAATTACCTTACCTTCCCAGGGCATGAATTTTTAGTTTGTAACTTCTCATGTTAGAAACAAACCCCCAGATTTATACTTAAGGAAATTCCAGAACCACTTGATATTACTTCAGGATCCACCCCCTCTGTTTTTTCCTATTTCTTCTTTACCTTCAAGTAATCAATTACTTTCTAATAGTCTATGCCTCTTTGTCTTCCCAGTATGGCTTGAAAGAGATGCTTTTTGAGGGCAGACTTTAGGCCTCTTCTCAAACTATATGTTCTAATCACAACTATTCAGTTGTAGTTAAAATAAAACTTGGGTAGTCATTTACACAATAACCCCTGCAGAGTAATTGTATGGTTTTAAATGCATATTACAACAACTTTCCACAATTATGTTTGTCTTAGTCCCCTTTTCTTATGTTTTAGACAATGCCTCTAATTAGGCTGCCATATCAACATTCTTTCCGGACTGGTAGCATGTAAGGAGTGAGAAACCAGACTGAGGACCTTAGGTTTGTTATAATGGGAAATATTAAACCACCATAGATATTTGATTGAGGATAATGATGCAGTGAAAGTCAGGCTTCCCTAGCTACATGTGACTGCTTGAATAATCCATCAACAATTGTGTCTAGCATGTCCTCCCTTCCATTCCCTTCCATGTTCTTAGGTACTGAACACCCTTAGGGATTCTTTTTTTGTGTTAAGTGTCTGAGGCCACATTTGAACTCAGGTCCTCCTGACTCTGGGGCTGGTGCTCTATTCACTGCGTCACCTAGCCACCCCCCATAGGAATTCTTGTAACAAGTTCATAGGGTCATACACTTTGAGTGAGCTGGAAGGGACCTCAGAGGCCTTGTAGTTCAACTCTGTAATTCCAGAGACGAGAACACTGAGGTCCTGGAAGATTAGATTGTTCAAGTTTGCAGAGATAGTAAATGATAACACATAGGATTTGAACCTATGTCCTCCAACTCTAGAATCAATGTTCTTTCTTTTGAATCGTGCAACGATTTCCCTGAAGTCAGAATCGAATTATAGAATTTTACATTTGGAAGAGATCTCGGCAGCTATTTAGTTCAACCTAGACCTGAAAATAATCCCCTTTATAACATGCCTGACAAGTCATTAAGGAACCTTTGCTTGAAGACTTCCAGTAAGGGAGGGTCTACTTCCCAAAGCAGCCTATGCCACTCTGGGATAGCTTTAATTGATAGGTTATTTTTTCCTACCAGCAAGACCAAATTTGCCTCTCTGTAACCTCTCCTTGTTCTTTTTATTTCTGCCAGAAATTCTAGGACCAAGAAGGATAGTCTTCCATGAGACAGTCCTTCAAATACTTAATAACTATCGTGTCTCCTAAGTCTCCTCTTCTTGAGGCTAAAATCCCAGTTTGTTCAATTGATCCCCCTAAGGCATGATCTCAAGGCTCTTTATCATCCTGGTTGCTTTCCTCTGAACACTTACTAGCCTGTCAATGTCTTTCCTACAGTGTGGCACCTAGAAGTGAACACAAGTTGTTTACAGTCTAGTTGGGTGGATGAGACACATGCCCTTGAAAAGATAACCAACAATTCAGTGCAGTCTATGGCAAGTGCTTAATGCACCAGACAGATAGTAAATGGGATAGCAATTTGGAACAGAGAGACTACTTGTGGCTGAGATGGTCAGGAAAGTCTTCCATGAGGGAGAAGAGATCTGAAGGATGTGTAGGATTTGAATATGGGGAGAGAATTCCAGGCTGGAGAAATGGTGATTTGAAAAATTGAGCAAAGTCTGCTTTGGGATGCCTGAAAGCCATAGAACAGTGACTTCCTCATTCTCAGCACTCTTCCCTCAGTGAAAAGGGAAAGGAGGGGAATTAGCATTTATGCAGTACCTGCTATAAGGATGGCACTGTGCTAAGGGCTTTACAAATATTTCCCTGCATCCTCACCACAACCCTGCAAGATAAGTGCTTTTATTATTCCCATTTTTCTGATTGAAGAAACGGAGGCAAGCAGAGGTAGGTGACTTGTCTAGGGTCACACAGCTAGTAAATGTCTGAGGTCAGATTTGAACTCACATCTTCCTGCCTCCAGGCCCAGTGCCCTATCCACTGTGCCACCCACTGCCTCTTAAAGGGCAGTACTTTAACATTTTCCTTAGAGCACTAGGACTGCAGATATACCAACCACAAGGCTTTGCCCTGATCAGTAGCAGCTACTTAGGTCACAGGGTCAGTGCAGAGTTTTCTCCAATAATAATAATTAATAATAATAAATAACATTCATGTATCACTGACTATGTGCCAGGCATTGTGCTAAGTGCTTTACAATCCCATTTGGTGGGATAATAACTGTGTGGTAGGTGCTACTGTTATCCCATATTACAGTTGAGAAAACTGAGGCAAATAGAGTATAAGTGACTTGCCTATGGTCATTGAGCCACCTCTTAAAGTAGAGCATGTTAATCTCTTCATTGGTGCAGAAAGTCCACAGATGCACTAATCACAAGGCTCTTTGTCAGCAGCAGCTCAAGTCACAGTAACTTAAATCACAGTAATGTTGAATTTACTCAGTTAAAAAGAGAGAAGATTTTTTTTTTTAATGCCAGAAAGCTTAGAGTGATTGCTGAAATCTGCCAATCAATGTTGTAGAGCTACAGACAAGGTCCATAATCTGATTTTTCTGCTGTCCCCTACTATCTAGGCTCCTCAAGTGGTAATGATCCACTAAGAGTAGGTAACCTTATTTCTTATCTTCTACCAGCCTATGTACTATTGGCTTTAGTGGAGGATGAATCAAGGCTGCTATCCTGTATATCACAACTTAGCAGTTCTCCAAAGTGATTTTTTGATTCCTCCCCAAGCTTGGAAACCTCATGTCTTGCCTGCTATACCATAGGACCCCCTCAAGCTTACCATAGTCCACTTATCACCTCCCTAACCTCACCTACATTAGGTAACAGCAAGCACCTTAGCATACCCAGGATGACTGCTGGCATAGGTTCTTTGATCTGTTTTTCTAAAGGAAAGCAACTCAAGAAGGGTTAACAATCTTACTTTAATCAAACATATATATATAATTTACTTAGTTCAGGGGAAAAAGTCAGTACCGTGAACTTCAGAGAAAATACAAACAGAAATTACAAGTGGACAAAAAAATAGAGAAAATAACAAAATTCAATAGACCAACAGAGAGGGCTTCTAGCTGTCTGACAATTACATACATACATCTAGAGAGAGAAACACCAACTGAGTTTTCAAAGCTGGGAGTTCAATGGCTCCCCAGAGTCTCATCTGGCCAAGTCACACAACTCTTCCCATAAGTAAGCCCCAAAGCAAAACTTCACCTCAAGAGTGTGTGTGTATATACATACAGACATACACACATATGTACATACATACATACATATATGTATGGAGAGAGAGAGAGAGAGACTTCTTCAGAGTCAGAGGACATCACAACCTTTGTGACACACTGCCTAATTACACAGTAACAAAAGGTGTGGGCCTTCCTGAAAAACCAGCCTCCCCTAAGCAAGCTTCTCTTGTTGGGCTCCAAGGGAGGCCTATTAAGCAGCAGGGAAGATCTTCAAATTCCCTTACCATTACACCTAAGTTTTCATGAATAGCAGTGTACCCACAATAGTGAACCATCTTCCTCTTCATTATAGGACACTGGGGCTTGTTTGAATGTATCTCTTCATTGATATATCTCCACCCTCCCTTCCCTATAGGAGCCCAGAATTTCTTCTCAATTTGGTGAGCCATTGGCACTGACTTGAGTATGTCCCACCATGAATGCCAGCACCTATAATACTGCTTAGGTAGTATCCTGATCTTCATCATTCATACTGTGATAACTTCCTCCTATTTCCCATCTTGTGATTCCCATTGGGTCAGTGGACTTTGAAATGTCTGTGGCACATCTGGGAGCAGCTGCTTCTTGGGCCTATAATGGAAAATTGAGTAAGTGGTGAAGCTGGGAGGTAGACAAGTCCCTGCAGAGAGAACTTAACCTTGGGACTCCACCCCTCGAGGCTCTTCTGACTTCATTCCCAGGTAGCTACTGTTTGTGCTGGCACAAAGCTATGAAGAACTCCTGGTAGACAAAGTTGCCAGAGGCAGGGTATTAAGAATGACACATTCCTATAGTTAGAGACATTCAGGACTCTGCCCCCAAAGGCTCCTTCCTGAATAAGTTTCCCAAAAGGACCCTGTGCTGTACTAAAAAATCAAGGGATTTTTGCCTAATGAGAGTGACCCAAGAAGACAGCTAATGAACAATGTAACAAACAGAAAAATCATTTCCTCCTCTCACCAGCTGAAAAAAAAGAAGGAAAAAAAGAGAAATCAACAGATTCTCTGAGATTTTGGAATTGGGGTACCTACAACTAATTAATTCAAAGGAAAAATGAGAAATCATTTTGGGGGAATTGTGAGAAAAAGGAGTTCTTGCTCAGAGTCCTTCTGAATAATAAATCTATGGCAAGTCAGTGGCCTTTTTGGAAGCTAGTTGCTACCCTCTCATAGTATATTTGTGTGTGTGTGTGTGTGTGTGTGTGTGTGTGTGTGTGTGTGTGTGTGCATAGAATGTATGTATGTGTATATAGATAGATAGATATCTCTCTATGTGTATACACACACACAGAGTGAGAGAGAGAGAGAGAGAGAGAGAGAGAGAGAGAGAGAGAGAGAGAGGTGTGACCTTGGGCCAATCACATTACCTTTCTAGGCCTCCACTGTCTCATTTTTAAATGGAGGCGGGGGAGAGTCAGTAGGTTCGGATCGAATCAAGTCTCTTTCATGTGGAATGTTCAATATCTCAGTGAAGTAATGGAGCCTTAAATTAATTCAGATCTCATTTCATTATATACATGGCAAAACTCAGAACCAGAAGTTAAATGAGTGGGCATCCATGTAGTCAGAAAGAGCTGGGAGTTCTCTCAAGTCCCCATTCAGACCAGAATCTTAACAATAAAACAAAACAAAACAAAAAAAAGCAAAACAAATAATCCTACATAATAACATATAGTGTCAGCAAAACAAAAAAAAATCAGTATATCTATTAAAATTAACAATAAAAGAAAAATAATGTACATATGTGAATTGTTGGGAAGCAATCCATCCTTTGAAAAATACTAGTTATGAAAAATGGGATCTCTTTTAGTTCAGTAAGATTAGGTGACATGTCTTAGGAAAGTGAACCAATTTTTATGAACACTTTTCATTTATTAACTTTTAACATGCTTATAACATAACACTATCTTTCCAAATGGGTAGAAGTTGTAGAATTACAGAAGGAGGAATGATGTAAAGGATAATACTTGTTTGCTAAGATTTTATTTAGGCAAGAGAACTCAAGATCTTTAAGAACACCAACATGGAGTCTTAACAGATATCCTTAAAGTCTTAAAAACCCTACTCTGCATTTTTGTGGAGTAAGCTGTTCCTAGTATTTGGTACACTGTCCATACAAGACCGATTTGCAATGACTTTGAATTTGCAAACCTGTTAGCATTTGAGAAGTCAGAAACCAATCGAGGGAGCAGCCCCAACACATGATAATGCATCCCATTAGCTTGCCATAAGGGGCAGATACAATCTGTCTGTAGAATGAGGCTTCGCAGTCAGAGATCCTACATAGGGTGTGTGGCATCCTGTAGATTCCAAACAGATTCTGTGTCCCCAAACAGATGGGTTTTCTCTTTGTGTGCACTCTTAAGTTTTCTGGACAAAACACAGTTTCTTTAGTGCGCCTTTATGTGCAAAAGGATTGGAGCTCTACTACTTCCTTTTACCTGCCACATTGTGTGGGTCTTCAATCAGGGAATTTGGGGACTTACTAAGTCAACTGGGAAAAACGATGTCTTTTTCATGATCTTTGTAAGCCTTAAAAGGTAATATAAATGTGAATTGTCATTATTAAGGAGTGACTGTAACAACCAGAAACATTTTCCCTACCAGAATTTGTTGTTCTAATATGTTCCTAGTGGAAGTGGGGTTATATCACAGATCTAGAGAACGAAAGAACCTTAGAGACCATCTAATTCAAAGCCCTCATATTGCAAATGAAGAAACTCAGGCCCATGGAGATAGAGCAATCCAAGTTCACACAGGTGACAAGTAGCAGATTGTTGTTGCTTAGTCATTTTCAGTCATGTCTGACTCTATGTGACACCATTTTTGAGGTTCTCTTGGCAGAGATACTAAAGTGGTTTGCTGTTTCCTTCTCCAGCTCCTTTTATAGTTGAGGAAACTGAGACAAATGGTTACTCTTGAGTTGGTTCATCTAGCCCAGTGGTTCTCAACTTTCCTAATGCTGCGACCCTTTAATACTCGTATGTGGGCGTATCTGCATGTGGGCAGACCTGCCTGGAGACAGATAGAGGAGCATGGTGTCTTGGTTCCTAAGACCATCAAAAATATGTGTTTTCCAATAGTCTTAGGTGACCCCTGTGACCCCTGTGAAAGGGTTGTTCGACCCCCAAAGGGGTCATGACCCACAGGTTGAGAACCATTGATCTAGCCTATTATTCCCCAACCTTCATCCCAACTCCACAACTGGCAGAGAATTTTGAGTAGGCATATTATTGTGAATAAAAGACTGACAATCTTCACCTCAATTCCTGACCAAAGTGACTTGTTAAGTGACTTGCCCAGGGTCACACAGCTAGTAAGTATCTGAACCTGGATTTGAACTCAGGAAGATGAGTCTTCCTTACTCCAGAGCCAGTGCTCTATTCACCGTGCCACCCAGATGCCTAAACAAGTACCAGAACTCTGATTCAAGCAAAGATGTGATTGTCAGTTGCCACTTTAGTTGAGTTGTTGATTCCCTTGGTGCATATATCCTTGGGAGAATTAATAAATCACATGAGATTTCTAATGAGGGTATTCACTATCTTCTAATGTGACACATCCAAATTACTTTTGGACAGCTCTAAAGGGCTAGGCAGCCCAGTGGATAGAGTTCTGGACCTGGAGTCAGGAAGTCTCATCTTCTTGAGTTCAAATCTGGCCTCAAACACTTACTAGCTGTGTGACCTTGGGCAAGTCACTTAATCTTGCTTGCCTCAGTTTCCTTGATTGTAAGATGAGCTGGAGAAGGAAACAGAAAATTACTCTAGAATCTTTGCCAAAAAAACTCCAAATGGAATTATGAAGAGTTGGACATGACTAAAAAAATGACTGAACAACAATTGTTAGGAAATTTTTATTTCCACTGGTACTAAATTTGTCTCTTTAAAACCTCTACCAGTTGATTCTAGTTATGCCAAAAAAAGCAGTCTAATCCTTTTCCCACATGACAGCCCTTCAGAGACTGATAAGGAGAGAGGTTCTCATTGCAGACCCTTTGTCAGATCTGCCACTATCAAGAGTTTGGTCTTCAGTTGGTTCCTCCCTATCCTTCATCCCAACTCTACAACTGGCACAGAGTTTGGAGAAGGCATATTCTTGCAAATGAAGAGTTGGTGATCCTCACCTCAATTCCTGACCAAAGTCTAAAAATAAATTATTAAATGGGAAGTGATGAGTTAGAAATGGAAGTTAAGACCATTAGAACCAAACTGGGCTTATGATGTGCAGGTCATACCAGGCTACATTTGTTTTTTTGTTGATGGGTTTATTGCACTAGAAGAATGCCATAAATGTTATACACCTGGATTTCAGCAAGGAATTTGGCAAATTCTCTTACTATATCCCTGTGAAAAAGATGAAGCAGTTTACAGTCTGGATCATAATACAGGAAGGAAACTCAGAATAGGCTGAACAACTGAAACGAAAGAATGTTGACTAATGGCCTGTTTTGTTCATCCTTTTAAAATTTTATTTGTAGATATATAATAATAACAATAGCTTACACTGCACTTTAGGACTTTCAAAGTACACTGTGTACATTACCTCACTTCATTCTTGTAACAATCCAGTGCTGACAGTATAAATGGAATGTTTATCAGATTTGCAGATTGTAATAATAGTGAAATTTGAAGTTTCTTTTGTATTGCTAAACTGAGAGGTACTTAGCACCTAGTTTCAAATTAAGCCTCTGTTAAAGAAACAGAAGGTGTGATCCCCTGTTGCTGACATAACAGGGAGGGGCTGAACAGAGAACCCCTGTTGCTGACACAACAGGAAGGGGCTTAATAGAGAGGAGCAATACTGTATATAAGGAAAGGCCCCAGCTGGGAAAATCAGAATTTCTTGGGGTAAGCATCATGGAAGCAGCAGCTGCTCTACTGGAGATAGAGAGAGTTTCTCTCAGCAGCATCTGGAGGATGGGCTGCTACTGCTGGACTGAGAATTGAGAATAGAAATGAGAATTGAGAACTGAGACAAAATTTCTTGGAGCAAGCCACATGGAGGCTGGATAAAATGATTTGATTTTTTGAACAGAGCTTATGCTATTGAGTCCGAGGGCCAGCTAGAGCTGCCAAGACTGAGGAAAGTGGTGTCAGTACTTTGTTTGTGGCTTTGTTAAGCCTTGACTTCCCAGGAACAGGAACTGTGAAGGATTTAAAGTGGACTGGACACTGTGAGCTTCAGCATGAAAAAAGAACTGCATGGGGGGCTGGACAAGGAACTGGGAGCTGTCTGTCTTTGAACCTGGGTGACAGTTGGGTGAATCTAGGTAGGAGCTGGGACCATGGAAGGGGATCCAGAGAATCTGAGAGCATACCTCAAGTCAAGCTGAAAGAAGACTTTACTTAGATACTGTATACTGCCTGAGAAGATTGTGATTTACTTGTGACCCAGGGGTGGATGGCCTGTGTATTTTCTGATGATTGAATAGTGAATAATGACTGAATAGTGACTGATTTGTAACTTAGTGTGCCTCATGAGTGGAGAATTTTGACTTTTGTATTTTGTGACCACCTCCTTAAAGATGATTGAATGATTGAGTTGATTGAATGATTGAGTTACTAAGTGATTGATTGACTAAGTGATTGTATTTTGTTCAAAACTTTGTGACCACTGTGGTGAAAACTATGTGGCCATCTTAATGATAAGTTGTTTGAATGCTGTATTTTGATTTTTTGTGATAAGCGGTAACATTGTGAATGCTGTACCTTGATTTCTGTGAATGTTTTGCTTTGAGTTATTATTGAATAAATAGAGTGTTCACTATACTATGTAATCAGAACCTTCAAAAGCTGTTCACAGTAGCATTCTTCTGGAAAGCTGCTCGTGCTTGGCTTTACACAGATGTCATCAAGTGAGGAGGTATTTGGAATGGGAATGGGAATTTGAAGATCTTCCCTGCCCCTGAATAGATCTAGAGGTGATTTGAAGACCTCCCCTGCTTTGAAAGTAAACTCTGGCCCCTAATAGGCTGAATGTAATTGCATGGAGCCTGTGATGGAGGGAATTTGCTGAAGAGTGGAACAGAGTTCACAGTAAGCTTCTCTGCTGTGAAGATAAACTCTGCCCCCTAATAGGCTGAATGTAGTCACATGGAGCTTGTGGTGGGAGGAGTTTGCTGAAGGGAAACAGAGCCCACAGGAAGCTGGTCAGAGCTAGCCAGACTATGGGGGAGAGAGGACACTCAGGCAGGAAGACAGAGAGGTTTGTGAGTAAATATTGATCTTGTATTGGTTTGTGGGAAGGCTGAAGAATGCTGTGGCTCTCAGTGTTATTATAGCTTCTGAATATCTTTGGTACTATGATGGAATCAGCTTACTAGTTTTGGGATTCTGTTTTCTAGTGTCTAAATAAATGTTTCAGTTCTGTCCTCTACCTGGAGAATCTGGTATATTTTGTGATCGACTGTCCTGCGATACTTATAGTCACAGTCTTTATCGTCATCATGGGCACTGTAAATATTGCATTGGTGCTACAGTATTCTGTATTAGCAATTCTGCTAGTGTGATGGTGACAGAATTGAGATTCTCCCAAATGTTTTGGTAGCCTAGAACAATGGACTAAGGAGGTCACTGATTGGTAGAAAGTCTCTATATACACCAAAATATGTATGGCAGCACTTTTTGCTGTAGCAAAGAATTTTAAACAAAGTTCATACCCATCGACTGGGAAAAGCTAAACAAATTGTACACAAATGGAAAGGAGAACAATCAAAAGTGAATGTTGCAGAATTACAAAGAACAAGCATGGCCCCAAAGAATCATCATGGGAAGATATCTCCCCTTATGCCTTTGTGGAAGTGGAAGGACTATGTGTGGGGAAATTGTATATCTTTTCATATATTTTTGATACATTGTTTTCTGATTTTTCTTCTTTTTCTTAAAGAAATTCTGGTATATAGGGTTATTCTCTAGGAGGGGAAGGTGGATGGATACAGGGAGAAATTTATAAGATGTAAAAACAAAAGTTATCAATAAAATGTATTTTTAAAAATGCCTTGAACTTATGTTCAAAATATAAATCACACAGTACAAAATGGGGGAGATGAGACTAGAAAACAGTTCATATGAAAAAGACTTTTTTATTTATTTAAAGGCTCCAACCTCAATATGAGTCAATGGTATGACACAGTAGGTTAAAAAGTTCATGAAGTCTTGCCAAAATACACAAAGGACCTGTGACTTCTGCCTAAATCTCTGCAACTTTGTAGATAAGTCTTAGGGGGTACCTCAGGCTCATAAAAGTTGAGTGTCTGGCCCACAATAATATAGCTTATCAGTGTCAAAGGCAAGTCTTCCTGTCTCGAAGGCCAACAACCTCATTCACCTGGCCATTGTATCATGATGTGATTTAGTCATCCAGGACAAGGGAGGTAGTAGTCCCCTTGTACTCTGCCCTAGTAAAGACAAACAAAATTTTGTGTATGGTTCAGAGAACCACATCTTTGAAGTGACATCATTTTAGGATTGTAGCTAGAGCAGCATATCAGAATGATGAACAGACTTGAAATTGTCATATGATGCCCTAAGGGCTATAAAAAAGTGCATACCCTTTGACCCAGCAATACCACTTCTAGGGCTGTATCCCAAAGAGATCACACAAGTGGAAAAAGGACCCGTATGTACAAAAATATTTATAGCAGCTCTTTCTGTGGTGGCAAAGAATTGGAAATCAAGGGGATACCCATCAATTGGGGAATGGCTAAACAAGTTGTGGTATATGAATGTAATGGAATACTATTGTAAGAAATGAGGAGCAGACAGACTTCATAATAACCTGGAGAGGCATATATAAACTGAAGCTGAGTGCAGAAACCAGATCCAGGAGAACATTGTATACAATTACACAATATTCAAATTGTTTCTTCCTGGCAGCTTGCAATACCTTCTCCTTGATCTGGGGATTCCAGAACCTGGCTATAACATTTCTAGGAGTTTTCTTTTGGGGATCTTTTTCAAGAGGTGATCTGTGAATTCTTTCAAGTTCTATTTTGGCCTCTGGTTCCAGTATATCTGGGCAATTTTGCTTGAGAATTTCTAGAAAGATGCTTTCTAAGTTCTGCTTTTGATCATGGCTTTCTGGTAGTCCAATAATTCTTAAGTTGTCTCTCCTGGATCTGTTTTCCAGGTCAGTGGTTTTTTTCAAGGAGATATTGCACATTGCCCTCTATTTTTTCATTTGTTTGGATCTGTTTGATAGTATCTTGATTTCTCATGAAGTCATTTGCTTCCATTTGCTCCACTCTAATTTTGACAGAATTATTCTCTTCAGAGTGCTTTTGAGATTCTTTCTCCATCTGGCAAAGGCGACTTTTGAAGGCATTCTTCT
>CM053587.1:94827970-94871849 GCA_028646515.1 Pseudochirops corinnae | reverse complement strand
TATTGGAAGCCCCTGGTGGGGGTGCTCTGGCTGCACTCTCCTCCTCCCTCTCTTTGCCATGATCTTTCTTTTCTCCAAAGAAGGAATCTAGGGTTTGGTTGCTATTCTTACTTTGCTTCTTATGCTTATTCTTACTCATGGTTGGTCAGTCCGTGATTTTTTTTTAAATTTAAATCTCTGTGGGGCTCTGCTTCCAGAAGGGAAAGCTCTGTCCCAAATCTCTGGGGTCCTCCCAGCTGCTGTAGCTCTCAGGAAGGTGCTGGGTCCCTTTCCTACTTACTTCCGGCTCACTGGATAACGAAGACTCCAGGACTGAGGCCCAAGACCGCGATCTGGATCCAGGCCGCTCAACGCGAGAGCACTTGGCCTCTGAATGATCGCTTACTCTCCCTGCTGTCTGCAGGCTGCAGGGCATGGAAGCTGTAACGCAGAGGCGGGTGCAAAACCTCTGCCTTTTGCTTTCCAGCCCTGGAGGCCTTTCGGCCAGACTGCTTTTCTGCCCCGATTTCGCAATGCCCACTGACCTAGTTCTGAACACTGCTCGCAGCTGCTGCTAATCCGAGGCTCTGCGGCTCCTCCCATGCAGCCGCCCCTGGGACTCAGCCAGGGCTTCAGGCCAGGCTGGTTTTGGTTCACAGTGCTGATATGGTTCCTCGTAGCTGAGCTGACTTTAGTGGAAAGTATATTTGTTTGTGTTTTGGAGTTCTGGGATTAGTTTAGAGTCATATTTTATGGGCATTTTGGCGTGGCTATGTGAGAGCTGCGATATGTTGCTGCTCCTACACTGCCATCTTGGCTCTGCCCCCCCATTGTACACAATTACAGACACAACGTATGTGTGATTACTAACTTTGACAGACTGGGCTCCTCTCAGCAATGCAAGGTTATAAGACAACTCCAAAAGACTCATGATGGAAAGGGATATCCACATCCAGATAAAGAACTACAGAGTCTGAATGCAGAATCAAGCAAGCTCTCTTTTTTGTTTTATTTTGTTTCTTCTTTCTCTTTGTTCACTCCATTGGTTATAATCCTCCTTTATAACTTGACTAATGTTTAATGTGAAGGTATTTGTAGAACCTATATTGGATTGCATGCCACCATGGGGAAGGAGGGGGAAGGACAGGAAAGGGGAGAAAATTTGAAACTCAAGGGATTGTGGAACTTAATGTTGTAAATTAAAAGCAAATAGATAAATTGAAAAAAAAAAGAAATTGTCATATGAGAATACTTTGAAAGAATTGGTGGACATCTAGTCTGAAGAAGTGAACATCTTGGTGGAACTTGACATCTGTGTTAAAAGCAATTATCTGTAGGGTTGTTATATGGGAAAGAGAATAGACTCCTTCCTGGCCGTAGGTGACCCAACTAGGATCAATGAAGGAAAGTTACAAGGAGGTAGATTTTTATTCACAGTGAGGAATGACTTCCCTCATAATCAGAAGTACACAAACATGGAGTGGCCTCCAGTGGAAGAGAGCAAATTCCTTTGTATTGAAGGTATTCAATTACACATTGGGTGACAACTTGGTGATATAGAGGGAATTCGTGTTTCAAGTAGATATTGGAAAAGTGGATTTTTGAGTTTCCTCTAAACTGTGATTTTTTAAATGATTTATTTGTGAACTTTTCACCACATTTCTTGAGACACCAGTTTGCAATTCATAAGACTGGGGACTCTTGAAATATTGATCCCATTAACAGAGATTAGTTTCTTTGATGAAGTAAAAGTGATATTCCTAAAGCACCAGTCTGTCCATACCATTCCTCTATTTCATTAAACTCCACTGGTACCCTATTATCTTAGAATAAATTGCAAGCTCTCTATTTGGTAATTAAAATTATTACAATCTGACTCCAATCTATCTTCCCAGATTTATTATATAGAATTTACGCATATTCTTGGTGTTACTCAGTGAATAAACACTTATTAAGATCTTATTATGTACCAGGCCGTCTTATGAGTTCCTTTAAATTAGGGGTTTATTTTTTGTCTTTCTAGAACATAGTGTCTGACACATAGTAAGTGTTTGATAAATAATTGTTGATCTGACTTGACTTGCTAAGTATTGGGGATACAAAGGGGAACAAGAATGTTCTTTCTGCCCTTGGAGTATCTATGCTATTCTATTGCCCATTTCCATGCTGTTACACATGTGCTCTCTTCCTAGAATCCCTAGTTTCAATAAAAGCTCAGCTCAAATGTCACTTTCTACCTGAGACCTCTCCTGACTTCTTGTCCCCAAACTGCTAGTGCTTCTCTGCTGAAATTGCATTGAGCTTGCTTTGATTATATTTTATATATTTCATATGTCTATTTGTTTCCCCCCAAAAGAACGTCATCTCTGTGAAGGGAGGGGCCCCAGTACAATCCCTGGCACATAGTAAGCACATTAAGGCATGTTTGTTGATTGATTTAGTTGAGGGACCTTTTAGAAAATGGCTTCTTAATCTGAGGTCCATGAATATGTTTTATTTTAAAAACTTGAATAACTCTTTCAATATAATTGTTTTCCTTTATAATCCTATGTATTTTATGTTACTCATCTAAATAACAACATTCTGAGAAGCAGTCTCATAGTTTGTGCCGAAAACCTACCATCACCTAGCAGAGGTTCACCCTGAGAAAATGGGATATATTTCATATTTCATTTTGTTATATTATAACATAATTATATATATTATAATGATATATCATAATTATATATTAGATAGACAGAGAGACACAGACAGACAGACAGATAGATAGATAGATAGATAGATAGATAGATAGACAGATAGATAGATAGATTTAAACGAGGAGAGGATACTTGGTAAGGTCCTGAGCATAAGGGATTATTTGGTGCTGGTGGGGGGAATTGCAGCTAAAAGTCTTGAGCAACCAAGGGTTCAAATGGGAACATTGGGGGCTTGCTTTGAGGGGAGTCCCCAACCCTGCTTCTCCCTATTCTGCAGCTTGGCTTAGGTCTGGCCCTGCTGAAGGAATTTTTTGTTTTTGTTTTTGTCTCACCCTCCACTTCAGTGGTTCTGCAACAAGGCATGAGGTTCTAGGAACTCCTCCCTTTAGGCAGGGACAATGACAGTGACCATGACATTACAGATGGTAATGGCCATTTGAGAAAGCCCCAAATGTGCATTTCTCTCCCATGCTTTGTTTGCACACACAAGAAGAAATTTTGTCCTAAAAATTTAACTTGCAACTTCACACTCTCAATTTTTTTTTTAAAGAATAATTACTCTGACTCACTCCCTGCACTTTGGTGGGGATAAGATTAAACCTTCACTTTGCTCTGAATACCTACATATACAGAGAGATGTGTGCGCGCGCACATACACACACGCTCCATTCTTAAGGATCTCTCTAAAATGTATTCGCTAGAGATAATTATAGAGGTCTAACACTTCTGCTCTTCAATTAATGCTATAAAATTAATGGTCCTTCATTTTTATATCCAGAGCAAATGATCGTGCCATCTCCAACTGCATGCACTCTTTTACCCAGAATGCAATTAGTCCCCCCTTTACACTGAATCTGAGCACATGACCTTAGGGTGGGAGGTAGAAGCAGGCCTTCCTGGTGCCTTCTCAAAGGTTTAATTATGAAATGTTCTTAAAAAGCGGAGTTTCACAGCTTGACATTGAAGCTCATTCAATGACTGATCTTTTAGGGTCTTGGCCTTAGGAGAACATGGAGAGGAACCTGACGACAATTCGTAAATCTCCTGTTTTCAAGTGAGATTTGCCAGACATCACAATAAGCACATTTCCCAAACAAAGCCAGATCCTTATAAGATAATCTGCTAGGTGGTGAGCATGCAGTATATATTCAAATAATATAACTGCTATAATTCTACCCTGTTGCCAATTTACCTGTGGGACTGTTCTGGTCACAGAGTAGACATGTTGGATTTGCTTAACAAGTTCTGAAATGAAATCAGAAACAATGTGTTTCTTAGAAAAAAAGAACAGGCATGTGATGATTCTTTCATTTCAAGGACCGAACATTACGCACAGCACTGAGTTCAAGGTTCTGTGTCATCTGAAGTGAGTAAACAGCCTCCTGAAGGAAGCTGGGTGTTGTGTGTGCATCCATTCATTTAGACACATCTCTTTACATTTCTGGCAAATTAAATGAGTTGAAAAAAAATTGCATAGCTTAAGTGCCCTCACACTCAGAAATCAACGTTCACACTCTCATCTGGAGTTTTCATCATATAATGGAATGCCATCTGGTATGTGAAGTTTAGCTGGGTTGGGGGAGAAAAGGAGGAAGTGAATGAGGACACTCAGACTAACATCGTAAAGAATAAACGGAGATGATTTTCAGGTATCTAGTTGACTAAACATCAGTGGAGCTCTTTTTTTTGTTCAAGAGGGTCTGGATTTCCCTAGATTAATGGACACATTTAGTAAAGCCAAGCTCTTACTTCTCTTCTCCATGGCCACTAGTGCACTAGGTGAGACAAATATTCAGAAAATTCATTTCTCTGATGCAAATGCTTTTTTAAAAATTGCATTCTTCATTGGACACCAATTGCTATATATATATTATGAAAATGAACAGCCAGAAATTGTAACCAGGCAAATGAAAGATGCCTGAATGCCTAGGATTTGGGGATGTACAGGGAGAAGATCTACTATACTCTTCCATCTGATAATAATAAAAACAAAAACAGAAACCAAAATACCATCTTATGGTATCACTGGTCACTATGCACGCCCACTCTGCTAACAACTTCATCGTAACAGCCAAGCCTTTAAAAAAAAAAAAAGCAGCATCCTAGAAATTCAGCCTTTAAAGAGGAATTCCTCCTGACCCTACAATTCAGGGTGATGTCCACTATCATACTGTTGATGGATTCAGAGCAAGTTTTTTTTTTAAAAAAAAGCATTTTAAAGCACCTACTGCATACCTGTCACTATATAGGTTGCAGGTAAAGCAAATACAAAAATGAAATTGTCCTTGCCCTTAAGGAGTTTGTATTCTATTGATGTGTCTCTGGATATCTCAGTTTTACATGGATAGCAATACGTTGGGTGGACAACCCATAATATGTATGAAAATATTTGCACCAAAATAAATACCAATAGGAATTATGTGGTACACATATAACCTGGGGCTCAAATCCATTGGCATAAAACTCTTCTCATTGGTGGAGAATGATTACTCTGTGCCTGTGAAAGGTTGATGAGAGCTTAGACAATGAGACATCCTGCTAAGCATTAGACTTTCTGGAAATAAATATTTTAAAAATAACTGGGCCACCACAAATGGAACCTGGCCCTTGACATTTGCAGTGGGCCCACATTCACTAGGGCCATTGCCCCTCCTTTTCCTAAGTCTTTCTCTTCCTCCTACTCCTCTTCCTTTTCAAGGTTAAGAGAATAAAAGCATCTGTCCCCAGAAAATTCACTGTGAGTTCCTCCACAGACACAAAGCCAAATGAAAGGGGAATAGAAATGAAAGGCTGAATATATTCCATTTCTTTCAGACCTGCTGCTTGATTGACTTCAGGTGATTTGCGTGAATGGCTCTTGTCAAGCTCTCTCTCTCTCTCCCCTCCCTACTGGGTGACAGTCTCACTTTACCATATTACACACACCTTTCATCTCTCCTTCATCTTCTTGTCCCTGCTGGGGACTTGACCAGATAGTTGGACTCTTCGTCCCGATGACCTTGAATCCATTAAATAATAGGGAGAAACAACATCGTGCTCACCCAGGGAGATTTTGAATCCTCTGCAACGAAGTTGGTTTCTCAGTCTTCCTACGTTCTGGTCCTTGCTTTATATTCCTTCCCTTGGATGCTAACAAGAATTCTTTTCCCTGAGGTGGGAGGGAAACTTCTTTTATATATAAGTAGGATACTGTAGATATTATGATAAAACAGTTCTGTAATTCTACATCCTATTGCTTCCAAAAGAGAAACATTTGTCCTAACACTTTAGTATACTCACCTCATTTTGAAATGAAGTTCATGTTCCCGATTTGGAGGCTCACAATGGCATTTATAATTGGATTCAGTAGACAACATAGTGAGAAATCAGATTTTTTTCCCAGTAAAAAATGATTTTAAGAATATAATTACCTAATAATTCCCAAGAAATGGTGAGATTTGTCATTTTTTTCATAACTCATCTTAAACAGATCATTTTTTTTTCTTGGAGAAACTCTGAAAATAACACAAGGGAGCCTGAGCCACTGCACACAGTTAAACAGTGCAGACGGAGCACCGTGATTTCTGCAGCAACATTAAACTGAAGTCATAACAATAGGTAATATTTTAATATAATGGAAAATGATCATTAACTTTTCGTGTAGAGAAGGAAATGAATTTCCTTATTGTACACACTCTGAGCAGAGTATGTGAGAGAAAATTTCAAAGGCTATTCTATCTAACCAGAAATAGACTTCAAGTACCATCATGACACATAGAATCAGATGTCTGCAGAATTTAACAAATACATCATCTGAGGAAGAACGAGGTTAAACCACTCAAGAAAGATATGTAAATGAACTGGAGGCTTTCAGGGTGATTCATCTTACACAGCAGCTAGGTGCTTTTCTCTAGAAAAGGAGCTTTTAGAAGATCTCAGGTAACTCTTCACCTTTGTTATTTTCCCCTGACCCATACTCCCAAAGTATCTGCCCTATAGCAGCGTCATGAAATTCTTTTCACTAAAACCACACCTAGGTACTTAGTACATGTGTACCTTTGTCAAACACCCTTTACAAGACAAAAGATCCACTGAATTCCTACTTCAACGAAGAGGCATGGAAATGACCTTGGATCCTTTCTATGTGTACTAAAGTCATCCCTTTCCTCAGTTGTCCATCTGTAGACGTTGGCTACAAGAACACAAAAAACCCCATCCTTCTGTCCTCAGAATTTTCCCATAAAGATCCAAAGGAAAACTGAATTCATAGGGAATAGAAATGACAGGAAGAGAGGAAATGAACTCACATTTTCTCTCTCCCTCTGGTCTCTGTCTCTGTCCCTTTCTTCTCCTTCCCTCCCCCCCTTCTCTCTTTCCATTCATATATACATCTATACATGTGTATCTCACTCTGTCTTTATATATAATAATATATACACACACATACACATGCATCCTATGTATTATGTGTATATGTATTCTGTGCCATTATGTATGAGTATGCATGCATACATATGTGTGTAAATATTGGATTGCCCAGGCATGCCGCAGGAGAAGTGTTTAGTTCTCCCCCTAAAGTCTCTTTTACAAGGCGGAGACTCTTTGACAATGTGTGATTTTGCCTTGTCCTGGGTCCTTGTTCTCTTTTGACTGAGTCTTTGTTCTGGAATCGAGTAAATCTCAGCTTTGGAGCTACAGCAGCAATAAGGACATTGCAGTGGAAGTTTACACGGCTCAACTTTTAAAAGGGCTGAACAAGGCCTTTAAAAGGAGACATGAACTCCCAGAGAGGAGAGAGGCTACTCATAGGCTTGGACTTGGTTCCCTGGAGAGAGGGCTGTACAATCACAGGGCTCCCCAGGGAACCACACACATTGAGGAATGCAGAGAAGACTAGACTGGCAGGGGGTTCGAGAGGCAGAAGGAGAGAAGGAGCCGTTGGCAGACTTAGCCTCAAAGGGAAAGTTTTGCTATGGCAAAGGAGCCATAATGTGGAAAAGCACCTTAGACTGATGTCTTTGCTAGTAGTGAGGCAGGTAGACTATAGGGTTATTGATTGCCTAGTATCTCTGACTTCTTTTCCTTTATGAGGGGAGGACTATCCAGGATAGTAAATATAGGTCATAAAGGCATATATCCATGGGGAAGAAGTGCATCAGAGTAGGAGGCTGTTTAAATGACTAGAACTCTGAATTCCTTCGGAGTGTTCATGCTTGTGTATGAGGTGATAGTTGGGGAGAGGATGTTGGTGGACAATTCAGGGTAGATGCTAAGTCTGAAACACTTATATATGGGGGAAATAATTCTTTTAGGAGGTCTTAAGGAATTCCCTGGGGAGGCAGAGGCCAACTACCAATCAATTAATTGCTCTTGTTCCCTGCCCCCATCTCCTCTAGGATTTCATCCATTTATATATATTCTCCTCTATTCCTCTAATTTCTAACTTCTATGTATCTATTTGCCTAAAAGCAAACCCCTATCTCTCTCATCCTTAATAAACTTCCACTTGATCCTGCCATCTTCAAGTCCTTGAAAATACTATTCATACTCCTTGTCTCCACCTTCTCAATTTGTACCCACTTCTCGGTCCCTTAAAATCTGACTTCTGTATCCACTGCTCAACTGAACCTGTTCTCTTCAAGGTCACCAAAGATATCTTTAATGCCAAATCCAGTGACCTTTTCTCAGTCCACATTATTTTTTATTTGTCTGCTATATTTGATGCTTTGGAGGACAGAAGTTTTTGTTTCATTTTTTCTTCGAGTTGTCAACTGCTGGATTTGCCTGGTACTTGGCACGTAGGATAAGTTTAATAATGCATATTGAATGATTGGCCCTGCCCTCTTTCTGGATTCTTTCCGCTCCCTAGGTTTTCATGACAATATTCTTTCAGGGTTCTCTTCCTACCTGTTGGACTGCACATTTACAATATTTTGCAAGTTCGTGATCCAGAGCCTATTCCCTAACTGTGGATGTACCCTAGAGATTTGCCCTTGGCCCTCTACTCTCCCCATACTCTCTGGGAGATCTCATCAGATCCTATGGATTAAACTTTCATCTCTATGCAAATGAATCTCAGATCTATATTTCTAACCTCCCCCTTCTCCTGAATTTCAAAACTGTATAGCTACCTGTATAGTTTATCAGCATCTCAAACTCAATACATATATTATCTCCCACCCTAATCCTACCTCTCCTCCTAAGTTCCCTCTTTTTGTTGAGGGTATCATCACCATTCTTGCAGTCCTTCAGCTATGAGTCATCCTGAACTCAATACTCTCTCTCCTCCCCCATATCCAGTTGGTTATTCGACCTTAACATCTCTCTCACCCAACAGTCTTTGTCTACTTACACCATAACCACCCTATCCTGCAGTGTTGTATTAACCTTCTCACTGGGCTCTCTGCCTGAAGCTTCTCCCCTCTCCAATTCATCCTCCATCTAGCTGCCACATGGATATTCCCAAAAGTCATGCTGACCATGTTACTCCCCTTGCTCAAGAAACTCCAATGGTTCCCTCTTGCCTCTAGGATTAAATAAATACTCCATTTAGCATTTCAAATCCTTCACAATCTCACTGTAGCCCAGCTTTCCAGGTTGATTACACATTATTCCCCATTATACCTTTTATGCCTCAGCCAGATTTCCCAACTTGCTATGTCTTGTACCTGATAACCCATCTCCTATGACCTATATCTTTGCACAGGATACTCCCTGGGCTTGGAATGTTCGTCTCTTCCTTCTCCCTCTTGGAAACCCTAGTTCCTTCAGAGTCTTCTTCTCCCAGAGGTGTTTCCTGACTGCTGCATTTATCAGGGCATAAATCACTGTGTATTTACTTCATCTCCTAAATGTACTTATTTGTTCTAGCACAGTGGATAGATTGTCACTTGGAGTCAGGAAGACTTGTCATCCTCAAATACTTACTAGCTGTGTCAAATCACTTAATCTTTTTGCTTCAGTTTCCTTATCTGTAAAATGAGATGGAGAAGGAAATGGCAAACCACTCCAGTACCTTTGCAAAGAAAACTGTAAAGGAGTCACGAATATTCTGTCAGGACTGAAAAGAGTGAAGAACAAAAGCAACAAGTTATCTGTGAATATGTTGTATTCCCCTACTAGAATGTAAGCTCTTTGAATACAGGGATTGTCACTTTTTACATTTATCTCCCTAGCACCTAGGGCACTGTCTGGCACTAGTAGGTACTTAACGAATAAATGAAATTCAAATTGATGGGTTTTGTTTGCTTATTTATTTGTTATATCTGCAGGTATGGAGGGATCTTGCTCTGGGTCAGTAGAGAGAATGTCCAGGTCCTTTAAAGTGTTGAAGGAGGAGAATGGATAAGCCCTCTTATTGCTATCACCAAGGCTATTTGACAACTTGCAACATATTTTAAAAAATCAAAACTCTTTCATGGCTATACAGGTGGTCAGTACAAATCAGTTCCATGTCAATTTTTGCTCCTCACCCCCTCCTTCAAGTAAAGCATGAGGAAGGGAGCTTGTGTGGTCTCCCAGCCAGTTTCCTTTATGAAATCCTCAAAAAATTCTGGTAACTCCTGCAGGGGATTCCTCTCTGTGTCCCCTCCTCCTCCTCCTCCTCCTCCTCCTCCTCCTCCTCCTCGTCTTCTCAAAGTGGCAAAAGGACCATTAGAACGCATCATCTAGACACTATTCAGCTGCATTCTTGCATTCAAGCCAACATGTCTGATGATAGCTATGCTTGGCTTCATGTCTGTCCTGGGATATGCACCGCCTGGCAACGGATTCCTTTTTTGTGATATTCTTTGAAGGGCTGAGGATATTTGTTATCATCAGAGAGAAAACAGCTTTTGGCTTCTTTGGAAGATAATCTCAGTGAACGGCAAAATGAAACCTGAGTTCCTAAAGATGCACTCTGACTAGCCCTCAGTCTCATCATGATTTATCTGTACCATTTGGGGACACTCATTCAACTAAATAACTCCATAGACTTGGACCTGAGTAGAGATAACTGGGTAGAAAAAGGGAGAAGACACTACAAATTGAAAACCAAGTTTTAAGTACTATCTCCTCCCTTTCCCTCACTTCTCACTCTTGTCTTGCATGTGAATTTCAACTTTTTTACACCCCTATTACTCCAAACCAGTGTATGCTAATGAAAGATCTTGGGACATATCATAGGTAGTGAAGACTTAGCTAGAAAATATGGAATGAGACTTTCAAAGAGACTATGCAAGATGCAAAAATAGAGATGGAGGAGAGATAATGACACCTATGGAAAAAGAAAAGCTGGATTCATAAACTCTTATTAGGGCAGCTATGTGGCACAGTGGATAGAGCTGGATCTGGAGTCAGGAAGATCCACTCTATTATGTTCTGGCTGGCCTGAGACACTTATTAGCTGGGTGACCGTGGGCAAGTCACTTAACCTGATTTGCCTCAATTTTCTCAACTGTAAAGTGAGCTGGAGAAGGAAATGGAAAACTACTCCAACATCTTTGCTAAGAAAACCCCCAGACGGGGTCACAAAGAGTCAAACCTGGCTGAAATGACTAAACAACAACAAAAACTCTTTGGGGTCAGGAACTCTGCTGATGGTAAACGCTAAAAAAGCAAGGGTGGTTTAGGGGTTGGGAATATCCTCAACATTCATACTAGAGATATTCCTTTGTTCATAAGCCTAGGTTTTATAGTACTCTTTGGCAGGCATCCACAACTCCATACGTTTTGGGGAAGTGGGAATGCTCAATGTTGCAGTTATAGGGAGTAAAGAAAGTCTTATTACTTCCTAAGGTCCCTATTGGCAGTGACTGTTTTTGAAGAAAACATTCCCATGGTAGGTGTGTTCAAGGAGACCGTATAGCACAACTGAGGAAAACTCTTCAGTTTATATATCTTTTTTTAATAAAAACGATTTTATTGATTTTTTTAATATTACTATCACTTCTCAGAAACACTCTGCTCCCTCCAACTCTTCCTTGTAACAAAAAGTCATAATTAAGAAAAGAACAAAACAATATATTAGCTATATCTGAGAACTTTTTGTACATAGTTTTCTTTCTACTGAGAAGAGAGAGGAAAGCTTCATTGCTGGTCCTTTAAAATCAATATTAATATTATTCATTGCATTGATCAGAGTTCTGATATCTTTCATAGTTGTTTTCTCCTATGTCATTATGGTTATTTTATAGGTCATTTTCTGGATTCTGCTTACTTCATTCTGTATTTGTTGATATTACTCTTCCTAAGTTTCTCTGATTGCTTCACATTCTTAAGATTGGTTGCTTTTATGATAAATAATATTCCATTGCATTCCTATGCCACAGGTCATTTCATCACACCTCCAATGATAGAAATCCATTTTATTTCCACTTCACCATCTCCACTTCACCATTGCAAAAAGGTAGCTACAAGTATGTTTGTATGAGCAGAATATTATTACTTCTGATTTTCCTCAAGGAGAAAAACAAAATGGTGAAATTATTAGCTCTTATGAAATATGCAAATTTTCCACTGCTGACTTGAAAGGCAGGTAGGCGACAAAACTAGAATAAAATATCATACATAGAATCTGTCTGTCATGGGACCAGGGGGCCTTCTTTCCCTGAAACAAGGATTGTTTTTTCCTAAAAGACAATAAAACTGATAATGGAACCTGATTGGTCCCCAGCCTCCCTTGATGCAGTTTCCTGGTCACTTTAGGACATTAAAAAGTCCCAACCACTTGGAGTTGGGGCTTTCTCATTTGGTGGATGTGGGAAGACCATGTCAGTCATCATACCCTGCCCTGATAACCAGACATGTTTCCTTAAGCAGATGATGGGAGTCCAGATTGTAGAAGCTAAGTGCCACCAACTGCTCAATGACATATGAGTACGTCATTTTGTCCCCAAATCAAGCCTGAACCAACAAGGTGCTGGCGGTTGGCATTGGGCCCACCCCAACACCACCCTAGATATTTTAGAAATGGAGTGGTCTTGGAAGATCATATAGTCAAAACTGCTTGTTTTACGTATGAGGAAACTGAGAGCCTTGGAGTGACTTGCCTAAAGTCACATCACTAGAGAGAGAAACCTGGGGCACCTAACCCCTAGCCCAAGGCTACTCATCATTTGGGCAGGGTTTGTATTGTTCTCTTTGGTTTAAGTGAAAGCTATTGATCCTAAAGGTTTTGAAAAGACCCAAGTGGTTATGTACATAGGGGCAGGGGAGATGTGACTTTATTTTTTTTTTTGCTTTTTTTTGGAGGGGGGAAGGTAGGGCAATTGGGGTTAAGTGACTTGCCCAAGGTCACACAGCTAGTTTGTGTGTGTGTGTGTTAAGTGTCTGAGGCCAGATTTGAACTCAGGCTGTCCTGACTCCAGGGCCAGTACTAGATGCCCCCAATGTGTGACTTTTTGAAGATTTTTGCTATTGCACAAGAATAGGCAGTTTCATGTCTTACTCCTAAAATATTGGTTTAGGATTCAAATTAAGAGAGAACATGAAACCCTTTACCTAGTAATCTGACCTCTGCCTAGAGCAGTGGTTCTCCACCTTCCTAATGCCACGACCCTTTAATGTTGCGGTGACCCCCAATCATAAAATTATTTTCGTTGCTACTTTATAACTGTAATTTTGCTACTGTTATGAATCGTAATGTAAATATCTGATATGCAGGATGTATTTTTATTGTTACAAATTGAACATAACCTACAGGTTGAGAACCACTGGCCTGGAAGGACAATATGTTGCAGTGGAGGGAGTATTGGGCTGAGAGTCAAGAAGGGCTGAGCTCAAAGTCCTACCTTTAACCCTCACTGTGTGATCTCTGTCAAGTCTCTTAACCTCCATGTGCCTCAGTTTTACCTTCTGTAAAATGGAGATGCAGTGATCCTTATAGCACCTACCTCCCAGGATGGAGATTGTATCTGTAATTTCAGTGGTGTAGGAGACTCCCTGATGAGGAAACTCCCTTGACCAATGCAGGTTGGCATTGTCTCTGCAACTTAGAGATTTAATTGCCTAGAGCAGAGGTGTTAAACACATGACCAAAACACTCTGAGTGTGGCCAGAACCAGATTAAAATGTAATTGGGAAATATTTAACAAAATAAATGAAATACAGTAAAACATAAATAACATTTGCATTTTATGACTAACTTGACATGCCTTTTGTCTTATTTTATTATATATCTTATTTTAAGAAATTGCCACAGTCACCCCAACCTTCAGCAATCACCCCCTGATCAGTCAGCAGCCATCAGCTTCCAGGCAAGACCCTCCACCAGCGAAAAGATTATGACTCATTGAAGGCTCAGAAGATGGTTAGTATTTTTAGTAATAAAATATTTTTTAATTAAGGTATGTACATTTTTAGTCATGATTCTATTGCACACTTAATAGACTATAGTATAGTGTAAATATAACTTTTTTATGCACTGGGAAACAAAAGAATTCACATGACTCGCTTTATTGCAATATTTGTTTTATTGTGGTAGTCTGGACCCAAACCCGCAATATCTCTGAGGTATGCCTGTATGCATATGGGATGTCTCCCAAAAGGCAGTGCAGTTTTAAACATTAATGGCTTAAAACTACACTAAGACTTTTGGAACCCTATACAGAGGCACATATGTTTGCATATATACACACGCATACACATGTATATGTATGCATATATGCAGAGCACTATATGAATTTCAGTTATTATTCAAGCTTTCCCTCTGCCCATTCTTGCTGTAAAAATTAATAAGAATTTAATTTTATTTAAACAATTCCCACTTTATTTCCATGAAAACATATGATAAAAAAGACAAATTTTTTTTTAATGCTTGCCAAAAGTCAATGTTCCTGTTGTCAAGTAGAGTGAGCTCATTCAAACCTCTTTTTGAGTCCTTTCCTTTGTAAACTAGATCACCTTGGCTAGTGACTTGTCCTTACCAGAGCATAGACTTGTGAGTGTATGTCCAGCTGCAATGATGGCTTTCTGTCAGTTCATCTATCCGTCCGTGCTCTCTAGCCTACTCTTCCATGTGACCAAGTGGCAAGCCAGCTGGCAAGGGTTAGCTGGCAGCCAGCTGGCATCTAGAATGGAGCTGAGCTAACTGGGCCATGAGGGAGACCGAATTCACGTTAGCAGGGTCCATGAACTGACTGAGCTAACCAGCTGCAGGAAACAGAAGTCTGTCGTGAAGGCACATGTGCCCAGCTTGAGGTGAGGAGAGTGGCACCTGAGAGAGAGAAAAAAATAGGTACTATTGTGGCAGGATGAGAGGCAGTGGGGAAGAAATCAGTGGCACTGAGTACAAAGAAGGCCAGGAAGATAAGAGAGAAAAATCCATAGATCTAGAGAGAGGAAAGATAGAAAGGGGAAAAAGGATCCAAAAGCCAAAGACGGATGCCATGCAACTCTTAAGAAGTGGATGGTGTTGTGGTTGTTGGTGGTGGTAGTGGTGGTGGTGGTGATGGTGATGGTGATGGTGATGCTGTGTGTGTGTGTGTGTGTGTGTGTGTGTGTGTGTGTATGCTATTTTACCTGAAAGAATTTAAATTCCTTCAGTATAAGGATTTTTACTGATGTCTTTGTCTCCTTAGCACCTAGCATACTTTCTGGCAAACAGTAGGCCCAATAAATGTTTGTCGATTTTGTTTCAAGTTCAATAGGACTTGGTTCAGTATCTTCCATTCCCCAAATCATGCTTTCAAACAGCACGCCAGGCCCCTCTGTCCAGCCAGGTACCATTTCTTATCATACTGCATGGTCTAAGAGGAGGGGTGGGCAGCATGGCAATGGCTGTGGCCAGCCCAGATCTTAATCAGATTGGAGGAGCTGCCCCTAGGGGCTGAAGTCCTGGCAGTTAGTTTTCCTCTTTAGGATTGTAGGATTTTTTTTTTTTCAGTGGCTCTTATTGCCCTAACACACAGTAAAGTGAGAGGCATAGGAATTGGACCTTCAATTTCACTGGTACAGGGAAGTCCCAAGATGAGGAAACTCTTTGCCAGTGCAGGCAGTAACCCAGAGTCTTATTTGTGCTTAACAGAGGTGTCAGACTCTTTTCCTATGCATAGGGCAAGTGGCCAGCAGAACTCCCAAGTACAACAGGACCAGATTAAAATGTAATTGGGACATGTTGAACAAAATAAATAAAAATACAATAAACATAGCGTTAATTTGTTCTTCTCTAAGTCAATATGCTTTCTGCAGTTTTTCTATTTGAGTTTGATGCCAAGCCAATTGGAGCACAGAGAAATTAAATTGGTTTGCCAGTATATGTCAGAGGCCAAATTTGAACTCAGGACTTCCTGGCTCAGAGGCTAGCTGTTCTCCTGTGCTATTTCTCAAGATTAAGTGGTGCAGTGGATAGAGCACCTTGAGTAAGGAAGATCTGAGTTCAAATCCAGCCTCAGATACTTACTAGTAGTGTGACCCTGGGCAAACCACCTAACCCTGCTTGCCTCAGTTTTCTCATCTGTAAAATGAGCTGGAGAAGGAATGTCAAGCACTCTGTTATCTTTGACAAGAAAATTTGAAAAGTGGTCATGAAGAGTCAGGCATACTGAAAATGACTACACACACACACACACACACACACACACATACACACACACATACCCCTCAAGACTCACAGAAATTGTGCTGTCTTCCAACATAATGAGAGCAACAGCCTTCAAGTTAAGGTCTTCCTGAATATGCTCACAGAGTGGCATATATTTATTTTTGATTGTACCTTACAACCTGGTACTTTTCTCAGAGAATGGAGGTTCCACCCATGTTCTCTTGCTCACAGGCCTCATCTACGTAAGTGGAGCGTTAGGTTGTACTACATCCCTACAAGCAAAGCTTCTATATCCATCCATGTTGGACTCCTTCTGAAGACTGGCCCTCAGAACTTGGCTTACCTCTCTGCTCCTGGAATGCAAAGCCAAGAAATGCTGCTGCTCCCATGGTCTGTGTCCTTTCAGAAGTCATTTTCATTTTGGACTGGATACAATAAAGGGTGTTAACTCTGTAGCTTTAAAATATATTGATGACTTTATGGAGATATATGCATATACATATATACATATACATGTCACACTTTTAGTGATTGAGTCACCTCAGGGCTCAGTGGCGACCCTTCCCCTCCCCACCAAAGCTGAGTAATTAAAATCCATAAAGGAGATGCAGCCAGTTCAGCACATGTTAGGATCAATAAAATCACAATTGAAAGGGACGAGCCTCACACTGCCCTGAAGGTCAACAGACTGGGCTTCTGCCAAACCAGGGCAGGCAAGAAATTCCACAGGCAAGTGGCCTCCAAGAAAAACACCCTGCCTCCAATTCCCTTGAAGGAGGAATTTCAGAACCATCAGCAGGAGTACGTCAAAGGATTTTAATTGGTGTGATAGAGCTGGGGGAGGAGGTAGTCTCTGAGGTAGCTACTGGGCCAAATCATTTAAGGCTTTTTAGGTCATAACATCTTGCCTTTTACTCAGAAGCAAATAAACACTTCTAAGCCTGGGGGAAGGCAGGGCCAACTGTGGTACAGTGGAAAGAACATTGGCCCTGGGAGACCTTGAGCAACTCATTTCTGCCTCAACTTTACCCTTCTATAAAATGGAGAGTTTAGATGACCTCTGAGGTTCCCTCCTCAAAATGTAGGCTCTTACGATCTCTGGGGCACGTTTATCTATGGAGCATATCAGCTATAAATTTACACAATCAAATAAACATTTATTAAGTATTTATTCTGTGTTAGATGCTAGGGATGCAAAGACAAAAAGGGTAGTCTCTCTGTTCTCAGGAAGCTTCTAATTCTATTGGGTAAGCAATATATACAGACAGAACACGTATAAATCGAAACACAAGATAGTTGACAGGGGAGAGCACTAACTAGCACTTGGGGAGGGGAGATCAGGAAAGATTTCATGTGGAAGGATGTGCTTGATCTGGGTCTTGAAGGAAATGCGTATATATCCTGTCCCATTCGGTTCTGCATGACAATTGCCTTCTAGAGAAACGTTCTGGGGAGAGATAGGAGCCTGGAGCAGCACCAGGGACAGGAGCAAAGACTTATCTGTACCTGGAATCTTAGACCAAAATAAAGCTTGATGGCACCTGCTTGGTGACCTAAGAACAATGGTGTTGCTGTCAAGATTTTGGCTGCAAAGTTGTAGATTTGGAGTGCTAGAACTCTAATTTCTTCTCCTTACTTCTGAGATATGATATAAATTTCTGTTTAGTTCTTAAAGCCTTTCATAATCATCTCTGATCTATTTGTCAAGTCTCATTGGATGTTACTCCCACTCCTGCACCCATTGATCCAGGAAAATTGACCTTTCCTCTGTTTTTCCCATATGCCCTTCTAATCTGTTGCCTCTCTGCCTTTGCATTCAGGCTCTCTCTCCTGGTCCATTCCTCTTAGAATCCTCATTCTCTTTAAGACTCAGCTCCACCACCCTATTCTGTGTGAATCTTTGCCTGATCCCTCTGATTGGGTCCTATCTCCCAAGTGACCTAATATTTAACTACTTTGTACGTATTTATATGTATTCTCTTCATAATTATTCTATATATACTTCTATGGGCACATTTGTCTACTCTCTTCTTATCATTAGGTATTTGAATCCCCAGCACACAGCACATTGCTGGCACATAGGTAAGGAATTGGAAACTGATGTCTGAGAAGTATGACATTAAGATCTAACCAGTTTGAATTTTTATATCATTTCAATAGATTTCAAACATTTTATTTTATTATTGGGTAAATGTAAGAGAAAAGCAAAGTATACATATCTCAGTTAGCCTCTGCTGAGTAAGCAGAGAGATCAGATATGAAGTAGCAACAAGTGGAGCCAGTCCATAAGTATGGTAGCACCTGGAAAATATTTTTTTTTTTTCTGTATCTTCTTTTCATTATATCCCCAGAGCCTGGCATATAGTAGGCTTCAATTCAGTTATGGCAGATACTTATTAAGTAAAGAGCACTGGGTCTACAGTCAGGAAGATCTGGGTTTGAATTTGCCCTCAGACATTTACTAGTTATACAACCTTGGGCAAATCACTTAACTCTGCCTCAGTGTCCTCATCTGTAAAATGTGAATAATAATAGTACTTACCTCGAAGGGTTTCTGGGAAGATCAAACAAGATAATAATTGTAAGGTGCCTAGCACAGTGCCTGACATGTAGTAGGCATGATATAAATGTTAGTTATCATCGTCATCATCATCATCATCTACCATATGCCAAAGATACAGAGGCAAAAAAATGAAATGGTCCCTGCCCTCTAGCTGTTTATATTCTCCTGAGTAAGCTTAACAAATGTAGAGTTGAATTGAATTAGTAAGAAATGGAGGTAGTTAGAAAGTGAGGCTAGTTGGTAGATAATCTTGAAACTCTCTTAAAAGAGAATTCTGAATTAGGGGATGGAGGTCACAGGGTGCTGCTATGTCTTCCCCACCTCGGGACCTGAATCATAGCATTCTACTCTAGCAGCTGCTGTTTCTGGGTGGTCTTTCCATATCAAGCTGAGCCTGTGCAAGGATCAGTTGAAGGAACTGAAGTTATTTGAGCAGAGACACAGAAAAGAATAAGGGGGTGGGGAGCACAACAGATAAAATTCAAGAAGAGGGAAAAGACTGACATTAAATAGAAACAGATTTTAAATGTAGTTCATCCCTCACTCCACCAGCGCAAGAAGCCTAGTTAGATAATATCTTACAGCCTTAAGTAAAGTCCCCAGATGCCTAATCTGTAGGAGAGTTATGCAATTTAGCACTATGTTCTCCAAGGAGACTGGTGGACAAAAAGAGACTTAATACTAGAAACAAACTAGAGGGGAAGAGGGAAGGGAATAGGCATTCATTAAGTGCCTACTGCGTCCCAGGCTCTGTGCTAAGCACTTTATGTATATTATCTCACGCTGTCAGTGATTGAAAGTCACAGTCAATGGCTTCATAAACTACATTTTCAAATTTTTCAGCTGTCCTTTTTCTGACCTGGAGTGGGTATGGATGGGGAGACAAGGGATGGGGGTGGGGTGTGGAGAGCAGCAGAAGTTACGTGATGTCAGCCATAGTTCAATGACCCACATAGGATCATAGCTTTGAGCTGAGATCATCTTGTCCAATCTTTTCATTTTACATTTGAAGAAACTGAGGCTCTAAGAAAGAAATTGACTGGTGAAAGATGGATGAATAAATAATAAAGCAAAGAAAGCCTAGCCAGCAATGGTAGGAATCAGAGCCTTGAAGCAAATAGAGTCCATCACAACAGGACAGAAGGTGTATCACTGACAGAGAAAACAGAGGCACATTCAATGGCTGGTCAGTCAGTGTCTCTGCAGAAAGTGGGATCTATCTTAGTTGTAGGCAAATAGCTCAAGGCAGCAAACCTGGAAAGCAAAAGACATCATTCAGGTGAAGTTTAGTTTCTAGGATGTGCTTATTCAAGAGGGCCTAGCACACAGTAGGTGCTTAATAAGTGACTGTTGAATGATATTGATTGATTTATTGATTGAAGTGAGAGCAAAAAATAAGAGAAGAGAAGAGAGAGAGAGAGACAGAGAGAGAGAGAGAGAGAGAGAGAGGTCTGAAGGATAGCAGCAGTCAGAAAGTGACACTTGAGCTTACGGGATACGTCCTCCATAGCTGTGTCTCGGGTCCGAGAAGGGTGAATTGACTATAACCCTCTCACCTCATCCCTTCTGCTGGATGCCCTGAAGTTGTACCAAAAAATTAATTCTGGCATCACTAAGACCTGTCTTTCAAGCCAACACAAAGAAAGCTCCAAGGGAAGCCGTGTCTCATGCCAAAAGTCTATTCTCACTAACAAAAAACTCCAGAGATACGGCTCACAGAGATCACAAGCCAAACTCCATCAAAACTGACTCCAAGGGACTGTCCTAATTTTCTGGTTGTTATAGATTTGGATTATGTTGAATATTTATTGAAACAAATGGACTATTGACTGATGCTTGGAAATCTTTTAATAAATTGGAGGATTTCAATGTGGGAGGAGGTTAGTTTTTGTTTGGTTCTTTGGTTTACTTATATATTTTAGTTTTTGTCTTCACATGGAACCCTCCTATGTAACAAAAAAAAAAGCTAAGCAAAACTGACTAACACAACAGTATATGCAACATTCTGTATTGATACCTTGCTACCATGAGGAGGGGAATGTATTTTATCCTTTGTTTTCCAGGACCAAGGTTAGTCATTTTGTCTAACCTTTCTTTTTTTCTTTCTTTTTTTTTTGCTTTATTTTTGGAGGAGGGAAGGCAGGGCAATTGGAGTTAAGTGACTTGCCCAAGGTCACACAGCTAGTAAGGGTTAAGTGTCTGAGGCTGGATTTGAACTCAGGTCCTCCTGACTCTAGGGTTGGTGCTATACTCACTGTGCCACCTAGCCACCCCTAATCTAACCTTTCAGTAGCACTTTATTGTTCTTTTAATTTACATTATTATAGTCATTGTATATATTGTTTCTGTGTTTCTGTTTTCTTTGCTCTGTGTCGGTTCATATAAGTTTTCCCATATTTCTCTGAATTACTCATCTTCATTGTCCCTTACTTAACATTTCTTTGAAATAGCATTGTCATTGAATTCATAGTTTGTTAAACCGAAATCTATAGGAACTTTTTCATGATAATTTGATGAAATTTGTTTTAGCAGAACTTAATCAGCATTTGGAAAATTGTTGTTTTTAAACTAAGTAACAGTGTGATTTCTTCCATTGTTTCCATGGATTTTGAGAAGTTTTGCATGATCCCTGGTCTACATACAATGTTATCTCTTCCTCTCTTCTGCCGCAGGCCAAATTGTTAGTAATCAAACTTTCAACAATCTGATATTACTGTTACTATTCATACCTTCAGCAGGTAGGTTGGTACTGTGTAGGAAACCACAAGCTCTCAATAATCCTTTACCTAGGGAGACACTGAGGAACAGACTCGGTGGGTGATTATATAAGAATAATAATAACAAATGTATAGAACACTGTCATCAGAACAACCCTGAAAGGTCAGTAATACAAATGCTATCATATTCATTTGACAAATGAGTGACTCATGGGCCCATAGCTAATGTGAGAAAGCTAGGATCTGATCACCTAACTCTGAGTCTGGTGCTCTGGGGCCTCTGTCCGTGGATCTGTGATTTCACTGATATGTATATGTGGATACTTTCTCCATTGGTGCAGAAAACAAGGCATCCATGCCTTTTTACACTGTGTGATGCATGTCTAAGTCTTCCCATAAACTCTCCATGGTAGACAAGGGTTCTACCTGATATGCTGAGAACCTCTCTTCAGATCTCCTGACATTCTGTAGATAAGGGAACACAGGTGCATTTAATTGATTATTGTCACAACATGACCCATCCATCTTGTTTTCCCTGTCACTTACCCTGTACAATTTTTCCCTGCTAGTGTGCTCTAGCTTATGCAGGCCCTCCATATGCTTAGCCATTGTTCTTTTGGAGAACCACAGCTTTAATTCTTGGAAGGCACAGTAGATAGAATGTTGGACCTGGAGTCATGAAACACTGAGTTCAAACCCTGCTTCAGACTAACTGTGGCAAGTCACTTAACCTTTATCTGCCTCAATATTCTCAATTCTAAAAAGCAGATCATAATAGTATTGCTGTCAGGATCAAATGAGATAATAATTGTAAAGAACTTAACACAGTGCCTGGCATACACTAACTACTTAATAAATGTTTGTTCCCTTCCTTCTAAAACAGTGGTATTCTATGACTCTCAATCATATAGTATAACAGAAAATATTGTTGCTAAAAAGATAGGTTTTTGTTTCAAGGAGAAGCTTGGGACATTAAAAGATATTGTATAGTTTTTCAAATGTAGTTCACCCTGCTCTCTTATTCCATTCTGTTACTGGTTCATTATCTATCCACAATATCTATCCAAGATGCATGTATATTAATGGACCAGTTCTATGAGTCATTCATCCAATTGCATGTCATAACCTGAACACAGGCATTCTCTATGCACTTGCTTTTCCCTGTGTAGAAAGACCAACTTGTTATAGTTGATTATGGATCTCATTTAGAGGAATCTGAAATATTCTGGGATTTGGCACAACCTGGACGATGTCATCCACAAACAAGAATATCTGAAAAAGGGAGTATCCCTTTTCCATTTGAATTCTGTGTTAGGTGCCCTTTATGGAAGTGATAAATACCTTTGATGAGCTTTGCTTGAAATTTTAAATGACGGGGTCATGGGACAAAGTTCTTTCGATTTTCACATCTTGCAAGGAATCTTACAGGATTTTAAGGTATCATGGAAAACTTCATTAGAAAAGATCCTAAAGTGGCATTTTGCTCGACCAAATCAATTTTTAAAAAATCAACAAATAGTAAGCACAGTAAGACATTTTGTTCTCTACATTTTCTTGAGTGACTATAAAAGTATATTCTGTTATAGCCTATCATTGACAAAAGCCTGTCTGTCATACTGTTGTCAAGGACGTCCTTTGGGCATGTATAGATTAGTCTCTGGCAGATTTTGTAAAGATGGGAAAGTAGAGAAAGGCCCTCAACATTGTCACCACATCTAAATATATGCAGAGAAAGTCTATGCTGCCTTTAGTGGTTCTTCTCTGTTTGTTTCTTTTAAATGCAATTGTACTTCCTCATGCAGAACTCTAAGAATTGGGGGTGGGGATGGAAGATTAAAATTGAAATGTGGTGGCTCCACTGTCATTTCTAGAGAAGAAAGTTTGTTATAAAGATCTTGGCAGATCTTTTCCATTTTTTATTTGATAGTTGTTCTCTTTTTAATTCTATCCTAAACTATTTTGGGGATCATAAATCCAGTTTTATCTATTTTACAGATGAGTAAACTGAGGCCCAGAAGAATAACTGCCTAAGGCCACATAGGTGGTAAGTAGCAAAATCTGGATTTGGAATCAGGTCCTCTGACTCAAAAATCTAGCACTGCTTCCACTGAATTACATTGCTTCTCTTTATGAATATTTAGTGTAATTGGATCTCTAGGGATACACACACACACACACACACACACACACACATACATATACATGTATGTGTGTGTATATATATATATATATATACACACACATCTACCCATATAGATCTAATTATACTCAAGTTCAAAATTTTGTACATATGTGTATGTCTGTCTGTATACATACACATGTATGTATGTGTATCTATATATTAACAAACACCAAATAAAATAAGCATTTCCAGAGATTTATAGTACAATCTTCTTTTTCTGTTCTATTTTGTATATGGAAATATTTACTCTCATAAATAAATAAAATAATTAGCTTTTCCTTTTAAGGGAATATGGTGTTCCAAAAGTCTTGGTGCAGTTAAAAGCTTTAAAAGTCATTAAAGAACTGTTTGTGTTAGGCCCTCTGTTCTCTCCAATGAGTCCTTTTAAAATGACCTTCTTTTATTTTATTTTATTTTATTTTATTTTATTTTATTTTATTTTATTTTATTTTATTTTATTTTATTTTATTTTATTTAATGTTTGGCAGGGCTATTGCTGTTCTCCTATCTCCCCACCTTGCCTCCACACATGAAGGGAAAAAAAAACCCAAAAAACCTTCTACAAATGTACCTGGTCAAGCGACAAAACTGAACTAAGCTAAAGTCATAAGAAATTCCCACTTTGACATGGTCTGAAAATATATTTCTCATTCTGTACTTTTAATTGGGTCATTTGCAAAACTTTCTAGAAGTTTAGCTCTCCCTCCCCTGCTTCTCAATGCTTTTGAGATAATTCTGCCCATAATCTTCCATCATATTCCTTCATAAAACTTTTAGTCTAAACCAGTATTGTCTTTGACTGCCATGTCTCTCTTCAGAGCAAGAAAATCAAACATTTGTTGGCTAATTCAGTATCTATACTTTTTTGACCTCTAATTTTTTTTTTTCTTTTTTGGAGGGGGGAAGGTAGGGCAGTTGGGGTTAAGTGACTTGCCCAAGGTCACACAGCTAGTAAGTGTTAAGTGTCTGAGACAGAATTTGAACTGAGGTCCTCCTGATTCCAGGGCTTGTGCTCTATTCGCTGCACCACTTAGCTGCCCCTAACTTTTTTGACCTTTTTGCTGTGGTATTTTATTTCTATTAGTTTAGCTTACTCAGAAAATAGTGGTAATCAATGTAAATACATTCTTTTATCCATTTCTAATTTTGTTAGTATTGCCTCAAATTCAGTCTTTTCCCTTTTACCCTTTCTTCTAATTGGCTATTAATTTTGATCTTCACTTTCAGCTAGTTGATGGGTTAATTCAGCTGATTCAGAAATGACTTTCATATCAGTTACTAGTCATTTCATATGTCTTAGAATATAATCAATTTCATTTTTGTAAAAGTTCAGGTGCTCTTTATATTCAGAACCTGTTTTTCTTTGGGAAAAAAGTATTAATAATGTACAGGACTGAGTTTTCTATTTATTTATAAAGCATTGGGCTTTCTTATTTTTTATTCCCCAACCATTTTTAATCATATACGTTTCATTAGAAAAGATCCTAAAGTGGCATTTTGCTCGACCAAATCAATTTTTAAAAAATCAACAAATAGTAAGCACAGTAAGACATTTTGTTCTCTACATTTTCTTGAGTGACTATAAAAGTATATTCTGTTATAGCCTACCACACACACACACACACACATATACGTTTTTGAAATCACCGAGTATTATAGTATATTTTTATTTCATTGTTGTTGCTATTATTCAGTCGTTTCAGTTATATCTGACTCTTCATGACCCCATTTGGGATTTTCTTGGCAAAGATACTGGAGTGGTTTGTCATTTCCTTCTCCAGTTCACTTTATGGATGAGGAAACTGGGGCAAACCAGGTAAAGTGACTCGCTCAGGGCCACACAGCTAATAAGTGTCTGAAGGCAGATTTGGACTCAGGAAGATGAATCTTTCTGACTCCAGGTCCAGCACTCTACTCATTGTACCACTTAGCTGCTCTGATTTTATTAGGGGAGGTCTAATTGAGCTTTCTCAATAGAATTTCTCTACCTCCTCATTCTCTGAAATAAGGACTAGCCCTTTCAAAGAGTCTATTCATTTTTAAGCTAGAGTAGAGATGAGTTACAGTTGAGCCTCTCTTGGCAAAGGAGGATTAGGTAGAGATCCTTCTTTTCTGGAGGGTCAGTTCTAGGGGAAATCCTAGTGGTATGACTAGAGTAATAGTAACAATCTACCTCATCCTTCTTTTTCTCAGGAATTCTGCTCATTTTCTTATTCTGACAACTGTTCTCTTAGTCTCGGGTTCTGGGCCATGTAGCATCTACTTAGCCAGACACAGTCAGATCAATTCAATTCCTATACTCTTTCTAGCTCTGGCAACTGACTTGACTAGCTTACCCAATTCCTCACATCTAATCCACAGACACAGTGTGGTGCAGGGGAGATGTGCTGGATTTAAAGACAAAAGGTCAAATTTTTGTGCTGCCATGGGCATCTACTAACCTCCCTGGGCCTCATTTTCCACATTTGTTTTGTTTTGGTTTTGGTCTTTTTGGAGGGGGGAAGGCAGGGCAATTGGGGTTAAGTGACTTGTCCAAGGTCACACCACTATTAAGTATCAAGTGTTTGAGACCAGATTTGAACTCAGGTTGTCCTAACTCCAAGGCCAGTGCTCTATACACTACTCCACCTAGCTGCCCCTCCACATTTGAATAAAGGAGATTAGTCCTCAAAGATGCCTGCCATCTCTGAATCTATGATTTGTGATATTAAAAAGACCTTAATTCTCTCCACATGCTTCTCCCTCCAAACAGCAATCCTTGCTTTCCTCCAATCAGCACCCACAGCATAGGGAAAATCAAGTCCTTTCCTATGTCTTCTGTAAGTTTAGTTAGCAGTTTGAGGAGGTTTCAGTTATATTGGCAACCAAGATTGTTCAGTCTTATACCAGCCCTCAAGAAGTCAATCTTTTGGTCTACTTGGCTCTACGCAATACAGTTGGGTTGGAGAAAGATATGGTTTCTCAGGGCTTGCCCAGTCCGGGTGTCACTTTAACTAGGGAAAGAGATCCCGGTGAGTTACAACCCAACTTTTTCATTTTCCCTCAGGAAAGTGAAGGAACAGGATCTGGAAAGAGTGCAGAGGATATAGCAGCTAAGAAAAAGAGAGTATTTCTGAGGTCTGCCAAGGGGAGTGAATAGCAAGATCAAATACTATTCTGAGAACCCCCTCTAAAGTTTCCTTGATGACTGAGCTGGTCAGACAGTTTCATGTCTCCAGATAGTAGTATCCATGGACCACATATTCTGAAAGCTTACTCTGTTGGTTGACAAATGCAGAAATATCAGAGTAATAGGATCATGATAAAGAATAATGATAGGGTACCAGGGCTGAATTTGGTTTAAGGTGGGCTAGCCCTCTCCCCACTGCAGTGAGAGTTGTTTTCCTTTCTTGAAAAGTGAAGAACAGCCTCCCCTTGCCTTGGATTCAGACTTGGTAGGGTAAGGGGATGTGCAATATTGATTAATTCTTCTCAGTCTTTCCTTGCTGCCTCAGGTCAACTGTACACATAGGCAGTTATAATTTTATGATGAAGCCTAGAAGTCTGGCTCTATCCCCAAATATCTTCTTTACACATCTGAGATTTCGCCAATTAAAGATGCATTTAGATGGGCAAATATTTTTGAGAAAGTTAAAATGTATGTTTCTCTCTGTCTCTGTCTCTGTCTCTGTCTCTGTCAAACACCCATGTTGGGCACTATGGTCATACATTTATGTAGGAATGGAAATTGTGATGGTGTAGGGGTAGCTAAGTGGCCCAGTGGATAGAGCCAGGCACCTGGAATCAGAAAGATTTATCTTCCTAAATTCAAATCCGGCCTCAGATACTCAGTAACTGTGTGACCCTGGGAAGTCACGAAGCCCTGTTTGCCTCAGTTTCCTCATCTGTAAAATGAGCTGGAGAAGGAAATGACAAACCATTCTAGCATCTTTGCCAAGAAAACCCCAAATAGGCTTATGAGGACGGGACTGGACTCCCCTGTTTCCCAGCAACACTTGAGTTCAATCACCAGCCGGTCAGATTGACCCTGCTTCTCCCACTGGGCTCAACTTGCAAGCAAAACAAAGAAAAAATGTGCTAACAAACAAACAACAACAAACTTAGGTCAAGGGAAGAACTCCCCGGGGAGATAGATGACAGCCATTTGCCCGCTACTCCCCGCGGGTGAGAAGAGCGACCCAACCTCGAAATACCAAAGGGGCTGGTATTGTGTGGAGGAGGTAAGTTCTGCTCTGACACGCGTTTTAAATGTCTCTCCCAGAGCTGCTTACACAGAGGACGGTGCATGGCAGTCGCTGTTCCACACCTGTCTCCAAATCACAAAAGGCTGCATCAAACCTCCTGGGATTTGAACTTGGGGTTGGAGGAGCTGCTCAGCTGCTGTTTAGGCCGAGGACTCATTCCCTCCAGCAAACAGGCGCTTGCTCCAGATAGGCAAGCGGTTCCCTTGCTCCCACTCCATCCTCTCTGCTGTGAGCCGCGCTGAGCGAGGTTTCTCCTTGTGGGAGGGATCTGATACATCCCGCTAAACTGACACATCCTGCAGGCTAGCCTAGGGAACCGTATCACTTGGCGCTTCTAGGAGAAAATCCCAGAGGTAATTCACTAATCAGAATAGAAGCGCTGCGGCTTCGGATAGGGGGAAGGCAGACAGCCAGGCTGTGCCGCGTAGGTGTCGGCCCCGAGACAGTGCCATGAGAGCTGTTTAAATATTCAAGTTGAAAATGCCTATAAATGCCATTCGACATTGACAGCCTGTTAGATCTGGAAGGGGCTTTAAAGGCCATTTTATTCCCCTCCACCTACTTTTTGACAGATGAGGAAACTGAGATCCGGAGAAGTCAAAGGCCACCTAAGTAGGGGATCATAACCTTACTCCCGACTCCACCCAGTGGATATTTCCACTGTAGTATCCTACATTCGTTATATTTGTGGCGGGGGGGAGTGGGGGAGGAAAGCCGTGCTTACTTTGTAAATACACATACGAGGTAACTCCAGCGTTTTCTAAGTTAATACACCTGAGCTCACAAACACTCCATACTAGCGAATCCCCATTGGGTCAGCGCAGCTGCCGCTGAGCCTGACCCGGCAGTGTTTCCCTCTTTGGTGTGGTCAGAAGCAAAGTCCGAGTTACACAGCCCAGACAAGGAATGTCCCATTTCATTCTGGATGAAGATTCTACCGGCTCTCTATTAAGCATTTCCGGCAAGTCATTACCAGTCTTAGTTCTGTTCAGGCTTCTTTTCATAAGCTATTTAGCCCTATCTAATCAATCAATCAACTAATAAACATTTATTAAGCACCTAGTATGTGCCAGGCAGTGTGCTCAGTGCTGGAGATTTTTTTTAAAAAAGGCAAAAGACAGTCCCTTGCCCTCACAGAGCTTACAATCTAATGGAGGAGAGAATATGCAAATAAATACACACAAAGCAAGCTATCTACAGGATAAATGGGAAGCAATTATCAGACGGAAGGCACTGGAATGAAGAGAGGTTAGGGAAGGCTTCCTGTAGATAGAAGGTGGAATTTTAGTTGGCACTCAGAGGAAGCGGGGGAGGTCGGCCTGGAGTAGGAAGCCTGTTTCAGGCATGAGGGAGAACCGGAGAAAATGCCTAGAACTGACTTAAGACTGATCATATAAATAATGCCCCTTTAACTCCCCGACATGGAGGCTAATCATTGACCTACCTTCTTGTCACTGAGCTGAGCATCACACTTGGAGTTTGTTTTACTTTTCCACATTTCTTGTTTCTAAATATGCTTTCTCAAAATTGTGAACAAAATCCTAGGAATAATGAGAATTTTCACTACTTTATTTGGAGAGGCTGCAAGGCAGTGCAATGCATAGAGAATTCTGCACTTAGAACCAGCAAGACCTGAATTCAATTCTCACCTCAGACACCTACTGTATGACCTTTGGAAAGTCACAAACCGCCCTTGGCTTCAGTCTTCACATCTGTAAAAGAAGGATATTATCAGCACCCACTTCACAGAGTTGTGAGAACTAAATGAGATAACATAACCAATTAAATGAGATAATCGATTTCAATTGTGCCTCATTTTGTATAATGAGTATGTTCTGGAAAGTATTACTTTGGGGTATATTGGGCATCAGGTCAGATAGGCATCCCATCACTTGCAAACTTTCTTGTTTCTCCTGTACTTAGGCCATGGAATAATTTGTTTGGTGGTAGTGTTGTCCACAATACAAACCTTAGATCTCTCCAATTCAACTCACCTCAAACAGCTTATAAATAAATAGAAAATTGATACAAAGCAGAGACCTCATAATTTCCGGGGTGGAAATGATCACCTCAGTGGATTAGGTAAGGAAGGTCTCATGTAGGAGATGACCCTTGGGGTGAGGTTTAAAGGAACCTAGGGATTCCAAGAAGTAGAAGTGACAAGATGGGAGATAGAATGTTGTGCTATAGAGAACAAGGGTAAGGAGGTCAGTTCTGTTGGAACAGAGAGAGAGCAAGGGGAGGAATGTGTAAAAAAGCTTGGAAAGGTAAGCTGGAGTCAAACCATAAAGGGCTTTAAACGCCAGGCAGAAAGGTCCATATTTTATCCTAGAGGCAAAAGAGAGTAACTCGACCTTCTCAAAGAGGGTAGTGACGTGATCAGATCTATGCTTTAGGAATATCAATTTGGCAGCTGTGTGAAAAGATCGATTGGAAAGGGCAAAGATCTGAAGCAAGAAGACCAATTAGGAAGCTCCTTTAATAGTGCAGGTGAAAGGTGAAGAGGTTCCAATCTAGGGTGGTGGCCATGTGAATGGAAGAAAGAGAGTGGATACAATCAGATGATCTTTTCCCAATTCTCATCCTTCTCAACCACATACTGAATTTGACACTGTTAACACCTTCTTCTCCTGGATATTATCTTCTTTCAGGGCTTTCATGGCACTATTGTCTTCTGGTTTTCCTACTTGTCTAAGCTCTTTCCAGTTTCCTTTGTAGGTTCATCATCTAGATCATGCCCCCAAACTGCCTACTCCTCAAGACTATGGCTTTGGCTCCCCCTCTCCATTCTTCTCCCTCTCTATTCTCTCTTGTGACTTCATCCATTTCCATGGATTTAATTATCATCTCTATGTCAATAATTCATAGATTCTCTATCACTCTCTCTGTCTCTCTCTTTCTCTCCTTCCCTCCCTGTCTCCCAGGTATCGCCAATTAGCTAAACATCATGGAGGCATCTAAAACTCAATATGACCAAAACTAAACTAATTATTTCTACCCCAAACCCATTCCTCCTGTAGACTCCCATATTTCTGTTGAAGGTACCACCATTATTCCAGTCTCCTGGATTCCTAGCCTTGGCTTTCTTCTTAATTCCTTACTCTACCATACCCCACATAACCAATCAGTGCCAGGTCTTTTTGTTTCAATACTACACAGAATGTCTTGCATCTAATCCCTTCTCACCACTCTCATAGCTATTACTTTAGGTCCTCATCACCTCTTGTCCAGATCATTGCAATAGGCATTTATCTTCCTGCTTCAGATCTCTTCCTACTCTTCTATCTCATTCCATATAATGCTTCCAAAGTAATTTTCCTTAAACATGTAATCTGACCGTGGCACTTCCTTACTTGACAAACTCCAGTGACTCCCTATTTATTGCTTCTAATTTCAAATAAAAGCTCCTCAATTGCTTGTTAAAACCCTCCCCAACCTTGTCTCAACCTGTCTTTCCACTCTCATACGTTACGCTTCTTCCTACTCTTTCATTCAGTCAATCCGGCTTTCTTTCTGTTCCTCACACATGTTGTTCCATATTCTGTCTCCATACCTTTACATCGGTCTATAAGAGACACAGCCTCTTTTGACAGGAATACATTTTCTCCTTAACTCCACCTCATAAAATCCATATCTTCCTTCAAGATATAGCTTAAGTACTACCTTCTCCATGAAGCCTTTTACGAACCCCCTAATTGGTAGTATTTCCACCTCTTGAAACCATATATTTATCTACTTTTTAGTTGTATTCAATTTCTTTATATTCATTCTCCATATACTTATGTATGTGTTTGTTGTCTTCTGCATTAGTAAGTAAGCTCCTTATGAGTAGACAGTGCTACTTATGCTGTATTTATATGCCCAGTGTCTGGTCCATTTTAGGCTTTTAATAAATACCTTATGATTGACTGATGGAATTGTGGAGGTTGAATCTGGAAATAATTGGCTAAGGAAATTGAGGAAGATTGAAAAATAAAGAATGATTCTGTGGTTTAAAATATGGGGACAGGATGGATAGTGGTAGCCCCAGCAAGAAATAGAGAAGATAGGAAAAGGGGAGAATTTAGAGGAAAAGATAATATGTTCTCTTTTGGATCAGCTGGATTTGTAGTGGCCATGGGGACATGCAGGTGGAAATGTACAATAGATCGTGCACACAAGGAAGAGACAAGGGCTGTATACATTCACCTGGTAACCATCAGCCTAGAGATGGTAATTGAACTCCTGGAAGCTTAGAGAGAGGGTGTAGATGAGAGGGCTCAAGACAAAGCCTTGAGGTAAAATCATGGTAATGGGACAGGATAAGGATGATGATACAGCAAAAGGGTTTAAGAAGGAGTGGTTATAAAGAAAAAAGGAGAACCAAGAGAAAGCAGTGTTGTGAAAACCCAAAGAACAAAGTATATTCAAGAGGAGAGGTTGGTCCATAGTAGAGTGCAAGAAGAATGACCACTGATCAAAGACAATTAGATTTGACAATGAAGACAGGTAAATTGGGTCCCACTCACAGACAGGACAAGTAAACTATATTATTTTTTATTTTACTATATTTATATACTTATATTATTGTTATTTTATTATTTTAGTTATTATTTTAACTTTTATTTTTTAAATTAATAAACATTTTCCTCCCAACCTATGCCTCCCATGGTGTGGTGTAGGGGTACAAAAATTGTAGGGGGTTCCAGAGGAAATTCTAAGAATGAGCTTGAAAATCTGAGAACCTATATGGCTTCTTCAACAGTTTTTTGCTGCTCCCCAGTCATCAGCCTCCCTCAAAGCCATTTATTTTTTGCGAAGCACTAGCAGGAGCTACCTCCCATTCTCTAGGCCTCTGGTCTGCTCAACCAAGTTTAGAAAACTGTCAGGAAATTCCATGACAATGTCCCACTCTGGTCCCCATAGTCTACTGGGTTCACCTGGAAACTAACATGAGGAAAGAAAAGGCCATGTCTCCTGCTCTTGTCCCTGCACAGACACACACACACACACAAATAAAACCATCACTAACAGAGTCACTTTTGTTCTAAGGTTCCCAAGCTAATTTTCCTTCTCTTTGGCTATCTCTTTCCCTTTCTTATTCTCACTGACAAAGTCACGAAAACTTTGGCTTTGGTGACTTCCTCTGTGCAGCTAGGTGGCACAGTGGAGAGAGCTCTGGGACTGGAGTCAAGGAGACTCATCTTCCTGAGTTCAAATTCAACCTCAGACAGTTATTAGTTATTTGACCCTGGGCAAGTCACTTAACCCAATTTGCCTCTGTTTCCTCATCTGTAAAATGATCTGGAGAAGGAAATGACAAACCATTCCAGTATCTTTGCCAAGAAAACCTCAAATTGGGTCTTGAAGAATCACACAGAACTGAAAAACAACTGAACAACAAGAATCTGTGTTCATCAGTACCCCTCACCCAGGCTCCCTTTCACCTTTACCTGTATAAAGCACCGAGGACTGGAAGAAACAGGGAGGGACAGAGTGCAAAAAGGGAAGATTAAAGGTCGCAAAGGTAGACTTGACCTACTTTAGTGGTTTTGCTTAGAGCTCCAACTTTCAACCTTCTGCACAAAACTCCAAACTCCACCCCTCAGTTCTGAACAAAGATACAAACATGATCTGTAGAGGTATACTTTTGTCCTGCATAGTCCCAGGTTCATACCATTTGTGTACCTGAGACACTGCACCTATATTTATAATTTTCTTCCTGTGGGGAAATTAAATTTAATTCAAATAAACAAATATTTGTAAATTCTTAGTATATTAAGGAAACTGAAAAAAAAGTCACTGTTACAATTTTGGCACCTATGAACATGGTGACAGATTCTCCACTAGTGGCATTGAGGGATAGGGACTCTCTTGGAGATTGGAAATGGGTAGACATCCCAAGGCATCAGTAACTTGCATTTAGACTCCCAAGAACACTCATTTGGCCATATTAGTTATGATTGTAATGTGACTGACTTTGTGACAAATATAACAAAATTTTACCCGTGACAATGAATATTTTCTTTCAAAGTAGTCTCCTTGGGAGATTGTATACTTATTCCAAGGATGTTGTTCCATTGTTCCAAACAATTCAAGAACTCCTTTTATGGAATCACATTCAGATTCTTGTTCCCAGTCTCTTTTCTTTTATCCCTATTAAAACCTGCTCCAAGCTAGCTGCCAAATGGAAATTATATGCCAAATACTAAGACATTAATGAATAATAACAGCTTAATGTTTTACTTCTCCTGTAGATTTTTCCATTTTAACAGAGGAGAAGGACTTAACTCAAAGGAATATAAGTTTAATGGTAGGATTCCAGCTATCATCAACAGGAAGAGGGAGCATCTAGGGGAGAGGTGCCCATCCCAGCATTCCTCAAATTATGTCATACTGCCTTTTTAAATGTAAATATTACCCATACTGAATTTCCCCTCTTAACATAAAATGCAAAAAACATACACATTTGAGGATTCAACCTTTTATACATGGAATTTGGAGCTATGAAAGGACCTTAGATATTATCTAGTTCAAAACTCATTTTTAAAGATGAGAAAATCGAGACCAGGGAGGCAAAGTTCCTTTGTCCAAGGTCACTCAGGTAGTCCATGCCAGAGGCAGGACCTGAACCCAGGTCCTCTCTTGCCAAATGAGCATATATCAGAGATTCAGTGAGATGCCCAATGCCTAAGAAGCTAACAAACAGAAAGATCTAATACACAAATTCTCAACACATAGTACCACACATCTATCAGTCTCTATCTGACACTATACAGTATTCTTATGTAGCTCAGAGGATGAAATAAGTTGTAAGAATGTAGATTTAGAATCATAAGGGATCTCAGAGGTCATCTAAGTCCAACCCATTTATTTCATAGATAAGGAAGATGAGGCCTAGGAAAGTTAGATGACTTGCCCAAAGTCACACAGAAGGCAAATATCAGGGGCTGATTTTGAACCCAGGTCCTCTGACTCTTGATGTAGCCAGGTCGTGCAGTGGTTAGAGTACCTGGCCTAAAGTCAGGAATACTTATCTTCCTGAGTTCAAATCTGGCCTCAGACATTTCCCAGCTAGGTGTCCCTGGGCAAGTCACTTAACCCTGTTTACCTCAATTTTCTTATCTGCAAATGAGCTGGAGAAGGAAATGGCAAACTACCCCTGTGCCTTTGCCAAACCCCAAATAGGGGTCACAAAGAGTTGGACATGACTGAAATGACTGAACAATGACCTCTGACTCTACAGCTCATGCTCTTTCCCCAAAACCATCCTGTCTGGGTGGTATCATGGCAGACTCACATGAAGACACAGGGCCACAAAGGGAGGCACAAGGCAGTCTGAGAAATGATGAGATACCAAGAGCCAAGACCATGAGCGAATGCCGATTATACTGTGCATGCATGCAGTACCATGGATAATGGCTTTATGCTGAGGCATAGAGCAGAAGACGAGAGAAAATGTGTAGGGGAGCTAAAGGGAAGAGAAGTACCCTCACTAGCAATCAGAGGAGGAGATGGGGTTTTAGCAGTCCTTATGCAAGTCATGGTCTTACCAAATTCCCTTTGATTTAGGCACAAAGGATCCATTTTTCTTAATAAAGGATCCAAAGGATCCATTTTTCTTAATAAATTATTAAGCTGTTATTAAGCAGCAGGGTTTACTTCTGAATATAGGAGTTTCCAAGCAATCGGATACATAATACCCACTTAGTTTAATGGTCCATAAAGGGGCCAGTGGACAGGTATCCTTCCACCACTCAATAAAGAAAATAAAAAATAATAAAAATCTATATGTTTCACACTCATTCATCTTTAAGATCCCCATTTAATCAATGGCAATGAACAGAGTGACTACCTTAGGAATTGCCCTGGAGTCAATTCATTTTAATGCTTGTCAACTAATCAAAAAAAAAAAATACTACCAGGTCGAATCCGTTAGACACGTGGGGAGTCTGGTGACAAATGCTGAGGAAATCTTGAACTATTGGTTCATAAAGATGCAAAACTGGCACCAAGATGCATTGACTTTATAGAACAACACACTACAATGCTGTGGAAAAGATCCTAAGAGCCTAAGGCAGTGGTTCTGAACCTTCCTAATTCCGCGACCCTTTAATACAGTTCCTCATGTTGTGGTGACCCCCAACCATAAAATTATTTTCATTGCTGCTTCATAACTGTAATTTTGCTACTGTTATGAATCGTAATGTAAATATCTGATATGCAGGATGTATTTTCATTGTTACAAATTGAACATAACCCACAGGTTGAGAACCGCTGGCCTAAGGTCTAGAGGTAGAAGGCACCTCAGAGGCCCCCAATCTAACTCTCACCTTTTGCAGGGTAGGCAGCTGGAGCCTAGAGACATTGAGTGACTTGTTCAAAGTCACATAGATAATATGAATCTGAGGTGGAATGTAATTCCATGTCCTCTGACCCCAGACTCAAATTTTGAGTCAAGGGACATGGATTCGAATTGTTGCCTGTGTGATCTCATGTGGGTCACTTAACACTCTGGACCTCAGTTTTCTCATCTTCAAAATGAGGAGGTTGGACTAGACCTTTAAGGGACCTCCTAGCTCTAAATGAGCAGTCTTTTAATAGGATACTTGCTGCTCCCTTCAGAACAAGGTGAACACTCCATTCAGATGGAGGTCACTCCCTCATCAACAGCTATCATCTATGGCAACTGTAAATCAGGGGGCTTTGAAAAGTCTAGGAATCACTCTGCTCATCCATAAGCAAAGTTTTACAAATTGTTTCTTTCAACTGACTGGGACACTGGCCCTCTCAGTGGATGAAAATCTCTCTATTTTACAATATGGTACAATATGGTACTGAAGTCCCAGTGGCATATTCCTAAAGGCTGAGACAACTCTAAATTCTCACCTACTCATGGGTAACCTGGAACCAAGGGGGCTCCTCCTGAACATCTGGACAATGCATGGGAAGTGTTGCTACCATCTTCTTTGGAGTCTAACACAATGAAATCAGAAAATTGATACAAAGATAGCCTGCTGAAAAACATCCCATGAATGCTCAACTGGGAATGGAGAACAGGTCTGACAGGTCTCACCTCCTCCAGTAATCCTCCTCAATCTAACGCACATATATATATACTCATGTACATTTCTTTGGCTAAAGGTTTTTTTTTGGGGGGGGGAGGAAGAACTTTGTAAAATTTAGATCACTAATGCTTGGCACAGTGCTTAGTACATAGTGAAGTGATTAATAAATGCTTTTTCATTTTCATTCATTCATTTATGGACTACCATCTCACTGAGGACCAGGTTGATCACACCAAGGGGAAGTGATCTCTTCCCCTCCCCATCCATCTCTAATCTCCCATTTGGGGGGTGGGAGAGGGTCTGGATTTGTGATTTCATTTGTGTAGGAATCTCCCAATGAGGGAGTTTTTTGGTAATGGATAACTTGAGAACAGTGCTTGGGTTACTTGGAAGCTATGACTTGCCCTGTCACATAGTACATTACAGAGATGAGACTTGAATCCAAGCCTTTCTGACTTTAAGGCTTGCTTTCAATCCACTGTGCCAAATGAGCCTTCTTAAGGAATTTTTTTTATTTTTAAAAATTTTCAATGTTGGCATTCTCTTTTTAAAAAATATAATATTTTATCTTAGGAAATTTAAAGAAGGTCTTTCTGAATCAAATTGAATATTAGCTCTTATGGGAAATTAGAGATTATCTGGTCTGACTCCCCAATTTTATAAATGAGGAATTTAAAACATTAAGAGGTTAAATATTTGAGAATATGGCAAAAGAGAAGGAAGACAGGAAGAGGCTGCTTGCTAGCCCACTAGGCTTCTTTTCTTTAATGTTTTATTGCTGCCTTTTGTTCTTAACATTAGAGTCATTTTCAGATACAGCCTTTATCCACCCCCACCCCCCAGCCTTAAACCTTCCTTCATAACAAAGAAAAACAGTGAAGTAAAAACCACTGATTTGATAATCAGACCTGACAGTGTATACACCATTTTCCCACCATAGTACCCCATCTCTCTGCCAAAACGAGGGCAGTATGTTTCATTATCCATTTTCTGGGACCATGATTGGTTGTTGTAATTTCCTAGTTTAGCTTCCCTTAGTAGTCCTTGGGGTGCTGTTTACTTTACTACTTATAGAAGTCATTGCACCTTTCTTTGGATTCCTCATATCTGTCATTTGTTACTGCACAACATTCAATTGCATTCATATGCCATGGTTTATTCAATCATAATCCCAAATGATGAGTTCTCACATTGTTTCCACTTCCTTACCAACACACATAAAAAACTAGAATTTCTCCCATTTTCTCTCCAAATTAATCCAGCCCCCAACAGAGAGCACTTTTCTTCTGGTTCCAACATCTTAAGCACCTCAAGCATCCTCTTGCACCTCAAGCAAAGTTCTGACTTTCAGGATGGGGAATTCTCAACCCTCAGAGCGGAAATGACAGCTATTTCCTGAGCCCAGTGAACCTAGGAATTCTTTTACCTGGTCCAAATGACAGACATTGTCTATACGTGGTTCATATCCCAGAGAGTTCAACTATCCCCTGAGGGATATGAGGGAAAAATGGCCACAAGAAGGAGGAATCATAATGACAAGATGCTGGGGTGGCAGCCCAGGGATGGGTGCAGGGAGTGGCCTTTGTGACTTGCTCAGAGTCAGAGCTGGTATGCAGCAGAGACAGAACTAGGTCTTCCTGGTTTAAGACCATTATGCCACATGCTTAGGATAGAAGTGTACCATGAGGCCCAAGGTTTGTCAGTCTCTGAACCACTTGTCCTTCTGGGAAGGAAATATCCCCTTTCTTCCTCCCCTTAATCCCGGTACTTTGGGACAAGACTTTGATGACCCTATCCAAGTTGCTGTGTCTTGGAACAGAATTTAGAGTTCATTGTATTGAGCATAGTGGTTATATAGAGACTATACTTCTAATGGTTCTGATTTGGATGATTTCTGTGTGACAATGAACAGATCACTTAACCTCTTTGAATCTCTGGTTTCTATTAAAATGGGAATAATAACACTTGCACTACCTACCTTACATAGTTGTAAAGAATAAATTAAATAAAGTATGTAAAATACCTTATAAACTGCATAGGGCTATGTTAATGGTGGTAGGGTTATATTCTAGGAGTACAGCTAGAGCATTTGATCTGGAGTCAGGAAAACAATTTCAAATCCAGACTCAGACACTTATTATCTGTAGGACCCTGGGTAAGTCACTTAACCTAGGTCTGCCTCAGTTTCTCCATCTGTAAAAAATGGATAATAATAGTACCTATCTTCCAGGATTGTTATGAGGATTAAATGAGTTATCTTTGTAAAAACACTTTGCAAACCTTAAAGAAATAATGTGAATGCTAGAGGTGAGGAGGAAGGGAAGGATCCCTTTGGGCTGGAGGGATGAGGAAAAGCAACACAGAAAATGTGGGATTTCAGATGGACCCTGCTAGATGGCTTAGCTTTCAGCACGCAGAGGTGGAGTGGGAAGGCATTCCCAGTCTGGGGACTACTACTCAGAGAAGAAATGAGGAACAAAGTACAGGACTACCTATTCAGGGAACAGTAGAAGGCCAGTTTGGCAGGAGTGTTGAGTTTGTGAAAGAGACTTGCGGTGGATAATGCACAACTGTCAAGGTCTAAACAGGATTGTGGCAGTGAGGAGTTTGAATGTCAGGCTAAGCAGTTTGGATTTTACTGCTAAAAGTCCCCTTTGTTCCCTGATCGCCACCCTCAGGATGACACCATTACTGCCCAGCTGGGAATTATTGCAAGAGAATGGTGAGCTGGGCTGCCACCTACTGTCAGCCCACCATCCACCTCTCTGGGCATTTATATATCATTCCCCCCTCCCCCAAGTAGACTGCAAGGTCCTTAAAAGCAGGGATTGAGTTGTTTTGGTTTTTTAATCATCAAACCCTGGCACGGTATTTAGTAAGTGCCTATAAATACCTGTTGGGCTGATCTGAATAGAACTGAACAGAATTTCTCAAAGATCACTGATCACTAATGGGTGACTTTTGCCTACTGATTTGCCTTGTCATGTAACAGGTCAGACCCTGTTGAATAGTAGGTCATGATAAGGTGAACTGGGGAGAAATGTGGTATTCATTCATTCATTCACTCTGTAAGTGCTTACCATGTGCATTGTTCTGTGCTGGGGACCGGCAGACTTGGACTTCACTCTCCAAATTAAGGCCTAATGAGATGGAAGAAGCAGAAAGCTCCCTCTGAAGAATCAAAATATTGAGTTGCCTGGAAAGGAATGTTACCTGCCAGAGTTGATTTTCTGCTGATTTCCCAGCCTATCTTTGTCCTCAGCAGCATTTTATCCATATTATGTGGACAGACCATTGTTCCCACCGATCCCTCTATGTAGATGAGGACAAGGGAATTATTAAGAAAGGAAACGCAATTGTCCCCCTTGGCTTATCATTACTAACCAGGCAGAGGAAAGCTTCATCCCTCCATTGATTTAGATTAGCCCCTTAGTTTCAACATTATTAATTACACAAGTTAGCATACAGTATGTCAACATCAAATCCTGGCTTTTTTCAAATTAACTATTTCCTCTGTAGCTTCAAAGTCAGTACTTGCTTTCCCAGATGCCAGGGGGAGTGGAGCAGAAATGCTTTGTAGATGCCGTTTCAATAGTCATAAACCAAACTTATTAAACTGGGGACTGTGCTCAGAAGATGCAGGTCACTCTTTCTATGAGAGGCCACAGGGCTGGCCCCTAGAGATGGGATTTCCATAATAACTCACCGTTTGCTGAAGTCTCCCCGTGCATGTATTGCAAAGTAAACAGAAGGGTTAATTTAGTTCTCTAATCTCTTGTTATAAGCCTAATTATTTTACATGTCTTCATTTCATTAATGAATTGCTGCTTTTTACATGCATCTCCTTCCCCATTGCTTTTGTTTAAACCTCCTGGTGGGAAGGGATAGATTAATTTTGTTGTGCCTTAATGAAACTGTATGCTACATTAGATTTAACCATTTGGCATGCACTGCCAACATCACCATTATGCATAATAAATTATTTTTTGTGAGTCCCAAACTAATGCAGACCTCCAGTGCTCCCCTTCCGATATTGTGACAACACAGCTGGCAGAGAGACAGCACCAAGTTAGACTGTCGTCATAGTCCTCCTTCTCCTCTTCTTGCTCCTCCTCCTCCTCAGAGGAAGACCACTGCAGCTGATGGCCATGGGTCATGGGAATGCTGCCCCAGGCAACTTTCCCCCCTCACAAAATTTCATTTTCTCTCCACCTGCATGGGGATTTCTGAAGCACCTGTCACCAGAAGGTGACCATATAGTTGGTGCTTTTCCAGGGGTCTTCAAATAATAAATCAACTAGTACTTATTGAATGCCTTGTCTGTGCACCAGGCTAAGCAATGCGTGTTTATGGGGGAAGGGAGGGACAGAGAAGAAGAAGATTGAGACAAAAATCCCTATCCTCCAGGGGCTAGCAGAGTTGATCTGAATTCCTGACCCCACATCTCCTACTTCTCTTCCATAATCTTTCTAGTTATGGTCCCTTGTAACCTACCTACAGGCGTAATCTTGCCCTAGACTCAGGTATTAATCTTGCCTCTAGGCAGGGGGAGTCATAAGGCATCCTGGGGTCACTGAGTTGGTCTTGCTGTTGGTCCCACTCTTCCCTTAGCATATAGGGCCTCTGTTCTGTGACTCAATTTCTTAATAACTTGACTCCCACTTTGTTCTCCCTTAGGTTAAGTCCTGAACTAGTCCTCTGCTACCCCTTCCCTAGGACAATATTTCATTCTCTTGAACCCATTCCTCATGAATGGCACCCAGTGCTCAGTGTTCCTGACAATGACCACCCAACCTGCCAGGCTTCCACTCATGGATGGCCTGTCATTTGTAATGTATCTGCCCCTCATATATACATACATACATATATACACACACGCACACACACACACACACACACACACACACACACACACACACACACACACACACACACATATATATATATATATATATATATATATATATATATATATATATATATATATATATACACCCTTACTCTTGAATCTAGTTTGTAACAGGAACTTAAAAATACCCATCTGTTCTTTCCCTTTGTGTCTCAGTTTCAAATTTTCTTTCGTACTCATGTTTTTTTGAATGTTATTGCTGTTGTTCAGTCATGTCTGACTCTTTGTGACCCCATTTGGGTTTTTTTTTTGGCTTTTCTTTGGCGTAGGAAAGGTAGGGCGATTGGGGTTGAGTGACTTGCCCAAGGTCACACGGCTAGTTTTGTGTTAAGAGTCTGAGGTCATATTCGAACTCAGGTCCTTCTGACTCCAGAGCTGGTGCTCTATTCACTGTGCCAACTAGCTGCTCCTGTTTTCTTGGCAAAGACACTGGAGAGGTTTTTCTTGTCCTTCTCCAGCTCATTTTACAGATGGGGAAACTGAGGCAAGCAGGGATAAGTGACTTGCCTGGGGTCACACAGCTAGTAAGAGTCTGAGGACAGATATGAACTCAGGAAGATGGATCTTCCTGGCTTCAGGTCAGGCGCTCTGTCCTCTGAATAACCAAACTCTATTTTCTGTGATTGACATCTGGCCTTCACCTGACCTTTGGGTCTGCCCAGACTTCTAGAAGTCTTTCTTAGTTTGACATACCCTGTTGCCACCAGACCTTCTTCTGATCTGATAACTTTCTGAGTAACAAAATGTCTCAAGTCCTAAATGAGAATCTCAATAGCAATTAGAACGATAGCAACATGCAGTTGAAAGACAGTTTGATCTGTAGTTGATTCTGGTAATTATTACTCATGGGTAGGTAATTTCTTTGAAGTCAGACCCCATCCTATTTCATCTCTGTATCCCCAGTGCCTAGCATAGTAGCTTGCACATAGTAACTCTTAATTAGTATTTGTTTAATTGATCTGAAGACTACACTCTCCCCTCCACAATCAGGACTTTGTAAGATGATAACTCTACTACCTCACTTAAATGGCAAGAACCAATTTAGGTTTAGATCCATCACAAAGACTACAGAGCAGTATGCAGAATACATTTTTTTTCTGGTCTTGTAAACCCTTGGTTAAATCCAGGTAGAGAAGGTTGAGGCAAAGTTTGAGATGCTGTCCCATTAGTAATCCAACAAGATTGACTCACGCTGAGTACAGTGGGACATGAGATTGTATTGGATAGGATTTAAAGCCAGAGGGGACTTCTGTTCCAACCCTCTGCATTTTGTAAAATCTATATTTGAGAAAACAAACCCAGAGAGGTGAAATGTCCCACCACTCTCATACAGCTAATAAAAGTAGAAGACAGGATTCAAACTCAGGTCTTCTGATTTCAAATCCAATGCTTGACATGTTAGGCTATGAAAAACTTGGCACGTCTTGTTGGATAATCTCCTTCAACAGCCAGCTTCAGGGCGTCCTTAGTAGTCTGAACCAGCCTTTCACCCTGACTATTTGCTTGAGGGTGATGGGGCATGATGGTGACAGCTCAGATAAGCTTTCTGCCCATAAATCCCATAATCTCAACTGAGGTAAAAACTGAACCACTGTCAGAAATAATAGTGTCTGGTAATCCTTGTGTTGCAAATAATGGGTGCAAAGCTGAGTCTGTTATAGCAGAAGTTTGGGAGAGAACTCTCACAGTCTGGTGAGAAGCAGGTTGCTATAATAAAAAAATTCTCTTCCTGGATGTACCAGCAGAAAGAGAAAAAAGTGAATTCCTGACATACCCGGGGAGATAACTTTTTGACTGTAGTAGCCTGCTTCTTCACTTACAATGGGAAAGTTGTCTCTAGTAGTTTGTGTCATGGAGTCTGACATGCTGTAACAGCAAGCACCCCAACACACCCAGGGCGGCTGCTAGCACAGGTTCTTAGATTTGCTTTTCTAAAGGAAAGCAACTCAAAATGGGTTAACAATCTCACTTTAATCAAACATATCATTTACCTAGTTCAGGGGGAAAAGTCAGCACCCTGAACTTCAGAGAATACAAA
>CM053587.1:94817835-94827470 GCA_028646515.1 Pseudochirops corinnae | reverse complement strand
TATATATGCAATTATTATTATTAACTACATCCAACTGGAACTTGAGATACACAGGCGCTGTGGTAGGGAGATCCATCCTGCCCTACTGGAAAGTCAGAGGGGTGAGGGGGAAGGACATAGAAGAGAATAGATTGGGGCAGGGGTTATATAATGGGATAGGTGTTTTGGGGCGGTGGGTAGGGGAAAGATGGGGAGAAAATGTGTAACTCAAAATAAAATGGAATCAGTTATATTAAGCTGAAAAAAAAAAGAAGGAATGAGAGAATGAATTTTTTTCATATTTATTGGTTTAATAAGCCAAGTTCCTAGAGTATGCTAGGAAATGTTTAACAATCTGCTCTCTAGAGAGAAAAGTACCCTCAACATACTTTTAAGTTTAATCTGCATTATTCATGTTTTCTCTATCATTGTCTTAAATCTAGACAATCAACAAAACAATAAACCAAGTCCTGATTCACGGAGTTTAACAATTTCCCAAGGTGTAAATGCTCACACTGAAAATTTAACAATTGGCTCTCAGGAGATAGCATAAACTGGCTCCATCATACTCCTGCCAAATTCCATTTTTTTTTCTCAACAATCACATTTTCTAGCAACCTGATTATTTTTCCCCTTCAATCAGCACTGAGGTGATGAAGATAATACAAAATAGCCTCTTATGTTTTCCAAATCTTGACAATATGTTTGCTTTCCTTTTTTTGTCTATTCTTTTTTAAAATTAAATTATTTATTCTTAGTTTTCGACATTCACTTCCACAGGTCTCAAATTTTCTTCCACTCCTTCCCCAAGACAGTTTGCAATCTGATATGGGCTCTACACATACATTCCTATTAAACACATTTTCACATTAGTCATGTTGCATGGAATTATAATGAATGGGGAAAACCATGAGAAAGGGGAAAAAAACCAAAATAAAACAAAACAAAAAAGAAAATAGTCTGCTTTGTTCTGCATTCTGACTCCATAGTTTTTGGCTGTCATTTTCCATCATGTGTCCTTTGGACTTGTTTTAGGTCCTTACATTGCTGAGAAGGACTAAGTCCATCAAAATAGGTCCTGCCACACTATGGCTGTTACTGTGTACAATGTTCTCCTGAAGGTTCTGCTCCCTTCACTCAGCATCAGTTCATATAAATTTTTCCAGGTTTCTCTGAGGTCTGCCTGTTCATCATTTCTTATAGCACAATAGTATTCCATTACCTTCATATACTACAACTTGTTCAACTATTCCCCAATTGATGGACATCCCCTTGATTTCCAGTTCTTGGCTGCCACAAAAATTAAGAACTGCTATAAATATTTTTGTACATGTGGGTAATATGTTCGCTTTCTTAGCAGAAGTGCTAAGCTGTTGATTCATACTGAACTTGTAGTCCACTGAGGTCCCCAGATCCCATTCTGCCATAGTCATGCATTACCAATCAATCAGGTCAGCCACAGCCACAGACATGAAGCAGGTGGTTTATCTTGTTGCATCCTTCACCCCACCCCCAACCCCCATCCCTGCCCCTAACAACATCTCCTCACTTTGAACCCTTTATCTTCTCAGTGGCACCTCTTCCTGTTATGAGAATCTGAAGATCTTCCCTGTCCCTTAGCTCTTTGATAGGCTTAAGTGGCTCCGAGAACCTTCCCTGATTTGAAAGTATACTCTGCCTCCTAATAGGCTGAACGTGGTCACATGGAGCCTGTGGTGGAAGCCTTGTACTTCAGGAATGCCTACACCTTGTTACCTTGAAATTGGGCAGTGGGTCAAGAGGGTTGTGACATTCTCTGAGCCAGGAGAAGGCTATATATGCCCTGATGTGAGTTTTTACTTTGGGGCTCACTTTGGGAAGAGTTGTGTGATTTGGCCAGATGAGACTCTGGGAAGCTATTGAGCCCCCAGCTTTGAAAACCCAGATGTTGGTGCTTCCCTCTCTGGTAACTAAGTAGGTATGGATGTAATGGTCAGATGGCTGGAAGCCCGACTGCTGGTCTGTTTCTTTGACTGCTTGTAACTTGTTTGTATTCTGTTTGTATTCTCTGAAGTTCAGGGTGCTGACTTTGTCCCCTGAACTAGGTAAATTATACATATTTGATTGATTAAAGGGAGACTGCTAACCCATTTTGAGTTGCTTTCCTTTAGAAAAGCAGATCTAAGAACCTGTGCTAGCAGCCATCCTGGGTGTGTTAGGGTGCTTGCCGCTACACTTCCCCAGACCACTTGAACTCTCAGGAAAAGATCAATAATATATTCATACTAAGAGATGAATGAAGATCCTATTATATTCAGTTCGGCAAACATTAAATGCTACTGAGTGAGCTACTTCATTAGATGCTATGGACAAAGATTTTTTTAAAAAGGGAAAAAACTTCTTTCTTACCCCTACCCCCTTTACAGGTTTTCCAAAACTGCCATTTTAAGATATTTAGAACCTTCTGAAAATAGAGCTTATAGTCTACCAGGAGAATGGAACACATCCATAAATAGATATAACAATTCAGAAAATTATTAAGTATATTGGGAAGGAATGGAAATGAAGGAAGGGCTTTTCAGGCTGTTACTGTGAGCTGGGTATTGTGCTAAGCACTCTACAATTATTATCTCCCTTGATCCTCACACTAACCCTGCAGGGTAAGGGCTTTCATTATCCTCACTTTACAGAAGAGGAAGCTGAGTCCAACAGATGTTAAGTGACTTGCCCAGAGTCATAAAGCTCCAAGGCTGGATTTGAATTCAGCTCTGCTTGGCTTCAGGGCAGGTAGGTGGTCAGTGGTTAGAGCACCAGGCCTAGAGTCAGGAAGATTTATCTCCCTGAGTTCAAATTTGGCCTCAGACATCTACTAGCTGTGTGACCCTGGACAAGTCAATTCACTCTCTGCCTCAGTTTCCTCATCTGTAAAATGAGCTGGAGAGGAAATGGCAAACCACTCCAGTCTCTTTGCCAAGAAAACCCCAAACAGGGTCACATAGAGTTAGACATGACTGAACAGCAACTTCTTGGCTCCAGGCCCAGCATGCTTTCCACTGTACCACTTTGCTGCCTATTAGTTGTTAAACAGAATGGCCAGAGAGATGCAAGAAAAGAAATAACACTTCTAGCCAGGCAAGACCTTAGAAACCCTCTAATCTAATCCCTTCATTTTACAGATGAGGAAACCAAGGCCCATAAAAGTTAAGTGACTTGCCCAAGGTCCATAGGTACTAAGGGACAGAATGATGAAGGCATTTTGACAGAGAGAGAAAGAGCTGATTTCAAATGACCCCTAAAGAACAAGAAGAAAAGAATTTCAATTTCAGTATTTATCATGGAGGGTAGAGAGTCTATCGAAGGAATGAGAAATGGCGTGCAAAAAAGCACAGCATGTCAGGAAAGGGTAGGATGTGATTGGAGAAGAGTGAGTCGTCCAGTTTGGCCAGAGCTCAGAGTACCCAGTAGAAGACCACAAACCAGGGCCAGAATGGGAAGCTGGAGCCAGTTTGCAGAGGGCTAAGGAGTTTAAAGCATCATGTTACCCTTCCCAGGGGTGTTTGCATTTTAACTAAACCCAAAGCCTTAAGCTAAAAGAGTGGAATTTAAAGAGTACAATTGTGGGGTCAGTGGAATCCTAACTCTTCAGAAACAATTAAGATTAGTTTAGAGATACATGGTGGAAAGAGATTATACAAATCCTTTTTTCTAGTTCTATTTGCCAAGTCCAGCTGTGTTTATGCAGTTGAATTTTTGGTTGCTGGTTCTAAGAAGTCAATTGAGTACATGAATTGTGGAATGGGATTGAACTTTCATTCTGAAATCTAAAACCTGAGCCGGTTGTCAGCTAGGATCCCCATACCTGGACTGATTTTTCTTATGCATGTCTTTAAAAAGAGGACCAATTTTCAAGAAATTTGGGTCAGTGTGTGGCTTTGAAATGAGTCCAAAAACTAGGGTTCAAGGGGACTTTACATGTTCATTCTGTTGTGGTTAGGTTTTGTTCTGTTGGATCAGGGTTTGTTTGTTCAAATTAAAAGAAATCTCAGTGGTGTGTACAGTCAGAGTCTCAATCTCAGAAATACCTCCCTATGGATTGAAATTCCAGAAAATCACTTGATCTCTTTCACATTCCAACCATCCCCCTCCCCCACAATCTTCAAACACATGCTTTTTTGCTTTTTTTTTCTCAAATTAATCAGAAAGAATAAACCAAAGTGGATTTCACACCCAATATTACCCATATGCATTCAGTTTGGGATGTTGTACCTTTCTTTGGGGGAATGTGGAAATAAGGGGTTGATAAATTAGTTTTGCATGCTCATGTTGGAAGGAAGGAAATAGGCATTTATTAAGCACCTTGTCCCAGGCACTTTGCCAAGCACTTCACAAATATTATTTCATTGAGTCTTACAACTATTATCATCTCCATTTTACAGTTGAGGAAACTGAGGCAAACAGCGTTTAAGTAATTTTCCCAGGGTCACATAACTAGTAAGTTTCTGAGGCTATATTTGAACTCAGGTGTTTTTGAACTCTAGGCCTTGTGCTTTGTCCACTGGGGAGGGAAATCTGGAGTGTGAGGTTTTAGAGTGAGACTGCATTGTGGGACCAGTGTGATGCTACAGAGAGAGCTGGCTCTGGACAAATAGATGCTTGATGTTCACCAACTGTGTGACCTTGAGCTAGTCATTCTAAATCCCTTGAGCTCAGTTTCCTTGTCTGTCAAATGAGGGATTTCTAGGTGGGACAGTGGATAGAGCACTGGGTTTGGAATCAGGAAAACTCATCTTCATGGGTTTCAAATCTAGTCTCAGACCCTTACGAGCTGTGTGACCCTGGACAAATCAGTTAACCCTGCTTTCCTCAGTTTCCTCATCTGTAAAATAAGTGGGAGAAGAAATGGCAAACCACTCCAGTATCTTTGCCAAGAAAACCCCAAATGGGGTCACGGAGAGTTGAACATGAAATGACAAGAATAACAACAAAATGAAGGACTTCTGGAGTGGCTAGGTGGCACAACGAATAGAGTACCGGCCCTGAAGTCAGGAGGACCTGAGTTCAAATCCGGCCTCAGACACGTAACACTTTCTAGCTGTGTGACCTTGGGTAAGTCACTTAACCCCAATTGCCCTCTCCTCTCCCTTCCAAAAAGCAAATCAAAAAAATGAAGGCCTTCTAGCCCTATATGTATACTCAGTATACTAACTTGATAGAGTACCTCAGGATTGATGATATTGGTGAGAGGTAGATTATAGGATCACAGGTTTAGAGCCAAAAAGAGGCCTCAGAGGTTATCTAGTCTAATTTCCCCCCTTCCCCACCCCAATTTTACAAGTAAGTAAACTGAATTGCCTAAAGTCACATGAGTCTTCAGTGACAAAGCTGTGATCTGAACCCAGGTCCTTCGAATCTCAATCAGGCATTCTTTCCCCTTTCACCTTCTCTCAGCAATGTTGCTTTGTGAGGTAGAGCCTTAAAGATCAGAATCACTCATCCCCCAGAGCAGCAAACTGAGGTCCAGAGGGGTTAAGTGTCTTGCCTGAGATTGTCCATAATTAGTCAATAGCAAAGTCAAGGCAAGAGTGCAAAGGCCCAGACTGCCTGACCTGTGCTCTTGCCACAAGCCCACATTCCTGGGGACTTGTAAGTTTCTGTTGGGATAGATATGGCGATTGCGTTTGATAACGGGGACTCATCTGTCCCACATGCAGAACTGATGCAAATGCAACCAGACAGGTTGTGTGGGACAAAGACATCCTCACCTAAAGTGAATGGGAGGGTCCTATAGAGCCTAACAGGTTCTTCAAAATGGGAAAAATCAGTTTTAGTATTAGGATCATTTTAAATTATCCCTTTCATTTTCTCTCTCCTTCTCTCTCCCTTCTTCTTTCTCTCTCTCTCTCCCCCAACTTAATCTCTCTTCCTCTCTTCTCTCTCTTTTTTCCTTTTCCTCTCTCTTCTGTCTCCCCTTCTCATTCCTCATCTCTCTTTCTCTCCCTCCCTCCTTATCTCTTCTCCCTTCTCCCTTTTCCTTCCTCTCTCTCTCTATATCTCCCTCTCTTCTGCTCTATCCTTCTCTCTCCCTTCCTCCTTCTCTCTCCTTCTCTCTTTCCCCATCTAAATCTGTTTTCCTCTCTTCTCTCTTCTTTCACCCTCTTTCATCCCCCCCTCTCTCTCAATTGAAAATGTCTACAATTCTCTTCATTGTGGCTTTAGAACAAATTAACTTCATTCTTTTTTCTGCTTCATTTGCACTCTTTCTCCCAAACCTTCCTTTGAGGGGGATTTCTATGCTGTTCTAGGCCAGTGATCTGACTGTATGTTTTCTGTAGCTTTTTACTTCTCCTTAATACAGTGAAGGTGTCTTGTTTCTGCTCTGCAGTTTGCCATATTAAATGAGATTTTGGTCGTGCATGTTGGAAACGCTTTGTCTCCAGGATTTTCTGTTCAGCCTAGTGAAAGCTCTTGCTGATTCTGGTTTGCAAAGCCATATTGTTGGGTTGCTATTTTCCCTGACTAGGGATTTCACATGGTCTTCACCTTTTGCGAATTGGCTCCGATGAGTGGCAGTTCCTTTTCTTGGTTCACCTGTCCCGCTCACTTTGACCACAGCAATCTCACTAAATTAGAAATGGTTGCTGTCATAGGCACACCCAGCAATGCATTTTCCAAGCATCATTTCTTTGCCTTAAAACTCCTCCAAGTATTAGAATTCAGTAATCACGAGGAAATATATACTAGCTAGTACCTGGCATTTCCTACAATCACCATAGATCTTGGTTTATTAACATGCATAAAATGGCATCTGTCCTTTTAGATAAATAAACCCTTTTCCATACTATGGAACACAGTAAACAATTAAATTTTTCCATATGTGTGCATAGGACTTAGGGTCAGGAAACCTGAGTTCTGACCCTAGCTCATCCATTGAACATTTGTCTAACCTTAGAAAATTCACAGCCTTCCTGGACCTTAGGATCCTTATCTTTGAAATAAGAGGAGCTAGAGTAGAAGCCTACAGTCCCTTTCTGTTTAAAAAAAAAAAAATTCCAAAAAATTTCATGATCCTGTGTTTTGTTTCTCTAAGAGGGAACCAAATCTGCATATAGAAGCTTTTTATCAAATTATTCATTTCAGACTACTATATTCTACCATATTAATGGAAGCTTTCCAGTCAGAATGGTTGATTAGCTAATCAAAATCCCCTCTTGTCTTTGTGTAGGCCTCAAGATTGGAAGGCTGTCAATTGGCCATATGTAAATGATGAATAAAGTGACAAGCTGAAGATGAGGACTCCGGACCACCAGACCATGTTTTTAAAAATGAGCCAACCAGTCCCCTCCACACCCCTATACACATCCCCACACCCCCGCGCCCCAATTCCTTTGAGTACTGTGCCCGACTTTTGTATCAGCACCCTCTCTGACACATTCCTTTGACATCATGAAGATAACCAACAAGAGAGGGAAATATGAGAGAACACTGGAGTGAAATAATCACAATAGCTTACACTCATGTAGCATTTTCTAGCTGCAAAGCACTTTATATACATCATCTTATGTGGGCTTCACAATGACCTCTTTAGAGGTGGGAAGGGTAACTATCTTTCAGGGCTTCAGAAAAGTTAGGTGAGTTATTCAAAGCCAATCAATAGGAGAATTGTTGCTTAAACTAAGGCCGTAGCACCTAGAGCTGAAACAGACCTTAGGGATAGTTTATCTCAACTCTCTCATTTTACATGCAGCCGCATAGACTCTGAGCTTCTAGTCAGTTTGGCCTCAAGATCAAGGTTGCTACTTCTCTGCCTCAGGGTTCTAGGGATAACTCTGAGGGGTCATGGGCTTCTTTTTTAATGTTCTTGGTTTCATCCCCCATTCAAAGTGCCTTCTGCCCAATAGCAGCTGCCAGTTATCTGTTTGTAGCATTGACCCCATGAATTAGTGCCCGACTATCAATTTAACCAATTTACATCAATCACCTCTTATAAAGAGACATTTGTTGTTGTTGTTGTTGTTGTTTGTTGAGTCATTTCAGTAGGATCTGACTCTTTGTGACGCCGTTTGGGTTTTTCTTGGCATGAGATGGCTTGCCATTTCCTTCTCCAGCTCGCTTTACAAATGACAAACTGAAACAAAGTTAAGTGACTTGCTCAGGGTCACCCAGCTAGTAAGCGTCTGACACCAGATTTGAACTCAGGAGGAGTTACTCCAGGCCCAGTGCTCCATGTACTGTGCCACCTAGCTTCCCTAAAGGGATATTTACTGGAAAGATGTATTAAGAACCAAAGAATAAAAAGATCTCTTCCTCAAACTAAAGGTATACTCACCTCTACCTCTTTGCTTCCTAGGAAAAGTAGGTTCCAACTTAGAGAGATTGCTACAAAGCATTCCCCTCACCAAGTTCACTTTTGAATGCAACCCTGAAAGTGTCACTCCCTTGATGAGGACACAAAATATCAACTGCCAGGTTGCTCCACTGTTGGACTGGGCTAAGTAGTTCACTCCTGAGGGTTGTACTGGCAGCTTAGGTTCAGAAGCTGGCAAACTCTGGTATGGACTTCCATTATTCAATCTGTGCTCTCCTGCCCTCCCTTTTGAAGTCTCACAAGAGCCTGTTCTAAAGAAAAGACCACACAAAAAGGAGACATTTCCATCTAAGACATAGCCTTACCTGGGAGGTCATATACTCATAGGCTGGCCCAGTACAGGAAAGGGAACCCCCTCCACCATTCCTCTAGATTTCAGAGAGTTGTCCTTCTATCTTTTAGCTAGCATGAAGGAAAGGGAAAGAATTTCTCCTTTCCATCCTTTTGCATGACTTCTCAGTCCTGATGCAGAAGCCAATCCAAAGAATTTTCTTCACCACATAGTAGGCAGACAAGGAACAAACACAGAATGCTCACACATGCTCTAAAGGGGAGAACTGGGTAACTCCATTCTAAATCATCAGGAATTTCCAGAAGCAGCCTCCACAAACATGGACAATAGTCAAGAAACATTAAAGTGTTGACTGCATGCTAGGTGCTGGGGCTAAGCTCTGGAGATACAAATAAGAAAAAAAAGAAGTCCCTGCCCTCTCAGGGGCTTATAATCTAACAGCAGAAGACAACACAGAAAAGAAAAGCTGCAAAGTGGGGTGGAGGATAGAGAAGAAGGTAGGTACCTGCAGGGCCGTAGTGGAGAAATCCAAAGTGAATTAGAGAAGCAAAAGAAGTCCAAAAGGAGTTTAGCCAGGTGGGAAATGAAGAGACACCTTTGTCATCTCCCCTTCTTAAATGGAGGTTGAGTTCATGGCTCTCTGCACATGCGCCTAGGAGTGAGCCTTTCTTGACCAATCGCTCGTTACATAAAGATGAAGAAACAGACTCAGAGTTTCACTGATTCACACGGGAAGTAGAAAAGGCCAGATTTAAAAAAAAAAAAAAAAAAGAAAAGGCCAGAATTGAACCTGACTCTTCTGACCAGTTCTATCGTGCATCTGTACCAGTGTAATGTAACTGACTCATAGACACCATTTCTGTGCTACATGGGGAGATAGGATTGGGTGAACACCATTTTAAGATATCATTGCTCTCAGTAACATTTTAGGAGTCCGTCAGATTCCAGTCATCCTTTTATGGAGTCTCCTCTGTGTTCATATTGTCAGGGCTCTTTTTATCCCCATGTATTGAGGGCCTG
>CM053587.1:94787835-94812835 GCA_028646515.1 Pseudochirops corinnae | reverse complement strand
CCTTAAAGGGTACCGCTTTGCTCCCTAGGGAACGTTGAACCTCCTGCAGGAGATAGGCCCTTCCTCTCCCCTTAGCACAGAACAGAAATTGTTTGAAACAGGAAGGAAGAGGCAAGAGTTGCCTGAGGCAGGGATGGAGAGAAATTTCAAGCTGAAACCTTCCAGCCAGAGAATAAGGGGCTTTCTTATTTTGACTTTGTTTGTTGTGGCCATTAGTCATTGAGTCCTTTCAGTCATGTCTGACTCTTCTGACTCACTTTGGGTTTTCATGGCAAAGATACCAGACTGATTTGCCATTTCCTTCTCCAGTTCATTTTGCAGATGAGGAAACTGAGGCAAAGTTAAAGTGATTTGCCCAGGGTCACACAGTGAGTGTCTGAAGCCAGATTTGAACTCAGAAAGATGAGTCCTAATTCCAAGCCAGCCACTCTATCCACTGTACCAGCATAGATGGAACTAAAATCATAGGTGTGTTCAGGATGGGCCTTAGTTTCCTCATCTCTAAAATGAGGGCACTGAAGGTCTTTTCCAGGTCCAGATCTACTTTATTGCACACATACACACACACACATATATACTCACACAATTTTTATATATGCATACATACATACATATATATATATATATATATATATATATATATATATATATACCTGAAAAGTTGCAAATTGAAATTTTACATAATGAAGCCTATTTTTAGAGCTGCAGAGAAGCTTGTGTTTTAAAAACCCTATAGTGAGTCCTTTTGTGGAACAAAGAATCATTCCATAATTAAACTAATTTTCCCCTACCTAATCTGCTTTGTAATTTTTTTTCCTTTGGGTTTAATGTATCTTCTTAACAGGAAACACCTGTATTTTCATTTTAAACATGACAAATTCTGCTTTTTAAAGACCAAAATGACCATTTGGCATCTTGCCTTATATTTTAAAACCAAAATGGCACTTTTTTTTTCCTTTTTATTGTGTGACCTACTTATCTGCCCATTTTTCCTGATATGGGTTAACTTTGAAAGGTAATAAACCATTCAAAATGTTAATTCAATATCACATACCACTAGGATAAGACTGAATTTTGTAGCATTAAGCCAGGACCAATGTGGAACAAAGGCTGTTCTGATTTGTTGAAGGCCATTCCAGCAGAACACCAACTCCTGAGTGCTAAAAAAAGACTTTGAGTACAATCCTTTCATCTTCCTAAATTCAAATCCAGCCTCAGGCACTTACTAGCTCTGTGATCCTGGGCAAGTTACTTTTAACCCTGTTTGCCTCAGTTTCCTCATCTGTAAAATGAGCTGGAGAAGGAAATGGGAAACCACTCCAGTATCTTTGCCAAGAAAACCCCAAATGAGGTCACAAAGAGTCAGACACAACTGAAAAAAAACTGAACAATAGTCCCAGCAAGAGATTCTGTTGACTTTTCCTTGACTACCCTTAGTTAAGTAGGAAAAGCTCATCACTAATAGGCTAGTCACTCAGTAATGAAGTTTTTGGCCATTGGCAACCTATGAAATAAAGGAAAATACAAAATGATCTTTGTTTCTACAGCTATACCGACAGATTGGTAGAATTGGAGCCTTCTTAGTTATGTGCACTCTAAGTGTGAGATCCTTGTGCAGTTACATAGCACTGAAGGCACTGAAAAATCCACATGTGAACATTCTCACTCTAAACACAACCGGAAGACACAAGGAAGTTGTAGCTAGATGGAAGGATGACTCACAAGCTCTCCTTGTGTAGAGGGAAACAAAGGATTTGGTGGAGTCAACTTCATTGTGAGTCCAAAGGCAGCCAGAAACATTTCATGGGATCCTTCTTCATCTCCTGCAGCAGTGCATAGGACAAGCATTCAAAAAAGGCCTCCATAAAGATGATTGCAGCTTCTACACCAATATCTATTACAGAGTATGAGGTCAGAAAGTATATGAAGGACTTGGTAGGAGTCTCCAATTCAAATTAATAAGTGCTTTAATCACACACACAAAGATATCATCTATAAAGTTCTTAGCACAATGTAAGTATGTACTAGGCATTATAGAAATATTTATTCCCTCTTCTCTCCTCTCCCCCCCCCCCAAATAAGGTGAGCACTTGAGAGAAGAGTGAAAAATAGACTAGATAACATGATTCAGGAATAAGAAATAAAGGACACCAAAGAATTGAAGTCTTTTCTTAAGTCAAGAAGAAGCAGATTCTTTCCATAGGTTCTAGGGGGTTACATCTTCTTTTGCCTGCCAATAATTACACATCTCTCTTGCCAGGGAACTCTCTAAATAGCTTCCCAAGTTTTTTCATGATAAAGATAAATGGAGAAGCCTTTTCATAATAAATATCAGTGGAACAATAGAAGATTATTGAGTGGCATCAACTTTCCACCTATTTCTTCCCTATTATTACCCCGAAGAACAATATATTGTATAGAAAAATCAGCCCTCTCCCTTAACATATTTTCCTCTATGTAGAATGACCAAGGACCATTTTCTAGGTTGATATTTATTTGGCAAGTATGATGTAGTGAGTATTAGCTGGACTTGACATCAAGAAGACCTCTTGCCTCTAGTCCTTCCTAGTTCTGTGACCATCCTCAAGTCACTTGACCTCAATGAGCTTCGGCTCCTCATCTATAAAACAAAGAGAATAGGATCCACAGCACCAAGCTCCCAGATTTGTTTTGAGGCTGAAATGAAATCATGTATATACAGAACTTTGCAAACCAGTATAAATAGTTATTATTATTATTATTTGATAAAAGAGTCAAGAAGTGTTATACATTACAAGCACAAAATAACAGGACAAAATTAAATTGATTCTATTTTTAAAAACAGAAAATTACTAATTACCAAAGAGAGAGTCATTACCAAATCAGCTCTCTGTATAGTCAGTCTATTGACTTGAACAAAGATAAAAACATCATTATTAAATTAGAATAACAAAAAATGAGATACAGAAGACAATAAGGAAACTGCAATCTAACCTATTAAAAAGTTATTGATATAGAAAAATTGGAAATAGATAAGATAATAGATAATATTATGGAGTTCCACCATATTCTAAGAAGATTTAATTGATTTTTTTAAAGTTTTATGAAATGGAAGCTAAAAGCCTAAAAAGTACCTCAATCAGGAAACACATGATCTCTTTGCCAGGAAGAGAGAGATAGAAGCCAAATGAAAGACTAATTTAGAATAAAAATTCATTTGTAAAATCTTGGAGAAGATGGTGAAAGATTGTTTTGAGAAGTGATCCATACACTTCAGCATATTGCTAATGGGGTCCATGATACACACACACACACACACACACACACACACACACACACACACACACTATAAACCAAAGATCTAGGTCTAGTTACAGGCAGACAAGTCATGGTAGATTGCAGTCTGCATTGTTGAAGGCTGTAGTGACCACATCAGTGACAACACAAATACTGATATATAAGTACTGATTGAAGTATTGATACATAAGAAATAATGAGAACGGTGTCACAGAAAATGTCTGTGCCCTGAACAAATTTAATCACCTTGAAGTATATTATGAATTATCTATCTAAATTAAGCTGGTATAAACTCTTTGAGAGAATGGATTGTTTTCTTTCTTGTTTTTGTATCCTCTAGTTCATAGCACATTGTCTGATACTTAGTAAGCATTTAATAAATGCTTGTTAATTGGTAAAAGAGTACCCCACAAAGTATTTTTATGTATGCTACTTTAGAGTTACTCTACAGTTAGTAAGAAGGCCATAAATATCTCCTTTCTTTGGCCATTTTCTAGGTCTATGCACTTTAAATAAACCTCTCTGCATTGAACAGTGCTAATGGTTTTCCTATAGACATAAAGATTTCCCAGTACCCATCTACTTCTTACCTCATCAAAAAGGTAAAAAGGTTGGATAGTCTCCCGTGCTCCCCCAGCCCAGAGTGTGCTGATAAATGTTGAATAATCAACTTTTGGGAGAGGAATAGCATATATGGCATACTTTTAAGTTTAATCTGCATTATTATTAACATCAATTAATTAATAAACATTTATTAAGAGTCTACTAAATACCAGGCACTGAGCTAAGCACTGGAGATACAAAAAGAGGCAAAAGATACTCTCTGCCATCAAGGAGCTTACAGTCTAATGGGAAAGACAGCAGGTAAAAATATATAGACAAATCAAGCTATATAAAGGATAAATAAGAAATAATTCATGGAAGGGAGGCACTAGAATTAAGAGGGGTTAAGGAAGCCTTCCAATAAAAGATAAAATTTTAGTTGGGACTTAACGGAAGTCAGGGAGGTCAGTAGGTTATTCTGGGGATGGGGGAGAGCTGGAAAGAATATTCAGAGCCAAGAGATGAAATTTCTTGCTCATGGAACAGCTGTCATTTTCTTAAGTCTAGAGAATCAATGAAACAATAAATCAAGACTTGACTTGTAGTGTTTGTCAGTTTCTGAGGTGTAGATGCTTACACTGAAAATTTAACAATCAGCTCTGTTGTATTTCACTTCAGCAAACCATTGTCCCATACCATGCTATGATCCTTACTTATACTGCCTGTTTTCTGCAAATGCATAGTTAGTATTAAGTTCATTTAAAGTACAGCTTAATATGCAAAATGTTAAAATCAGATTCTAGAACTATGGGAGCCCTAAAGGTTATGAAATCCAATAGCTTCATTTGGTAGATGATGAAACCAATCATTTAAATGACTGATCACCATCATACAGCTGGGTTTAGAATGCAGACCTCTTAAATCTAAGCCTGATAGTCTTTTCATTGAACCAAGCTACATGGGTACATCTGGAGACCTAGGGTCCCATATCTTCAATTCAATTTGAGGACTTTTATTAAATGTCTATTGGGTGCAAAATCCTACCCTATGTAGTGAGGGAGACATAAATTTTAGGTAAAACATGGATTTTGTTTTCATCGGGCAGCTAGGTGGCAGTGGGTAGAGTACAGGGAGTCAAGAAGACATCTTTCTGAGTTCAAATCTGGCCTCAGACACTTACTAGTTGTGTCACCCTGGGCAAGTCACCTAACCCTGTTTGCCTCAGTTTCCTCATCTGTAAAATGAACTAAAGTAGGAAATGACAAACCACTCCAGTATCTTTGCCAAAAAAACCAAAATGGAGTCATGAAAAGTCAGACATGACTGAAACAATTGAACAACAACAAAAGCACTTAGATTCTAGTATGGAAATATGTCACATAAGTAGATAACTATAATACAAAATTATATAGGTGTATTAAAAAGATGCAAAATAAAGTAATGTGTAAGATCCACAAAATGAAAAGTAATTGCTACAGGGGAAGCAAAGAAGAGAGGGGGGATATTACGATCATAGTAACTAGTGTGAACAAAACCAAGTAAGTGGGAGATGCACAGTGTGTTCAGGGGGCAGAGAGATCTGTTTGGTTGGAGTGGTCAAGGATATGGTAAGGAATAATATGAGAGAAGTAGGAAAATAGTCAGCCTGAGGGCTTCCCTCCCCCCTCCCAGTTTCCCCTCCACCCAGGGCCATGTTTAACTTAAGAGGCAAGCACCAGGCCTTTTAAACAATTATTCTTCTCCAACAACAGGAAAAGGTCTAAAGCACATGAGCTTAGGCCAGCTTGCTGCTTAATGCAAAAAGCCAGATTTAGCCACGCTGTTTTTTAAATGGCAGCAAGAAGTGATCAAAACATAGTTCGTCTGATAAAACCAAAGACCTTGACACCATTCCAATCAGAATTTCATCATAAACATCAGGGGGATAAGAATTGCTTCAATTTCGTTGTATCTTATAAATAACCTGAAGGTTCATTTGAGTTAGAATATTTAAAGCATTGCTGACCTCTTGACCATGCAGATCACCTTCAAGTGAGCTGGCTTGTAATGTATTCCACAAGGTTAGACCTTTCTCTCAGCTTTTATTATTACTATTTTTTTCTCTTGCTCTGCTCCACAATTGTCTGATAGGATTGCACCCAGCAGGGATTTCTTGTTCTTTGCTCTTCTCTTTCCATTTTTCCCCTTTGCATGTGCTTCTATAAATTCTTAGCTACTCATTATCCCTCTTCTGATCAATCAACAAGTATTTATTAATTGTGGTTGTGTTCAGGAAGGACTAGCACCTCTGGTGTGAGGGCTGCTGAGCCCTTTTCAGGGGCTGCTCATCCATGTTTGGTATCTACCTGTCACCCAGCTCTCACTTGTGGCTCCAAGAAGCTGTCGCATGTACAGTGGCCACACCCAGGTAAAACTGTCTCAGGAGATGGACTAAACCAGGTTGAGGGTAATTGACAGACCTCAAACCCACCAATGAGTTAGAAGGATGTCTACCCCAAAACCATGAAGACTTCCCCTAGCTAAATGGGCAGATGGGAACAATTTGTTCCAGTGGCCATAAAGGTGACTGAAGTCAGCACTGTGGAATGCTTAGAGCTTGGTCAGACTCTTGGTCATCCATTGCATCCTGGGCTATCGCCATTCATCTTGACTTTCACCTTGCCACTGGACTTCAATAACTCACTCACATGAAGAATGAGGCAGCTCTGCTTCATTTAAATCCAATTCACACCCAAGTCAAGACATCGCCCAGTGATGTCATTGGTCCTCTCCAAAACAAAGGATGAACAAGATTAAGTGTCACATCCTATGCTGGGTCCTGGGGATATAAACATAAGAAATGAAGCACTCCTAACCCTCAAGGATTACATCTTGGGAGCAGGGGAAGAAGTGGGCATCCAAGACATATATAATTATTCACAGATTAAAATTTGAAAGAATCCACAAAATAAATCCAAGGCAGTTTAGGAGGGAGGACATCACCAGTTGAGGGTGTCAGGAAGGATTTTATGAAGAAGCCAGCCATTTGAACTATACCTTAAAGGAAGAGAGGGATTGTATGAAGTAGAAGGTGAGGAGGGAGAGTATTCCACACATATGAGAGGCAGACAAGGCAAAAACATGGCCAGGGGTGAGAAAGGGAGAGGGCAATTTGGCTGATCATAGAGTATGGAAAAGGAAGTGACATGCCCGAAGCTGGAAAGATAGATCAGGGCCAGAGTGTGAAGAACTTTAAAAGCTAAACAGAAAAGTCTATTTTTGATTCTAGAAGCAATAGGAAGCATTGGGATTTTATTCAGTACAGGAGCGTCATGGTCAGATCTGGGCTTCAGGAAAATCACTTTGGCAGCAGAGCGGGAAAAGACTTGAGGCTGCGAGACCAATTAGGAGGCCGGTGGAAAACTAGCCTGACCTCTCTTTTATAGCCTGGGGGATAATTATAAATTATGGGCAACTGTGAGCTCCCTTTTACTTGAGTGCACAGCTGCTTCCCCTTCTGATTCTGTCAGTATGCCGCCTTTCCTTCTCCTCTGCTCATTATCCACCCACCCCACCCCAGGTGTGTGCAGAGGGGTGGGTACTGGCACGCGCACCCCCGTACAACCACAGCCAACTTTATCATATTCAAACTTTGGCTCATTCTGGATAAAAGTTTTCACACATTTGATGTATTCATAAAGTACTTCATCTCGCTGCTCCATCAACTCCTCTTCCATCTGTCTCTCTTCCTCATCCTATTTCCTCTGAGGCTCAGGTTCTTGCATGTCCTTAGCTGCCTCTTTTCCGCCTTCCTCCTGCCACTGATGTTGGTCAAGGCATTGTTGACGGTCTCTTTCCTCTACCTCCAATTCCAGCTGCAGCTTCTCTTTTTCACCTCCAAATTCCCCCTCCTCCTTATTCTGCTCTGATTCTTTCTGGCACTATTTATTCTTTTACTGCTTTGGTCTTTACCTCTGAAGGCTCATTCTCAAGCCTTTTACCTTTCTTCCTAAAGGGTTCCCTTTCTCCATGAAGATGAACAGCACAGTGAGGGGTGGGGGAAGGGGAACAAAGAAATATCCTCAGCCTTGCTTTGGACCAAAACTCTCAGGCCAGGTTTTATCAGGGCTTCTAAGCACAACTGGAGGCATAACCTTCCTGATCTCCTCCCCTCTCAAACCCCCTTGGGCCTGGGAGGATGATCAATACCCTCCAACCTTAGATTTCATTTTGAGCATTCTTCTGACAATCTTGGATTTAGACCCTTTTTTTTTTAAGGGAGATTCATAAAGAATGACCCAGTTCAACTCTGACTAAGGCTAGTTTAGCAAAGGGACATTGCCAAGATTTTCCACCAACATAGGGCTTAAGTTGCCAGCACTAATGACCTAGATTCTCTAGAGTCCTACATTGGAGACAAGGGCATGGGCTCACCCAAAGTCACCATATGTACTTGCCATCCCTGTCCAAACTATCCTAGCTATCCCTGCCATTGTAACCAACTTCCATCCAGAGTTCCCCCCCCCCCCACACACACACATACACACATCAAAGGTACAATAGATGTCCTCTGGTTCCATACTACAGCCACACACTTGCTTATCATTTTCTCTCTCATCTTAAGTCCACGCTTCTAAAAATCACTCATGCTCACAAACAAGCCACTGATTTGTTGGTCTCACCACTTGACATATTCCATCACAAAAGCCAAAGGCTTGTTTCCTAGCCACCCCTACTCTTCTAATTTCCTATAGCAAGAAAATATCCAGACTTTTCTTTCTTAGACCAAGGAATAATTAGTTAATAATCTTGGGCTGCTTCAAGTTCAAGACTTGGACAAAGAACCATTCACCTTTCAGACTCTGTCATTGGTTTCTGAGAGCCATACTTTCTTCCCTAAAGCTATATCTATACATATCTCATACTAGGACGTTCTAGAAACAGCTACCCAAAGCTTGTCATCTATGATGAGAAAACTGGGGAAAGCTGATGTCCAGTCATATTACATCAGGCATCCTAACAACCAGCTGAACAATATCAGATTATTTAGTATTGTCAATTTGTCTTACCCTGCTCCTTCCTAGGCTTCTAGGTAGCACTGGGCCTGTAGTCAGGGACTTGAGTTCAAATTTGACCTCAGACACTTACTAGCTGTGTGACCCTGAGAAAGTCACTTACCCTCTCTCTACCTTGGTGTTCTCAAGTGTATGTTAGGGATAATAATAGCATTTATATTCCTTGTTTGTGAGATAATATCTAGTATACAATAGACTCTTAATAAATACTTGTTCCCTTTCCCACTGGTACCTTCAAGAGAATACTATTGTACAAAAAAAAAAAAAAAGAAAGTCCCTTACCAACTAACACCTTTTCCTGAGTATAGAATGATTCAGAATTAATTTGACATTATTGATAAAATTCAGTTGTCATTTATTCACAAAGTACGGACAGTGCTGGATATGTAATCAAGAAGATAAGGGTTAGTATCTCACTTTGAAACCGTCTAGTTAATCTCTCTCTGAACCCCAGAATCTCTGGGACACCAGGATCTCTCCCCGACCCAGACTTTCAGTACTGCTTCCAGCCCAGCCCCTTGTGGAAATGTGACCTGGCAACTGCCTTGGCAAATATTGTATCCCCCATGCCCTCTGCAGTCACAGCCACTAAAGAAGACTCAGGAAAGAAAGTTCTCACCACCAAGGTCCTTGGCTTTGTCAAATGGTTCAACACCAGGAATGGAAATAATTATATCCAGGAGTGTGCTGAAAAATGTTCAAAACTGGTTTAAAAAAATGCATACACAACTCATTTTTCAAGCTTCATCCACATGAACATTTTCTCCATCACTTCCTAATCAACAAAACAACAAACTGAGCCCTGATTTGTGTTTGCCAATTTCTGAGGTATGAATGCTCACCCTGAAAATTTCACAATTGGCTCTTTGGCTCCAGCTCTCCCCTGTTGGTGTCAATGGAAATGAAATTCAAAAGATACATTTCCACCTCCCTCATTAGATTAAGCTCCATAAGGACAAGGACTGTCTTAGCATGGTGCCTGGCACATAGGAGGCAGTTAATAAGTGTGTCTTGTGTTGTGTTGTGTTGTGTTGTCTCCCCCCCCCCCCGCCCCAGGAAGAATGTGAAATCCTCAAGAGCAGACTCTGTCTCGCTTTTCTAATTGTAACCCTAGTGTCTATCACCGTGCTTAATAAATTCTTTTTCATTCATTTTCTTACTCTGTAAAATGGGGGTACAAAAACCTTTAACAAATCTACCACCCAGGGTTGTTAGGAGGCTCGGATATGTATGATAAGTGCTTCCCAAACAGGAAAGCTGTATACAAGCATCCGTTACTGTAGTTGTTGTTACTATTATCACAAATATAAAAGGATTCTGAAAAGCAGATTTTCTCTTCAAACATGCCCTTTCTTTCTGTCTCTCTTCTTTGCTTTTCTGATTTAAAGTATGCTGAAATTGGCACTTTTTTCACTCTAGTTCTTCTCTAATATCCATTTAGCAATGTAGAAATATGAGGGATTTTTCCAGTCTTTGCACTCAGTGAGCCCATGGGTGAGGGATGAAATACATGTTTCACCTTATGTGGAAAACTCTGTAAGTGAATGGGGTTTTGCAATTTGAGGATACATGGTGTTATCTGAAACATCATCTCCCCAAGTTGGGGGCGGGGAAGGAGGAGGGAAGGAGCTGGCTTGCTTTCACTGTGCCCTAAGTCCAATCCAGCTTAATGGTGTTTGATGTCAATGAGGCTCATGTTGAATACATCAGGTATGTTTATCTAGTTACTATTTTTCTTTGTCAAGAGGCTTTCATTCTTTCCTCTCCTGTCACCAGGGGGGACTGGATTGGTTATCTGTGGGAGGAGCAAAGGTCCTAGAGAGTTCAAGATTTTTGCAACTAATATTGAATACCAGGGAAAATGGATGCCAAGGTCAGGTTAACAATAAATAATATTGATTTGGAGGTCAGGGTCACAGTGTGAAAGGTCACGAATGCTGCCAAAATATTTTCGTTATCATTGGTTTTGTTATGGAAAAGACACCAGACTCAGGGAAAGGAGATTAGGGGGTGGGGAAGTGGGCTGAATGAAGACATTCTTAGAGAAAGAGCAGAATCAAAACTCTACACCATGATTTACTGGCTTTGTATTCCCATGGTTTCCTCGTCTGGCATTTGCCTCTCTTGTATAAGTATGTAGAGTGACAGGCACCGATAAAGCCTTCTTTCCCACAGAACCCTGCCAATTCTGGTCATTGATCTGAAAGCTTTTGCTGGCACTGCGGCTGAAGCCTGGATCCAAGTTCTACCAGACATATTTGCAGGAGTAAGCTATTTGAGGTTTTACCACTTTTCACAGGTGCCTCCTAAGGATGTATAATGCAGTACTGCATAGCTTAACAAAACCCCATCTCGTTTTGGAGCTATGACCCGATCTGGTGTCATCTATATTCTGAAACAGAAGAGGCCATGGTGTTGTAGAATTAGCATGCTTTCTTTTATTGTTTGAATTATTGGAGCTTTTTGGCAGGAAAGGACCATAACGTTACCCAGAATTCATTTTTTATTAAAATTTAGTGGGGATTTCATATTGTATTTTAAAATAGGCAGCATTGCTTAAATCACTTGGGATTTACTGTATGTTCCAGAGCAGAGGAAAAAACACCTAATGTGGCAGGGCAGGAGGAATTATGTCATTTTTTTTAACTTAGCAAGGAAGATGTCAGAGTTTATTTCTAATCCCAAATGAAAAAGTCGTACTCCTGAACAGTGGTTTGGGACCTCCAGAAGGTGAGCTACAGAATATCTATCCTGAGATACAAGATGGATCTGGTCAATTGTAGATTATTGCCTTTGATTAAAATAAACACACAATTGGGGGTGGGAGAAGCAAACATTTCACAGACTGGAGGGCCTTATTTCTCATAGATAGTACTTCGGAGACCCCTGCAAGATCAAAAATGGGGCAAATGACAATGTTATTCAGGAGGTCAAGATGCTGCTGCTCAGAGGTATTATTTTATCAGAGCTCTTTCAAGTAGACACAGGAAGACTGATTTTTACTGACAAGTCCTGCTCATTCGGGCAGTTGATTTGGTAGTGGTAGATTTACTTGCTTTCATTTCCAACAAAAGCATCTGTGCTGTAGATTAGATTGCCCTGTTTGTCAGCATTGAAAATTCTGAACAATGGAATTCCTGGAGGAGAGAAAGAATACACTAATTATTATTTAAGTTCTCACTTGAAAAGCAGGACAGTCTTGAAGTAGCTAGGTCATGAGCTGGGAAGGTTCTAGCAGACTAGTGGTGAAATAGAAAAATGCTGGAGATTTGAGGGTTTAAAAACAAATCACTTTTACTTTCTGGGACTCAGTTTCCTCATCTTTCAAATAAAAATTAGATGAGGATCTGGAACTACTATAGGACAACTGGGCTTTGGCCCAAGATGCAGACATTTGACAGGGGCACATTTTGGCACTTCCTCCCAAGAAAGGTATCCTTTTCTCCCTGTGGCCACCTTTGTCTTTATGTGTTATCTCTAGGTCCTCTGCTGGCCTGTACCACTGCATAACCACTGCCCTTCAATCACCAGGGCTACCCTCTCCTAGTGGTTGTGGCTGCTCCCTTTCCCCAGTGTGACTATGTCATTACCACAGCACCACCTCCCCATCTCAGATGAATTTGCTCAGTGATAAAATTCCTAGTCGCACCTCAAACTAAGTATTCTCTAAAGGCTTTTCTAGCTTTAAAAAATGCATGATTCTATAGACTGAACAAAGAAATAATAATAATAGTGTCTTGTATTTCTAGAATGCTATTAAAGTGCTTTCACATATATCTTTTTGATCATTAGTACATCTCTGAGGTATGAACAGAATCCTGTATTATTCCAAGAATCTAATCAGAGGTTAAATGACTTGTCTAAGTTCACACAGTTGGTGGCAAAATGAGATGATAATTCAGATCCCTGATGCCCATGTTGCTCTTTTCACAATGCTTCTCCTGTGGTGAAACTGCAGAAATGGTGCCCTAGGCAAAAATGCTTGAGTTTGGGAAAGCTTTGCAAAGGAATTGCCCTTTCTTAGGAGTCTAGATTGTTCCTTCATTCCAAAGAATGACTCTCCTTACTTCCTTCCCTCCTTCCTTCCTTTCTTTCCTTCCTTCCTTCCTTTCTTTCCTTCCTTCCTTTCTTCTTTCCTTTCCTTCCTTCCTTTCTTCTTTCCTTTCCTTCCTGACTTCCTTTCCTTCCTTCCTTCCTTTCCTTCCTTCATTTCTTCCTTCCTTCCTTCCTTCCTTCTTCTCTTTCCCTCCCCCTTCCCTCTGTTCCTTCCCTCTTTCCCTCCCTCCTTTCCCCCTCCCCTCCTTCCTCCCTCCTCCATTTCTTCTTTTCCTCTTTTTTCTTTCTCCCTTCCCCCTTTCTTTCCTTCCTTTTCTTTCCCTCTTCTTCCCTTCCCTTCTACAGAGGTGGTCTCCATGGCCTTCAGAGCTTTGTTGACCGTGGTGGTTAATGACTGCCTTCTGAGTAAGACTGTCTTCATCCTGTCCCAGATGGGCTGAGATTCAGGTATGTGCTAGTATCAAGCTATGGGCAAGCTGACATGATAAGAAGAGATATACAGACAAGTGTGATAAGGGAAGATGTGTGGCATAATGAAAAAAGCACTAGCTCTGGGATCAGAGGAGCTGGGTTCAAGTCTTGCCTCTGATATTTGATTCACTCTAAGTGATTTACTCCCTTTATGACCTTGAGCAAATCTATTTGCATCCCTGGTCTCAGTTTCCCCACCTGTAGCACAAAAGAGTTGGACTAACTGGCCTCTGATGTCCCCTTCCAGGGATAAATGCTAGCTGTTATAAATCTATAATACAGCAAACTGGAATCATCTGTAGTTTAGGAAGAACAGCACTGGTTTGGATATTAGATGATTTGGGTTCAACTTCTTCTGTCATTTAGTGCCTGGAGTAAGCCAGAGTAGGTCAGTCACTCATCCTCTCTGAGCCTGTTTCCTCATCTGAAACATGCTGATCATAATTTCAAACTTCCTCATAGGGTTTCAGTAAGGAAACTATTTTGTAAATTTTAAAATGTCATGAGAGGATCAACCCACACTCAAAAGGAGTTACCAGGGATGTGATTTCTTCTGGCAATAGTCAGTTTCTGTGAGCTCCAGAAACTAGAATGTGTGAAAGATAGAGAGAGACAGAGAGATCTGAGATGAAAGAGGAAAGGAGAGAAAGAGGAAAGAACAGAGAGAAGGGGGAGGGAAAGAGAAAAGGAAGAAAGGAGGAAAGGAAGGAGGGAAGGAAGTAAGGAGAACTCATTAACAATGAAGCAAAGGCTCCAATGCACACCATCAAATGATAGGGAAAAGGGAGAGATGGACTGTGGACAGCCATGGCTTTGATGAATAGTGACTAGAGTCTGGGGAGAGGTAGATGGGGGAAGGTATGTTTTGTAGACCATAACCCTGAACTAACAGAAGAAAGGGAACAGAAGGTGAGAGTTGTGAGCCATAGGTTGAGTGACGAATTAGTTCATCAGGCCCCCTACCTATTGGGCTCTTGTGATGGCTGAGAAGAGTGGAATGGTGGCATCAGCTTCCTTGGCTTATTCCTCCCAACAAGGGGGGATTAGACGTGGAGGCAACTGGGAGTCTTCCTGGGGCATCTGGGCCAGTAAAAAATACCTGATCATTGGGTGGTCCCCAGGGTCAGATTGAAATCATATTTGTCACCAACTCCATAACTGGAAAGGGCTGAAGAAAGCCTAGACAGGACTCCACAAGCAGAGCCCTCATCCACTACCTTCTTTCTTTCTGGTGGTTTTGAGTACAATTCAATTCAGTAGCATTTATTGCACTCCTTCTGTGTGCCTGATGTTGTGATAGGCAATGGGGATACAAATACAAAACTAAAACAGTCCCTGCCCTCAAGGATCTTATGGTTTTCCTGGAGAGAAAGAACATGGACAAAAAAATTAACGTAGTAGAAATTGAACTGGCCTATAGAGACCATCCCAGGCAATACCTACAAAAACTCCATAGACGTATCAGAGGTGATGAATTCCCTGCATGCTTCTGCCCAAGTGGTGATCCACTATTGAAAAGATTTGGGATTTTGGTGTGACATGGCAAACCCAGAATGGTCCCATGGTCCTTCCCCTAACTCATGACTATGGAACAGGAGTGGGATGTTGTATCAATTTAGTGGAAAGACAGTGTTTGCTTGAATCTCTCTTCTTTCAGTTATCCAAGTGGTATTATGTAACTCCAACACTTGCAATGAGGACTGAGGGAGGGTTGATCCTCCACCCTAGAGTCATAGTGACCATACCCACATGACAGCTAATTCCCTGAGATAGGCGTGCTCAGACTGGGAGGTAACCTGTGTTGAGAGATTCTTTTGCTTAAATTTGAATTTTTGCATGTGGAAAAATTCCCAGAAACTATAACACTCAGAAAATGACCATGAGCCAGAAGATTGACCTGAGCAAGGTCTGTTTTATCAGAAGATATATAGTATTTGAACATGGTAGAACTGAGATCAAGTGCAAAATGCCTAAGCAGCAGTATTTCTTTATATGTAAATAGTTTTAGGTATCAACCTCCTGACTGGGTATAACAATAGAAAGCACTATAGCTTGTTTAGTTTGTCTTAATGTCAAACTACACTTCTGAGAGTCTTTTGTATTTTAGCATTTCTTTTATGCATAGGAAATAAATACCTGTCCCATATTTGATTCATATTATATACTGAGTACCTTTATACTCTCACTTTGGGGAAAATCTGAGGCCTGATCCTAACTCTAATGAAACTGTCCCCAGAGGGCTAGGATGGGGATTTAGTGAGCCAAAGAGTGTGGAAAAAAAAGGATTCCCAACTGCTCTAATTAGAGGCCAAGTATGAACACGCCTGGACCCAGAGCAGAGGGTCCCTTTTATAGAGTTGGAATGAGTACAATACCCCAGCTCCTGAAGGCATGACAATGCGGAAGAAAATAAGTATATATCTGTATATACCTATCTACACATAATACAAAATAAATATGAGGTGTGCTAAGGAGGGAGGGCACTAACAGCTGGAAGCATCAAGAAAGGCTTCATGCAGAAGGTGGTGTTTGAGCAGGGTCTGAAAAGACATTAAATGCCATTCATTGTGGCAGAGTTGAGGCAAGGGGCATGGCCAGTGCAAAGGCATAGAAACTAAAATAGAGTTCCACGTATCAGGAACAGAAAGAAGTTTGTCTAGAAAATCCACAGAATGAAGGAAGGGGATTAACACATGACAAAGCTGAAAGATATATTAGAGCCAGGCTTTAAAGGGTTTTGATGAAGGAGTCAAGAAGTTATCCTAGAAGGAATAAGTAACCACTGGAGTTTATTGACCCACGGAAGAATTTGGGGGTATGGCTACAGTTAGAGATCATGATATGGCTAGTGAACAAGAAAAGGAGACTGAAAAGTTGATCAAGGAGACAGAATGAAAACTAGGCATTAATGGTGTCACAAAAATCCAGAAAAGAGCAAGGTTTCAGAGGAGAAAGTAGCCAACAGTTTCAAATGCTGCTAAGGAGCCAATAAGGGCAAGGACTGAGAAAAGGCAATCATACTTTGCAACAGTAATTCAAAGATAATTCTGGAGAGAACCCTCCATGTAAGTGATGAGTTCAGAAACCAGAACACAAAGAGTTCAGGAATAAGAGGAAAGAAAATGGAGAAACAGTTTGGCTAAGAAAGGGTGGAGAGATATAGAATAATAACCTAAGGGGGTGGTACCCTCTTGTGAAAGGTTTTGGTTTTTATAAGAACGGGGGCCACTTGGGCATAACCATAGGCAGCAGACAAAGAACCAGAAGACAGGAAGAAATTAAAGATTAGAAAAGTGGTATGATTGAGGGGATAATCAGCTGAAGAAGGTGGGAGGGAATGGGATCAAGGGCATATGCAGAGGAACTAGTCTCATCAAGAAGAACAGCCTCATTGCCAGAGATTTTACTAAAGAAAGCTATTGCAATAGTCCAAGTGGGAGTGGATGAGAGCCCAAAACAGGGCAGTAGCCATGTGAATGGAAAGGAGATAGATTCTTTTAAATAGCTTTGCGTTTACTTTTCTTCTGAATTTAGCAAACACCAAATGAAAGAAGTTTTTCTATATAGAATTACATACACACACATACATACACATGCACACACATACACACACACATGCACACACACAGATTAAAAAAAAAGAATTTTACACAAAATTGTAAATATTGCCTTTATTTTTAAGTCTATAATAAGAAATCTGTAGCTTTCAAAATTGTCCTGCTTGTCTGTGTTTCTTTCTGACCTTCCAGAAAGGGGACAGATTCAAGGAATGCTGTGGAATCGGAATCAACAGGACATGGCAACTGGTTGGGTACTGGAGGAGGAAGAATGAACAACACATGAAGGAAAGTGCAGAATTGGAGACAACTCCAAGACTGTAAACCTAGCTAACTGGAAACAAACAGGAAAGTTGGGAAATGAGTAGGTTTAGGAAAGAAGATAATTCTGTTCTGCACATATTGAATTTGAGGGGCCTAAGGGGTATCTGGGTAGAGGTATCCAACAGGCAGTTGGTGATAGGGGCCTAGAGGTCAAGACAGAGATTAGTGCTGGATATGTAGCTTTGAGATCTGTCTAGAAATTACCATTAAATTCATCAGTGTCTGAGATCAGAGAAAGTTTAGAGAAAGAGGCCCGAGATAACCCTATCAGAGATGGCACATAGATGATGATCTAGCAAATGAGTGAGAAAAGACACAGTCAGATAGGTTGGGCATTGGGGAGAGGGAGAAAGGAACCAAGAGGGCAGAAGCTGCAGAGAGGTCAAGAAGGATGATGTCCCAGAAAAAGGCAAGGGGTTTAGCAAAGCACTGCTCCTCTAGTGGGTCTAACTCCCTTAGGCTCAAGCCCTCTGCTTCTGGGACACCTGCAGATGACACAGTGACAACTCTTATGATCCAGTCCCAGGGGCCTGGATTGCTCTGCACAGGCTGTTAGGCCTTCTCACCCCTGAGACTTGGGATCCCTAGTAGAGATCTTCCAGCTTCACTTTAACTGACTCCATGGCTTTCTCTTTAGTAATTCAGCCTTATTTAGTTTCCTTTAGTGGTCCTTTCCTATATCAAAGGAAGGAAATATCCAATTCTTAAACCTTGCTAGAATCATAATCCCTTTTCTTCCTTTAAAGTATTGTCTCTCCTCTGCTAAAAAACTGAAGTCCTTTCTTCTGCTTCTTTTTAATTTAGTGTGCCCTGCCTTCCTCCACACTCATCAGCTATGATACTAACTACTCTTAACATTAGCTGAACAGAGCAAGATTATTTAATTATCCTAAATTTTCTGTCTTGATAGACAGTTACCCTGCTGGGCTGAATGTTCTGAAATGAGTCATCTTAGGCCAGAGAGAACTCACTGAAATAGCATAGGCTTACTTTTTACTTAATTCTTCTTAATTATCAGTCAGCCAATAAACATTAATGAAGGACCTACTGTGTGCCAGGCACTGGGCCAAACTCTGGGAATTAAATAAAAAGACAAAAGACAATCCCTCCCCTTGAGGGGATCACAATTGAAGGGAGGAAGACAACACATAAAAAGAAGCTGAAAAGGGGGAGAGGGAGGGGAATGGTACCCTGTACTGGACACAATGAAGTTCTACAGCTGGGTGGGATATGAGTAGATGACTGCCTTGGGCCCCTTCCTTAAATAGAGGATTTGGACGATCTCTCAGATGTCCACCCTCTAAGGGAGGGAGAGGTCTCAGGGCCAGGGGATTTTGAGGAGGAGTAAGTTTCAGAATTTATGGGACTTTTCAGGAAGACCAGTTTTTGGAAACACTGATGAAGTCAAATTAATTCCTCCACATCCTGTTCTACTCATTATATTTGTTTAGGGAAAGCTATAATACTTTAATTCTCTTAAACATCCTTATCTAGAAGTCCTGTTATCTGAAATGAGGTCATATTACTGCCTGCATCATGTTTACATTGAAGGCCCCTCTGGTTTACCTGAACCCCGATTTAACATCATAGAATCATAGAGGCTCAAACTTGGGAGCTTTAATTCAGGCTTCCCTATTCTTTTCAGATAATCAAGACCTTGGGGAAGATACTCTATACACTCCTCCAGTTTCTTATTGTTTAGCCTCTGTTGTAGAACAACTCCAATTTCAGCCTAATTTTCTATGCTGGAAACACATGCTGTGTTATTTGAGCCCAGTGCTTCCCCTCCCTATTTTCAAACTCACTTAACAAACCTGGTATGGGAATATGACCCTACCTGATGATTTGCATGGGAGGGAGAGAGAATATGTTTATATAATTTTTAACTTATTGTTATAGTCTATGTTGTTAATTTATTATATATTTGTAATTTCTATTTTAAAAAAGCTCTCTAGTCTATGGCATCCACATCACCAACATTACCAACAACACTCTTTCCCACACCCTTTCAATTCAGGAGAAGGACCCAAGCATAAGTTATGTGCTTTATGGATTAAAGCAGTGTTTGGGTCAAGAATATCAGGGGAATTAAATAAAAGAAGTGCAAGGGAAGATAACCTAGCCACACCAGGTCTTAAATTGTATTATAAATCAGCAATCATCAAAACTGCTTGGTAGTGGTTAAGAAAGAGAGTGGTAGATCAATGAAATAGGTTAGTTACATAAGACACAGTAGTCAATGACCACAGTAATCTACTGTTTGATAAACCCAAAGACTCCAGCTTCTGGGATAAGAGCTCACTATTTGACAAAAACTTCTGGGAAAACAAAAACCGTATGGCAGAAATTGGATATAGACCAACATGTTACACCATATACCAAAATAAAGTCAAAATGGGTATTCGATTTAGTTATAAGGGTCAATACTGTAAGCAAACTGGTTGTTTACCTGTCAGATCTATGGAGAAGTGAAGAATTTATGACCAAACAAGAGATAGAGAACATTGTGAAAAGCAAAATGAATAATTTCAATTACATTATTAAATTGAAAAATTTTCGTGCAAAGACAATGCAATCAAGATTAGGAAGGAAACAGAAAACTGGGAAAGACTTTTTACAATCAATATCTCTGATAAAGATCTCATTTCTAAAATATATAGAAAACTGAACCAAATTTATAAGCATACAAGTCATTCCCCAATTAATAAATGGTCAAAGGATATGAACAGGCAGTTTTCAGAGGAAGAAATTAATGCTATCTATAGTCATATGAAAAAATGCTCTAAATCACTATTGATTAAATAAATGCAAATCAAAACGATTCTGAGGTACCACATCACACCTATCAGATTGGTTAACATGACAAAATAGGAAAATTATAAGTGCTGGAGAAGATGCAGGAAAATTGTAACACTAATATATTGTTGTTGGAGTTGTGAACTGGTCCAACCATTCTGGAGAGCAATTTGAAACTATACCCAAAGGACTATAAAAATGTGCATATGCTTTGACCCAACAATACCACTTCTAGGTTTGTATTCCAAAGAGATCACACAAATGGGAAAAGGATTCACATGTACAAAAATATTTATAGCAGCTCTTTTTGTGGTGAAAAAGAATCAGAAATTGAGAAGATGCCCATCATTTGGGGAATGACTGAACAAGTTGTGGTATATGAATGCAATGGAATAATATTGTGTTATAAGAAATTATTAGTAGAGGGACTTCAGAAAAACCTGGAAAGACTTATATGAATTAATGCTGAATGAGGAGAGCAGAACCAGAAGAACACTGTACACAGTTACAGCCACATTGTGTGATAACTAACTTTGATACACTCAGCTCTTCTCAGCAATGCAAGGTTCTAAGACAACTCCAAAAGACTCATGATGGAAAATGCCATCCACATCTAGAAAAAGAGCTATGGAGTCTGAATGCAGATCAAAGCTTATTACTTGCTCTCTCTTTATTTTTTTTTTCTTCTTTCTCATGGTTTCTCCCATTGGTTCTTATTCTTCTTTACAATATGACTAATGTGAAAATAGGTTTAATATAAATGTATATGTAGAGCCTATATCAAATTACATGTCATGTTGGGGTGAGGGAGGGGAGAGATGGGGAGAAAATTTGGAACTCAAAATCTTATGGAAGTGAACGCTGAAAACTAAAAATAAATTAATTTAATTTTTTAAAAAATAGTGTTTGAAGCCCATACCTGAGAACAGAGAGACAAGTATCAATCTACTGGCACTAAGGTGTCTATCAGCCAGGGAGGGAGCTATAGGGGGTGCAGTATTCAAGGGCTCTCAGTTGATCTGGAGGAAGACTTGGGAGTAGAAGCAATATGGAGAACTGCCAGGCATAGTAAGATACCCTAGGGGCCTAACCTTGTGCATGTTCTCATGCACAAGGTTTAATATAGGAGATTTAAAAAAGCTCCATTTTAGCACCAAGAACAGAGTTAGCTGTTACCATTCATCCAGGGATAAAATTGCTTCAGGCAGAATGACTAGGAATAGAAAGGATGGTTTGAAGGCAAGAGAGAGGGAATGTCCAGGGACATTCTTGATGCAGGCGTAAGGGAGGAGAAAAAGGCAGAAGAGAAGAGTGAAGGTCAAAGTTTGGAAGCCCAACTTAGAAATTTAGTGTGGTTCAATGAGCATTGGATTTAGAATCAGAAGACCTAGGTTTTAATTTTGAATCTTCTATTTAATACTTTTGTGATCTTAAGCAAATTATTTCACCTCTTGGGCCCTCCATCAGCTCATCTGTAAATGGAGGGGGTTTGACTGGATGACCCTGCTTAGCTTAGTTTGTAAGCATATAAGGAAAATTTGTCTTGCTTAGGGAGAAGGAGGCAAGGGAACTGAATCCCCAGGGACACGGCCAACAAGTCTGAGATATGAGGCAAGGAAATCAATGGAACAGTATTTGTGTGGAGGAAGCAGATATAGAGAGGAGAAAAGAAAAGTACCTGGCAATGACCCTAAGATTCCATAATCAGAGATGTGGGAAATGCACATTCCAGAAGGATGAGATATCAAACATGGAAGGAGAACTGGGAGGAGATAAGGTAGGAGCCTGACTCATAGAACTTTTCTGCCTTATAAAGGTTGCCCTTTACCCAGAGTCCTTATCCCTCTCCAGGCTACATTGCTAACTCATCTCCACAGGACTTTGTCTATCATCCATCTCTCACCCCTACCCTAGAGTCAAGTACCTTCCCTTTCCCACTTCCCTTCTTCTCCCTCCTCCTTTCAGCTTCTTTTTATATATTGTCTTCCCCAATAGAATGCAAGCCCCTTAAGGGTAGAGATTATATTTCTGCTTTTATTACTATTCTCAGAACTTAGCACTTAGCAGAGTGCCTTTAACATAGAATGGCTTAATACATGCTCACTGACTTGACTGATCAAGTCTAACACAATACTCTTGTACATAGTAGGCACATTTAATTTCATTTGTACTTGTCATGCATTCCCAACTATTTTAATATTTCCTCTATAGTCCAATAGTAGGCTGTAAGGTAATTAATTTAGCAGGTACTTGGTCCTTAGTAACTAAGGGTGTGAACTCTGTCTCCTGTTGCTGACTTGGCAGGAGGGGGTTGGCTGAGACAAGAAGCCAATGTGTGTGTTTGTGTGTGTGTGTGTGTGTGTGTGTGTGTGTGTGTGTAAGAAGAGTTCCAGGGACAGAGAATCAGAATCAAGAATTTTCCTCCTGGCCAGCTCCTGTTGGAGGAAGAATTGTGGAGACTGAAGCCAGCTGAGAGAGAGAGAGGGAGTTTCTCTCCCAGCATCTGAAAGCTGACTGAGAACTGAATTGGAGTTTTCTTGAGACCAGAATCTGGTGAAGGCTGAAGCTGCTGTCACCTGGAAGGCTGAGATTCCTTCTGGGTCCTAGGGCCAGTCGAACTGCTAGAGGACTGAAAAAGCATGACCAGGATAAGACTTTGTTTGTTTGTGGCTTGGTTGATCCTTGAGTTCCTGTCAACAGAAGTGGCAAAGGGTTTGAGATGTGTTGGACCCTGTGAACTTCAGTGTGTACCAAGAACTGCCCAGAAGACTGGATAAGAACCTGGGAGCTGTCTGCCTCTGAATCCAGGTGACTGTTTGGTGAATTCAGGAAGGAGCTGGGACCATGGAAGGGGATACAGGGAATCTGAGAGACCACCCTGAGTCAAGATGAAGAAAAGGCTTCCCCTTGGATGTATGATGAGATTGAAGTTTACTAGACACCGAGGGGTGGAGGGTTTGTGTAATTTTCTAATGATTGTATTTAGTGATTAATGATACTTAGTGACTAATTGTTAGATAAGTGACTAATTAAGTTAATCTATGATTGCCCCATGAGTGGAAGATTGATTATTGTATTGTGAAATGACTGAATGATTAAGTAAGGAGGGTTTCCCCACTGAAGGAAATCAGATGACTATTCTTTTGTTCTTTGTTCTAAATATTATGGCCACTATAGTGAAAACTATGTGGCCATTCTAATGTTAAGCTGTTGTGAACACTATATTGTGATTTTCTGTGATAAGAGGTAATGTTGTGAATATTATATTGTGATTTGTTGTGAATGTTTGCCTTGATTTGTAATGGAATAAATGGAATGTTCACTATACTATGTAATCAGAACCTTAAAAGCTGTTCACAGTAGCATTCTTTTGGGAAACTGCTCATGGATGGCATTACATAGGCTTTGATAGACTTGTCTCTTTAAACACCTATGAGAACTGTACTTTTACAATGAAGAGAAGGCGTAGGAGGAAAGGACCTGTTACCCTGAGAGGAAGTTTGATATAGAGGACAGGGTTGGAAATCTGTCTCAGTAATTTTCTAGCTGTATAGTCATAGGTCAGTTCCTTCAGCCTTATCAGTTTGCTCAACTGCAAAATAAGAATAATATTGCCCATATCCAATGCCTGCTTTACAAAGATAGTACTCAAATGCTCTCAAATAGACCTGAGATCTTATTACTGTGGACATTCCTTTAAAAAATGCACATTGCAGTCCATCCATACCTTCTTAAACTGTGCAACTCTTGTCCAGATCCTCTCATAAATTTGCCACAGAGGGTTTGCCCAAGTGTAGGGGGAAGGGGATATGGTGAGGGATTTCCTATTCTTCCTATAGATGCCATGAGGCAATGTGGTAGACTGGAAAGTATAGTGAATATGGATTAAACCCCACCTCTGATACTTATATAACACATACTATCCAGACTACTCACTGCCTAGAAGGCTAAGTATGTTAGCTTTCACTCCTCCACCCAGGGATATTCAGTAACCTTAAGGGCATTGGAGGTCTAGGTTCTCTGTCACTGACTCCAGCCCCCTAATTGTAGGGGTCAGATTCCTGAACCCCAGTTCTATCAGCCACTAATAGTCAGATTAGCTTTTATAATGAAATATTTACTTCAAAAGAAGTATACAAATTTACTCCCCCCAATATGAAAGGCATAATCTTTTCCCCCTCTCACCCCGATGGAGTCCATCACTGGGGAGGGGAAGAAGATTAAGTTCATAGCTTATCTCTGTCCATTATATCACAGTCCCACTTCTAAGTCCTTGGGGTCAAGTCCTAGGCACCTTGACTTCTAGGGGCTTCTGTGCTGAACTGGTCACCATGGTTTGAAATCTCAGGTCCTGTTTGGACCACCTTTGATACCTGAAACAGAGAAGGACAAACAACAAGAAAAGAAACAAAAACCACATCCTCACACCCCCACCCTACCCACCCCTAGAGTCTCATTTCTTGGAGGCTGGGCAAAATAGGGAGTAAGAAAAAGAAGTCCTTTTCTTATTGGTTCAGTTCATGTCATCCTTACTATTGATAAAGTGGGATCATCAACCTTAGGGAAAAGTTGCCAAAAAGAGAGTAGCAGAAAGACATGGCATAAAGACAGAGTAAATGACTCAGTCTTGCCATTTTTAAAGACAAGACAATCAAAGGAAGATGCCCCTTCCAATGTGGTAGGAGATATAATGGGACTCCATGTAGGGCAACTGGGCATTCTCAAAACTCTTATCACCTTCTTTTTCATTCCTACATGTCTTTAAAGACAACCTTTATACCATCTCTCCTTTGTATTTCCTTGTTTGTGATGTATTTTAACCTTTTCACACTCACCACAGGCCTCTATGTAGCCTTTGGATAATCCTCAATTTCAAGTCATTGGAGCCTGTAGTATTCTATGACTCAGCCATAACAACAACAC
>CM053587.1:94764573-94787335 GCA_028646515.1 Pseudochirops corinnae | reverse complement strand
CATCTCTCCTTTGTATTTCCTTGTTTGTGATGTATTTTAACCTTTTCACACTCACCACAGGCCTCTATGTAGCCTTTGGATAATCCTCAATTTCAAGTCATTGGAGCCTGTAGTATTCTATGACTCAGCCATAACAACAACACTAGAAGAATATTGATTTTCTTAATGGACATTTGTTTCAGGGAGAAGCTTAGAGTCATTAACAGATCTGTATGATCTCCCAAAGGCAATACAGCCCTCTCCCCTCTATTCAATTGGTTTCAACTCATTGTCCAGATCCTCTCATAAATTTGCCACAGAGGGTTTGGCCATTTGTAGTATCTGTTCAAAAGAAATATGATGAAAAATAAATTCTGCAAGCTATCTTTCCAACTTCATATTACAGTCTGAATAACAAACATTCATCCACTTGGTTTTTCCTGTGTGAATAGTTAGGACAAAATTTTTTGAGTGCTTTATAGATGTTTAATTATAAGGCTCTGCTTTGTTCTGGGGTTTGATTCAATTGAAGGCAGCTAAGTGGCACAGTGGATAGAGCACTGGGCCTAGAGTCAGGAAGACCTGAGTTCAAATCTGGTCTCAGATACTTATTACCTATATAAACCTGGGCAAGTTACTTAACTCTGTTTACCTCAGTTTCTTCATCTGTAAAATGATCTGGAGAAGATACTGGCAAACCACTCCAGGATCTTTACAAAGAAAACCCCAAAAGGGGTCACAAAGTGACAGACACAACTGAAAAATGACTAGACAAAACAAAAGTTTATTTAAAAAAAAAAAAAGAAAGAAAAATGACTCGACAACAAATTGATTCAGTCATCAAGTCCTCTGCAAACAGAAGAACCTAAAGGGGACTTGACCATCTAGAGGGAGTCTGTCCTCGAGTTGGGATCTGTGTTGAATTTCCTCAATGACAAGGGTACATTCTCCTGCTTTTTATAGGCAGGTATTTTACAACTTGATATTAATGATCAGAGAGTCATCAAAGATTATCTGCTGTTACACTTTTCAAGGAACTGTGCACAATTTTGACATATATATGGAAGATTTCTTGTTTGCAGAAAACCCCTTGTTGAATTTTGATTGATTGAATCAAATTCTTTTTAATAATTACCAATAAGTGTATTGGGATCATGTATTCTTTAAATCTCACAGTCAATTTTGTGATAGCAGCAATAAGGTCTTTATTACAAAAGTCTGCCTGTTCCCTCCTAATTGGGGGAGGGGGAAGGTGGTAGAGAAGGGAGGAGAGAGAAGAGGATAAACATTTATATAGTACCCACTATGTGCCAGGCACTATGCTAAGCACTTCATAATATTGTCTTATTTGATCCTCACAACAACTCTGCAAGATACGTGTTATTATTATTCCCATCTTATAGTTGAGGAAATTAAGGCAAAGAGTATACAAGTGACTAGCCCAGAGTCACAGAGCTAGCAAGTGTCTCAGCCTGGAATTTAACTCAAATCTTCCTGATTCCAGGCCCAGTGCTTTAATGGCCTCATTGAGGATGCTCTTGATGAATGCCTAAGATAGTTTCATAAAATATTTTATAAATGGAAAAGTAGACACATAGCACAGAAGTTATTGATATCCTCTCAACTGAATGATCTTTTCAACATTTTTTAAAATTACAAGGTTGGTATCTTCCCTTGTTTTAGATATCTTAAAAATCAATCCCTCAACACTTTAAAAATTATGTCTCCTCTAGCACGGACCTGCTCTTTGTATACTTGATCCAGTCCAGCTGCTTTTTCTCATCTTTCTCCTTTTCTGAGCTGTTTCGACTATAAGCACCTCCAGGTCTGTGATATAGAGGAGGAATATGGTGGATCCAATCTCCATGTTAGTTAAGACTTGTCCTCCCAGTTTAATTCTCAAATAACTTTAGGAAGAGTTTGCTTAAATCAGAACTTTCACTAAGCTTTCCTGAAACAGATTTTTTCCCCTTCTACACTGTTTTTTGCTATCTTATGGCTCAATATTGCTAATAATTTTTCAATATCCTCTGTAAGATTTTACAAATTTTACTAAACCAATATTACCCATAACTGCTCTCTCTCTCTCTTTCTCTCGCTCTCGCTCTCGCTCTGGCTCTCTCTCTTTCTCCCTCTCTCTCTCTCCTTGGCAAGCAAATCAGGTATCTGCTGACTAAAATGGTTTTTAGACTCTTGTTTTCCTTGTGATGGCAATTGGCTTACATTATTTAAATTTCCATATTAAATTATTATAATCAATGTTCTTTTCTGTCCATTTCCCATTTTTTGATAGCAATAACTTGTTTAAATATATTGAGCTGAAGTTATTTTAAACATACACCATATATTTTCTCATATTCGTCCTTTATTCTGATCTCACTTAATTACTTAATTAATTAATTAAAATCTTTAATTTTATTAAGGTTGCTCTTTTCTCTAACAAGTACATGGTCTGATTGGACATGGACAGCTGATTCAGGAGTGACTCTCATATCAATAACAAATCACTTCCTGTCAAAATATAATGACTTTCATTTTAGCGCTGTTATTTGGAGCTCAGCATGTCCAGCAGATTTCAATTCTTTTCTTAAGGAAAGTATCAAAGATGCATGGGCATAAGTTATCTATGTAGTCTCATTTCTCACCTTAATTTCTAATTCCTTAAATATATCATTCAACATAGTTTTAGCTTTCCTCCTATTCCCATCTTTGCTTTGAAGTTACTATACAAAGTTTAATACAAAGTATTAAAAGTTTATGTTGATTTAATTTTGTGTGTATTATGAAATTCTTCATAGAATTTCTCTATCATCTAAAAGAAACATTGTCACACAATTATTTTCATAGTAGCCCTTTTGCAACACCTTTGAGGAGTACTGTGACACAAGATGGGCAAATTTCCCATGAAATGATGTTTCTTGAGACCTTTTGGTTGCATGACAAAACCAACTCTACCACTTCTCTTCTTTGCCTCTCGAAGGAGAACCTGTGTGTTATCATTCCATTTAGCTATGACTTTCTTCAGTCTTCTAGTTTTGTTTTGTTTATACTAAGAATATCAGAATTGATTTGCTCTGATTCTTCCACTAGAATGTCCAGTGGTCACTGGGCAAGGATCTTAAGTCAATGAGCAATTTATTAAACACCATGTGCCAGACCTATGCTAAGTGGTAGAAGATATAAAGACAAAAACAGACCTTGCCCTTAAGAATTTTACATTTAATGTTTTGCATAATTGCACATGTACAACCTACATCAAACTGTTTACTGTCTCAGGGAAGGAAGAGGAGAGGGAGGGAAGGAGAGAATTTAGGACTCAAAATTTTTTAAAACAAATGTTAAAAATTTTTTAAATGTAATTGGGGAAAAATAAGATATTATTCAAAAAAGAATCTTACATTTAGAGTACCACTAGCTAAGCCAATATTTACAGAATTTTTCTTTATTTCTTGGGTTGCTGTGGTCCAATAATTTGTCACCAAGTGACCAGCCAACTAGTGATAAACCTTTCCAAACTTAGGCCAATCCTCAGAAATCAGATATAGTCTGTTGTTAGAACTATATCTGAAGCTTTTCCAATGTGTTGGAACTTACTGGAACTTATACTTCATTAGCATTACCTTTGATTTTCCATGAGAATCCAGGAAAGGTCATGAAAGAAAGAGAAAAAAAACAGTTGAATGAATGAATGAGTTTAATCCTGGAACTTGTAATCATGAAGGAAGCGATTATGAAAGAGGGAACAGTGTTTCCCTTTTCCCCCAAGCATTGACATCACAGCTGAAATGATACTTTTATTTAAAAATACAGTCGATTAGGCACCTATTGGAATGACTGTTTTTTGTTCACTTGTTTTTTAGTCCTGTCTGGCTCTTCATCATGCTTTTTGGGGTTTCCTTGGCAAAGAGTGGTTTGCTATTTCCTTCTCTGGCTCATTTTACAGATGAGGAAACTGAGGCAAACAGGGAAAGGGATTTGCCCAGGATCAAACAGCTAGTGAGTATCTGAGGTCAGATTTCAACTCAGGAAAATGAGACTTCCTGACTCCAGGCCTGTAGCTCTGTACATTATGGCACCACCTAGCTGCCCCTGGAATTAAATCCCAAGAAAAGAGTCATTTGGAATAGGAGGCTTAGAGTTCTGCATAAATTAAGGGAAATGCTAGCTGCACATAGAGGGCATCCTATCCCACCCCACTTCTCTAAACTGAGAAGATGAAATCATCAAAACCCAATCCAGGAGCTAGTCTAGGTGGAAAGGCATCACAGCTAAAAGGTGATCATGATAACCAAGGATGCAACTGGGTGGGTAATGATGAGGTGAACGCCCTGGGTGCCTTCCTTACATAGTGCAGGATCAGGGAGAAGTTCTCCAATGTCTACCCGTCACCCACTCCAACCAGAAGAAGGGAGAGCCCCCAGGGCCAAGGGTGAGTTTCAGAGTTGATGTCAGTCTACAGGATGATGAGTTTTGGGAGATCATGAAGATCGGGGAGCAGCCAAATAAATGGGAGATGATGAAACAGTATTCTGATTGGTATTTTGTGAGGGAGTATATTCCTTTACCAGAAAGAAAAATCAGGTTGTACATAGAGCATCTATACAATGGAATTTTGACTCCAGAAAGACCAGTTGTGTCAAATTAGCACAAAAATATGTTTGGTTTTTCAGTGTATTCTTAAATTCCAGTGGCCTACAGATCCCTCCCCCAATATATTATTGTGATTTGGAGGTGACCCTCTGCAAAGCCTATGTCAGTAGGAGTGTGAGCTCTGGTGGATTCTTCTATGCTGGAGAAGCTTTGAGTATATTCCAGGCAACAAATCAAGGCTATTTCCCACCAGTAGCCCTGACACTTGGTGACTGAAGTCTTTGGCCTGTGGTAATCCATGAAACAAAAAAAAAGGCAAAATTACTTTCATTCCTATGTAAACAACTGTCCACATCTAGAATGAAGATGGTAAAGTCACACACAAAAGTGAGGCAAAAGCTACCAAAAAAGACACAGCTTTTAAACCATGTATAAACTTAAACTTGGCTGTTCGTACTCTAAATGTATCTAGCAACGAAGGAATGGACATACTCCTGGAGGAGCTGAATCACATCAATCTTGACATTCACCATATAAACAAAGCCAGTCGACTTAAGGACATCACAGCCAAATGGAAGGATGGCTCACAGACACCTTTGAGAGGCAAAGACAAGGGTTAGTGGAGTGGGTTTTATCACACCCCCAAGCAGACAGAAATAGCATTTTATGGGACATCTGGTCATCTTGCATTGCAGTGCTCATGCTAAGTATTTGCAAAAAGGCCACTATGAAAATAATTGCTGCTTACGTGCCAACATGTACTGTAGAGAATGGAGTGGGAGAAAAATTCTATGAAAAACTCCATAAGACCAGCAAAATTAAATCAAAGTATGCTTTGTTACTCAGTGACTTCGACGCAAAGGAGAAAATAGGTGAGTGGTGAAAGAAGGAATGTGACAATTCAAAAAGTTAAAGACTGCACAGAAGCCTCATGTCTTGAATATTCTCCTCAAGAAAAGAACTAGTAGAAACTAGGCATAGTAAGCATCAGATCATGGCACAAAAGATGAAATTGATTATATTTTAGAGACAGAAAAAGGCTTATTATTAAAGTAGGAATCATACCTATAGAAGCTGCTTGCGTACAAGTAAACCTCTAGCTTGTCGGAACAAAAATCAGAATTAATATAGATCTAGGAGATAGAATAAGAATTTTTAAATGGTATGAAATTACAACTCTTTTCTGATCTACTGATAATAAAAATGGATAATGGACAGTAGAAATGGCATTGATACCAGTTATAATTTTGTGTAGTAGTTTAACAAATGTAAATAAATTGCCATTACAAGAAAACTTCAAGATCCAAAAAAGTGCTTTGATCAGCACATATTTTACTTGCTTGCCAAGTGGAAAGAAATGGAAGACAAGAGTAATACTGGTTTAGAATAAACTAGTTTTAAAAACCTAACGGAGAAGGATACTGGAAGATTATATTATGGCAGAGTGGTGTCATAAAACAGATGCAATGGATAATAAAATCATTTTAAATAAAGTTTGGCATGAGGCTCAACTATGGAAAGTCATCCTAAGGAAATTAATAGATGAAAATGGAGGGAAAACAGAAGAAAAATGGAAAATTCCTGCAAAGATTTTTATAAAAAATATTTTTTACACATTTTACATTTTTTTAAAGCCACCACAGTTGAAGTGTATGTAGCATCACAGTCCTGAATATGCTTATAGAGGGAGTAGAAATTGCACACAAGAACGAAGACAAGAAAAGCAGCCAGACTGGACAAAGTATACATAGAGGAGATCCATAGTCAAGGCTGCCCGATTTTAAAGGGATTGAGGCATTAATTCACAAAGTCTCTCCAAAAGGAAGGGTAGATACCTAAGGAATAGGGGGAAACCTGGTTTCTTATTAATACCTCCCCCCGGCCCAAGAGAAGACAAATAACTAACAATTCATATGTCTACTTTTCTGTCTATAGAAAAATTTTATGAAAATCATCTACACATGGATCAAGGGCTTGCTCAACAAGGATATTAGTAGTGAACAGGCAGGCTCTCACAAGCATTATTCCACCGGGGATCATATCTTTACCATCACTCAATTGATTGAAAGCTGGAGAGAATACAAAATCCCACTGAACTTATTGTTTGCTGATTGTGGAAAAAAGCATTTGCTTCAGTAGCAAAACACTGCCTTAAAGATTCTCTTCCAAAGAGGCATCATTTATCCATATATCAAAATCATTCAAGTTGCTTTGAAAGCTAAAACAACAGAGAACCTTGTTCAACACACTGAGTTTGATCACAACCATTGATTGAAGTGTAAAACAGGGAGATATAAGCTTGCCAAAGTGTTTACCACTTTGATGGCGGAGGTCCAGTGCAGATTCCAAGTTGAAGAGGTATTCCTTGTCTAATACAGTCCTCTCAAGCTTTCTATCTCTGTGACATTGTATTGGTTGCCTCAAATCCCAAAACAATGCAGAACCTAGTGGAAAAGATATATAGCCACTCAAAATAGTTTGGCCAGACCATGCATACAAGGAAGATCAAGTGGATAGAGAATGTATCTTATCCAGATTAAGATACGCAGTTAGGTAGACAACCTATAGAGTTTTTCCATACAGATAAAATAAATAGGTGAATTGGGCCCAGAATTAAGTAGGAAGAGGAGAGCAGACCAGATTACCTTCAGGAAATTACAAAGTTCCTCTAATGATTTCCAACTTTTTGCAGAAATAGAGGTTCATTTAAAATATTATTACCAGTATTTCTTGGTAATGTCGATTAATATTAATACCAATATTGTGTTGATATTGTATTGCTGTGAGATATAAAACACAATGGTACAAATAATTAAAAATGAATTATCACACAGAGGACAAAGGGTAGGTGTGTGGTAGATGGGAACAGGTTGCAATATATGACAATAAGGAAATTCAAAGAATGTGAAGGAAAGTTCTTATAAAGGAAATGGGATGAAGGTAAGAGATTATATCCTGACAGCCCAAGTATTCCACTAATATCCTTGCAATATCAGGGGGGAAAGTGAAGAAAGCTTCCAGGATATTGGGTGAACTTTCTGTGATGAATCTATAGGCATGTCCATGAATGACATCAAATGAGCAGCCGCAGACAGGTTGAAGGGAACGCTATTAGAAGGAACATCCAAACTGATGTAGTGGGGAAATACTCTCTGAATCTGTAGGACGTAAACAGACTCTTCTAATGAAACGGAAGGTAGCATAATGAGATCACATGAAGAGGAAGAAGAGAATTGCAACATACAAAATGTAAAAAATAAAACCCGTAAAACAGGGAGCATAATAACATCTACTTTGCAGGGTTATTGTGAGGATCAAATGAGATATTAATTATAAAGACCTTAACATAGTACCTGGCACATAGCTTAATGAATGCTGATTCCCTTCCTTTCCTCCTAATAGGCTAATTTTGTGTGATTGTTTTTCTATGTATACTTGTGCTTTTTCTTTTTTCCAAAGTCTTCTCAATTCATATACCAATAAGGTATCTGAAGACAATTGTCATTCAGTCTGCCCTTGAGTATCTTCTTCTTCTTCTTTTTTTTTTTGGAGGGGGGAAGGCAGGGCAATTGGGTTTAAGTGATTTGCCCAAGGTCACACGGCTAGTAAGTGTTAAGTGTCTGAGATCGGATTTGAACTCAGGTCCTCCTGACTCCAGGGCCGGTGCTCTATTCATTGCGCCACCTAGCCACCCCTGATTATCTTCTTCTCCAGGAAAAATTCCCAGTTCTTCAACCATTTCTTATAGGACGTGGTTTCCAGGCATCTTCACCAACTTGAAGCCCTCTTCTGAATGCATTCATGCAAGTTCTATTTAAAATATAGCATCCGGAACAGAACACAACACTTCCCAGATAAACAGGACTATTATATCCCTTGATCTGAGTACTATACTTCTATTGATGTAGCCTTTCTTAACGGACCCATTATGCTGCTGCGTGTTTCTGAACTTGTGTTCAGCAAAAACCCCTAGGTCTCATCTCTATTTTTATAAATTAGGAACCTGATAAGAAGATAAATGAATGCTCACAACTCACACAACTGCCCCATTAGTTAGTAGAGACTAGACTCCAAGTTTTTAGTTGAGTATTCTTTCCCCATGGTATTCAATTCTAGTACGATATTTGGCAAATCTCACCTGTCTGGGAAATTATTCTGTAGATCTAACTCTAAATCCTTCTGGCTGTAGTTTAAACCCATTGCCTCTTGTCTCATCCTTTTGTGGAGAAGCGAAAAGTCTCATAACCACCGCAAGACTCCAATCCCCCTGCCTCAGAGGTTTAGCAGTTTAATCCCTAAATCTGGATTTAACCCAGAACCCAGAGGCCAAATTAATCTGTGGATTTCCCTGGAGTGTTTACTTGGGCTCTGGCTTCCATTCCTGCCACATGGGGCACTGTTTGCTTTCATTTCAAGAGGCTGCTTCTTTGAAGGATTTTCTTCCTACTAACCTTTTCTTCCTTAGCCAAGTCACAAGGTCTCAGAATTGGAAAGGACCACAGAGGTCATCTGGTCTAATCTTTCCCCAAATAAGAATTTCCTTACAACCTCTGGGACACATAATCATCCAAATCATCCAAACCCTACTTGGAGAGCTTGTGTATTTCACTGGAAATGACAGAAAATCCACTACATAATCCATTCTACCTGCTGTTCCCTCTCAGTGATATTCTATTTCTCACTTTCATGTCTGAACCCATACTGTCCTTCTGACCTGCTATGCTCCCCTTCCTCACCTCCATCTCTTGGAATCCCTACCTCCTTTTAAGACTGTGCTCAAATGCCACCACCTATGAGAAACCATTCCCCCAGATCATAGCAATTTCCCTCTTTCCACCCATAAAATTACTTTGTATGTATTTTGTGTAAATTTATCTGTTTGTATATTCTCTCCTCCAGCAGAATGTAAGCTGGTTGAGCTGGAACTATTGCATTGTTCTTATATGTAGAACTGGGAGACACATTAATAGTCAATTAGTCCAATCTCTTCATATTTCAGATAAGAAGCTTCTTGGCACCAATGAACAATGGACAGCATTTCCTGGACCTCATGTGACTTCTATTCACTGCCTCCTCTTTTTTTGGACTGATAAGTTATGAATTATACCTTCCCTCTGAGGGCAAATGCTTCCAAGACTCCAGGGCTTCAGAATATTACCAATAGATAGATAGATAGATAGATAGATAGATAGATAGATAGATAGATAGACAGATAGACAGATAGATACACATATGTGTACAATATAATATTTAGTAAGAAATAACAAGGATATAATTAATAAAATATAATAATAAATTATAATAAATATATGCATATATGTCACACAAAGTAAATAAAATAAAATAATAGCAAGCAATGCTTCCCTTTCACTTCTAATATCACCAGTAGAAAAAAATACGGCATCACACACTGCCTTTACTAGATAATTGCTCTGTTTGTCATCTCTCCGAGAAGCACCCTGCTATTAAGAGCTATACAGTACAGACAGTAGACATACTCCCTGCTCTCAAAGAGCTTAGTCTAGTGGAGTTTGTAGATTATATTCTAACTTACAATATTTTTTTTTCTCTTCCCATTTCATTTCTTCTCTCCTCTACCTGTTTCTTCCTATTCTATCACCACACATACAGGTTTAATTTTAAGATCTGGTCAAAATAATATGTCTCAGAGACCTCATTACACCAGGCCTAATGTCATCTGCTCAGTGACTTCTTACCTTGTATCAGAGACCGGGATAGAGCTCAGATCAGAATGTTTACATTCACTTGTTTATCAGCTTTGGCTAAGAAAATCCCAATGGGAATTCAACTAGAGACAAACACTGCCTCCAGCATTGAGTCCTACAGCAAAATGTTTGTGTTTGGGTTGATAGCTGACCATACACTATTAGCCATTCATTCAAGGTAGACTGAACAGAAAGGTGCTCAGCTGATTCAGCAAATGCTTTTCCATCTCTTCACCAAAAAGTGCTTTTTCCTTCAGAGGGGGAATAAAGATGCTAAGTTCAAAGCAAGATCTTTACCCAAATAATCAGTGGGAGTTATTGAGGAGAAATAAAACATTTAGAAATGCATAGGAAAATAGAAAAAAAAAAAATAAAACCTAAAGCAGGGTTTCCTGTGGGTCTCCTGTATATACTCCATGATTATCTCCTAGTTCCATCACTAGGTTATTGTGATATTTAAATATTCAATTTGGCCAATGAAGGAATCCCACCCAGGCATTTGGCCTCCTCTCCCTTAGCTGACTGCCCTGCTTTACTCTAATAAGAATCTTCTACTAGGATGAATTTCATTGACCAATGGGTATATTATAATATTTGATAAGAGCAATTTGATGCCTTTGACCTACAGTAAAAGGCCTTAAAAGTCAGCTCCATAGAGTCTGAAAACGGGGAAATATCTATTAATAGCTCAGACCCAAGAGCACTCATCCTACAGAACTACATGAGCCATATCCTTACATGTTTACTGGGGCCCACTTTGTATTAGTGATGACTTCCCAGAACTATATGAGCACCAAACTATAGGCAGGCGTGTGTACATGTACATGTGCATGTGCCTACACACACACACACACACACACACACACACACAGAGTTCTCTTTTGGGGTTAATAAAGGCTTTTGAGATTCAAAGGTAAGCCCATTCATTACTTTCAATATAAAAAAATAAATCAGAGTTAACAAACTGTGATAAGGCTCAACCTAAATATTTATGAGCCTTTGGTAGGACTGTATTCCCAAATAACGTGCACTTACTCACCTCCACCAAACCCTACTCCTCCCCTCATTCCAAATCCCCCACTGGCATATGCCCGACTGTAGCCCATTTCTACTATATAAGTAACTCTCTAGCCTTAGAACTTCTCCCAATCTTAGATCTTAGGGGTGCTCCAAAGTGTTTTTAATCCACTAATTGATAACTCAGAGTAAACCTTGGCAGACAAATTGTAAAGCCTCAGCTCCTGAAACAGTTCCTCTCAGAGTCTTTCCACTAGGTCCTGCCCCTGTCCTGCCTCCATTTTCACCCTTCCCACCAACCCAGCCACACAACCTGGAAGCCTGGCCACACCTTTGGCCTTGCTCTGCCACTCAGCTGAGTGCCCCAGAAAGAACTGAAGAAAATAAGAAACTAACTGAAGGATTCCTTTCCTGGAAACTTCTTTACCATAGATAATGGAATGGAGGGTGAGAATAAAGGGAAAGACATCAGCCTTGACTGACCTTGACTGACATCAGACTGACCTTGGGCAGTCCTAAATTAGGTTCTTTTCACTTATGAGTGATGTTGCTGGAGGAACTTTTGGTTTTCATGAGCACTAAGCAATATTCTTCAACTTCTATTACCAGACACTCATACAGTCTGGCATGTTTTACTGTGTTTACATTATTTCAATACACATTATGGCTGATGCAAAAATATGGAAGAAAAGATTTATTGAATTTCTTTTCAAGAATTTTGAGAATGTGTGTATATATACCATACATATATACATACACACATTATATATATGTATGTATGCACACACACATACACACATTGTATGTGCACACACACATATGTACAAAACCTTTGGTGTGTTCTCTATACTCATACTAATAGATCATATCCACTCTTAAAATGAATGATAGGGGAAGAAAAAACTAGCTGCAAAGCCAGTGACTAAAAGGAAGCTGAGTAAATAAAGCTAGTTTTTAGGAAATAAAGTAAGAGATGGTAAAGGATAAGACTGAAGAATGGACCTTGAGAATTCCTACAATTCAGCCTTAGCTCTACTCTCTGTGCCCAAGTCCCCTCGTTATTTTACTGAGGTGAACAACACTGACCCACCTCCTCTCGGCAGATTAATTAATGGTAGTGATATGCTTGAAGTGTACCAAGCACATTATATTAACGCTAGGAGTGATTTTACCCTAACCTTCCCATTTGACCCCAAAGTACAGCACGTGAGTGCAATATAGAGTGTGCCATGTCTGGGGACAGATACATTTGCAGAGTTGAAGCTCCATGCCCATTCCTGTATGTATGGATCATCCTTAGGAAACCAAAGGCTCACAAAGGAACCGGGTGACTAGGGAGCTGGTGACTCCAGGAGGCGGCTTGACCCAGTAGAAGCGCCAGATCTGTAGATAAAGGACCTGGGTTCTAATTCTGGCTTTGTCACTTGCTTGGTGGTATTTGCCAAGTCGTTTATTGTTCCTCATTGGTAAAATGAGGGGTTATACCAGATGACCTCTCCAATGCCTTCCAATTCTAAATCTACAGTCCTGCAAGGAATATGCTACCTCCTCTGCGTTTGGGGGATATACAGTGAAATAAACCTGGGCTCTCCAGGAGCACATGTCCTATTTGGGAAATAGGACATATCCTAGTGACCTACTCTAAGCCCCATCTGCCATTCTATCCTATATTTGCCTGAATACATGAATACTGAGAAAAAGCCCTGAGTGAATGTTAACCTGCTGACTGTACCTATATGGAGTCTGGAGAGAGGGGGAAGGGGAAATTGAGTTCATTCCTGCCATGAACAGACTTAATAGCACCTTGGTTTATTGCCATTTGCTAACCTAGTATTATTTATCCAAACTTTCTGAGAGTCAGAGCTGTCTGTGTGGAGGGACAAATAAGTTTCTTGTCTCTGGGGAGGTTTTGCAGAGCCTGGCCAAGCAAATGAGAAGAGGATCAATACATTTGCAAGATTGCCCATGTGGTCAGTCAGATTCCCCTCTCCCCCCCCCCACCAATCCTCATGTTTAAAGATTCAGGGGGCCTAGATCTGGGAGTGGACAATGGTTAACACCTTGTCTCCCCACCAGCTGCTGACCTTAAACCTCTATAAAGCTCAAAAACTAATGAATCCTCACTGTCACACTTCTGAGTTGGGAGCTTGCCTGTTTGAAAAAGGAAAACTGTGGTTGGTATTGGTAATACCACCCCCACAAGCTTGCTGGTACCCATCTTGCCCAGGTAGCTTAGGATCATAGAGTCAGGGTTAGAAAGGTCCTTAGAGATCATGGAGTCTAACCTCCTCACTTTTACAGACAAGGAAGCTGAAGCTCAAAAAAATTCAAAGACTTGCCCACTGTCATACAGTTAATGAGGAAAGATTCAGACTTAGGTCTTCCTGATTCCAAGTCTAGTCTTTACCACCTAGCTGGTAAAGTCCTGAATCAATGGAGAAACTAGAAGAAGTATACCAGTCTCCATTTTCGTACCCACCCCCTACTCTCATGCCAAAGGCTTCTACTTGTTACAAAGAGAATATACTTCAGTAAACCTAATTTGGAAATAGAAGTTTTGTGATGGAGACCCCTTTCATCTTTCTGTCATGGCTGTTGGATTACCGTAAAAGAGCTACTCATTTAGAGAGGATTTGCTACTAAGTGATGGGGGAAATGGGCAGGAGAATCTAATAATCTGTTCTTTTCACCTCAGTGTACTACACACTCCCAAAATAAAACTAGTTTACACGTGCACAAATTACTACAAGATAGCATATGACAAACACTATCCAAAAGTATTTAGAAAATGACCCTGCAAGATTATTCAATAGTTACGGGGAAAACCATGTTGTTGGTATTGTAGACCCATGCAATTCAAAAATTTTCAATTATTGTAACAACATGTAGTCTTCATGACTCACCTGTGGGGGTGTGACCACATCTTGAGGTGGAGAAGAAGAAAAGATATTCACCTTTATTGGGCACTGGTTATGCTTGTGAGCTTAGATTGGCCAATATCAGGCATCTCCGGTTGGTGGCAGGACCACCCCCAGAGGTGTATTTCCGACCAAGAAGCAAGTTAGCTGAGGAGAGACAGTCAAACAGTATTTTGAACTCTGGTTATGAGATCCATAGTCTGCATTATGAAATGGAAGATGCAATCTGACCATCAAGGTTCTAAGCTAAGAAGATCCAGCTAACTGTTTTTGCTGTGGGGAAAGGTAGAGAGGAGAGTGATAGAGAAAAACAGAATCAGGGACAGAGAGACTAGAAGAGGAAAGGAAAGAGGAAAGAGGGGAGGGGATAGGACAGGACATGAGGGTTCAAGACAAGAGAAAACAGGACAGGACAAGGGAAGGAAGAGGAGAGAAAAAGAGAGATGAAAGATAGAAGAGGGAGGAAGAGAGATTAGGAGAGAACAGGAGAAGAGATGAGAGAAAAGGCAAAGGGAGAGAAGAGGAGAAGAAAAGAGGTGAGGGGAAAAGAAAGGAGAGGACAGGACAAGACGAGAGGGGAGAGAAGAGGGCAGATGAGAGGAGAAAAAAGGAGAAGAGAGGAGAGGGGAGATGAGAGGGGAGGAGGAGGAATGAAGAGGAAAGGAGAGGGAGAGGACAGAAGAGGAGTGTTTCCAAAGAGCCAAGAAGCTAAATTATACAGGGGGGGTAGAAGAGCCATTTCAGGTCCTTTGGTCAATTTAATCTGCTTGAGAGAATCTCTCAATCAGACTGAGGGACCAAAGAAGAGAAATACTTGTCCGGTCCACAGACTGCTCAGATGGGAAAACAAAATCATTAGGACATCAGAAGGAACGTTCCCAGATCATAGCCAAAGGTAAGGGTGAAGTTCCTGTTAAATGACTCCATTGGGTAGCTATAACTGGAAAGGACCTGCCTAAAAGCCAGAATCATGCATTTACATCCCTGAAGACTAGAGGAGTAAATTCCAAAAAGCTGAGAATGGCAGTTCTGGTAAGCTAAATCCATGGTAATGAACCTAGAACCAAGCTAAAATAAAGACCAAGCTCAAGAAAAAGAGCAAAGAAATCTTATAATGAAAGTGGAGTGGAGCATGGTGGTGATTCAGTGCTGGAGACTGAACAGTTGTTTCTTTTTGTTTTGCTTTTTTTTTTTGGAGGGGAGAAGGTAGGGCAATTGGGGTTAAATGACTTGCCCAAAGTCACACAGCTAGTTAAGTGTCAAGTGTCTGAAGGCAGATTTGAACTCAGGTCCTCCTGACTTCAGGGCCGGTGGTCTATTCACTGCATCACCTAGCCACACCAGAACAGTAGTTTCTTTTAAACTTAAAGAAATATATAGAATTTCCAATAGTAAAAATATATATAATCAAATAAGGAATAAAGGCCAAGACTGGGCAAATGAGAGCTGGTCAATAGTTAAAAAGAACAAGTATAGTTGATGCTGAGGACAAGGACTAAACTATAGGAATTGTTTCAGCTTGGGGAACTATTATCCTTTGTTGTTGTATTTCCCCACATATATAATTGTAACAATAATAATAATATAATAAATCATATGTGCACAGCATGTGAAGTTAACCAAATTATTTTCTTACTGTAACTGTGAGATGCAGATAACACTACAAGGATTGTCCCCATTTCACAGAGAAGAAAACTGGGGCTTATAGAGGGGAAGTGACTTGCTCAGAATCACAGAGCCAGAATTCTCCTGTCATACTTCACTGTAAATTAGTTTGTAGAACACCTGATTATTTGATATGTTCTCAGGAAGTACCTGAGAGATGGCACGCTGCAGTGGATAGGGAGCTGGTTACAGAGTCAGGAACTTACAGGTTCAGGTCTCACCTCCGACTCCTACTTTTCTCTATCTCTCCTTCCCTCCTTCCCTCTTTTCTTTCTTCTTTTCTTGCTTTCCTTCCCTCCTTCCTTCTTCCTTCCCTCCCTCTTCCTTTTTTCTTTCCTCTTTCTTTTTGGTTTCTTCCTTCCCTCTTTTCTTCCCTTCTTCCCTTTCCCCCCTCTTTCCCTTCTTCATCCCTTTCTTCCTTCCTCTTTCCTTTTTCTCCCTTTCTTCCCTCTGTCCTTCCTGTCCTCCCTCCCTCCCTTCCTCCCTTCCTCCCTTCCTTTCTGTTTTTTACTTGTTTCTCTCTCTCTCTCTCTCTCTCTCTTCCTTCGTTCCCTCTTCCTTTTTTTCTTTCCTTCTTTTCTTCCTTCCTTCCTTTTATTCTTACTTTCTTCTTGGGCAAGTCACTCTCTACAATTCCCTAAAAGTCCAAGTTACAGAACAGGTGTCCAATTTCATTGAATAAAAGAAATTTCTTTATCAGAAGTTCCCTAATCAATTAAATCAGATATCTAGTTTTTTAAAAATCAGGAAGTAGGGAGTGTGTATGTCTCTGTGTGTGTGAGAGGGAGAGAGCGAGTGAGCGAGAAAGAGAGAGAGAGAGAGAGAGAGAGAGAGAGAGAGACAGAGAGAGAGAGGAATGGAGGGAGGGAGAGAGGTGAAAAACTCCTTTGGCCTTCCTCCTTTAGGAAACCTCACAAACTAGGGGTATTGGTGTCAATGGCAAACTTGAACGGAGCACTATGGAGCTGAGACTTAGGAGATTTGCTGGAGAAAAAGCTTCTGATAAGTAGGTACAAGAGTCCTTTGGTACCCCTTGTAGAGAGGAAAAGAATAATAAATACAATAGGAACTCCTATGAGGAAAGAGTCACTTCCCACTGGTCACTAAGAGAACACTTCCTGGGAGATGTGAGATTCGGGCTGGGCCTTAATTGATGGAAAGGACTTTGGTAGGTTTTCTGGGAGAATGAGGCATGCCCTCCGAAACAAGATGTGGTGGTTTTGATGGTTCTGGTGGGTTCCTGACTAATGCTTCTAACCAGACTTCTAAACTTCTCCCTCCTCCCACTGTATGTGTGTGCTGAGGTAGCAAACATGCTGTCTTTGTGTTTCTGGAATAGCACAGATGTTGTCCCTAAAGAATTTCTGTGTTGTTCAGGATAGAATATCTGCCCAGAGAACCATCACATGCCTTGTGGTCCCATTCCCCCGACATCCCCAACTCATCAGGACCACAGTTCAGAGGCCAAAAATATGCTATCACATACACCAAATTCTCTGGACCTCTAGATGAGGGTGCCATTAAGATATGCACAGCTAAGACACTTTGCCCTGCACAAATAATTGGAGGACACCTCTAAGCATTATTTCTACGCAACAAAGAATTATGTGCAAGTTCAGCCTTCTCATACCACGTGACTAAACTACCTGCTGACAGTAAACAGTAGTAATTTCAGGCTTTTCTGAATTACATTAACTCTTTCAGGCCCTGGGGACATTTCCAGTGCACCTTAAGGGGCCCATGTGGCCAAAAAGGGTTCATTGTGGTTTAAATAGCAGTGAGGCCTAGGGACCAGCTAACTCCTGTGGTAGGTAGTGCTGATTAGGAATAATGAGAACTTTCAATTCCTTCTCTGATAGCCTCTTCTGAAAAGCCCTCTAGACAACTCTACCTAATGATTAAAAAACTTTGAGTGCTAGTTTTCAGTTTTCTTTTTAAAATGAACATGTTTATGTCAAAGGTAGAAGTCACGTTAATATTGTTCATTCAAAAAAAAAAACCCACCCCCCCCAGCAAGAGAATTTCAATTAATCCACAAAAATTTATTAAGCGCCTACTATTGGAGGTAGATATACAAGAATGAAACATATTCTGTCCTTGATGAGCAATTTCCTGGTTAGTATATCAGGAAAATAATTTTATACCTACAAATAGACACAAAATAAAAAATGTTTAATATCTATGTGTGGACCTACATACATTTAAGGTATATAGTACCTTATATGCATTCAGGGGTAGCTAGGTGACTCAGATCTGGGTTCAAAACCTGCTTCAGAGATTTTGTAGCTGTGCGACTGACACTGAGCAAGTCACTTCATCTCTGCCTGACTCAGTTTCCTTAACTGTAAAATGGAAATCATAATAACACCTGTATCCCAGGGTTATTTTGAGAATCAGATGAGATAATATCTGTAAAGCACTTAGTACAGTATCTGCCACAGAGTAGCTGATTAATAAATGCTTATTCCCTTATGTAAGTATAAGGGAATTGTAAGGAGGCAGAAATAGGGAGGGTATTAAGAGAAGCCTGATGGAGAAGGTGGCACTTGAGCTTGAAGGAAGTTAGGAATTCTCAAAGTTAGAGAAGAGGAGTACAGGGCGGGAGGGGGCGGCAAGGGGCGATGGGAGGGAGGGGGCGGGAGTACAGGGCGGGAGGGGGCGGCAAGGGGCGATGGGAGGGAGGGGGCGAGAGCGGGCGCCGAGGGGGAGGGGAGTGTTGAGAGGGATTGACTTCCCCAGCTCCCCTCAAGTCCCAACTAAAATCCCATCTTCTACACTGTAGAATCTACAGGAAGGCTTTCCAAACCCCTCCTAATCCCATTGCCTTGCCTCTGTAAATTACTTCCAATTTATCCTGTATCCTGTATAGAGTTGGGTTTTTATAGATTTATTTTAATAGTCTTGCCCATTAGATTGTAAACTCCTTAAGGGTAGGGAATGCCTTTTACTTCTATTTGTATCCCTGGTGCTTAGCATATTGCCTGAAACATAGTAGGTATTTAATAAATGCTTCTAGATTGATTGATTGATTGATTGATTGAGGCATCCTGTCCAAAGTCACAGAGACAAGAGATAAATGGGACTAGGGAAGGGAATAAGATCAAGCAGGAAAGCGTATAAACCAGTACGCCTGGAAAATAGCGTGTGGAGCTGAGAAATATATAAGTCTGGAATCGGATTGTAAAAGGCTTAAAATGCCAACAAAGGAGTTTGCGTTTGATCCTGGAGTCAAAAGGGAGTCACTGCAGTGTCTTGAGCAGGAGAGAAGCACAATCTTCTCTGCGTTTTAAGACCTCCCCCCCTGGGCAGCCTTGTGGAGCATGGATTAGAGAGGGGAGGGGGAAGGAGGCAAGGGAGAATAATTAGAAGGCCGGGGCTATTGCTGCGAATTCTCTTGTTTATCAGCTACCCAACTCAGTTCATGAATTTTACTTAGCTCCTGCTCAAAACAACTCCCTTGTTAATGTCAGAATACATTAGTCTCTAGTGAGGGTCTTATGTGGACCAATTCTGTTTTTATAAATCCCCCCCCAAAAAAATACGTTTCCCTTTGTACCTGAAATACACATTTAGCAGGATTCCAGCGTCAGCATTTTGAGATTGTCAGGGAAAAGGTGCTCTATGCATGTTTAAAAAAAAATACTGACTGGCACTGCTTTTCATGTGGTTTGGTAATTAGTGCAAGAAAGTGCACGTCACCTGACTTACTCTGGAAAGGTAAATGCTTTTTCCTGGGGGCAATGCCTAGCTGGTTACTTATTCCCTATTGCATTTGAGGTTTTTACACAAGAATTCAATAAAAAAGGACATAACCTTATTTTATAGCACCATGAAGGGTTTAAAGTAAAACCCCTGCGAGTTAGGGAGACCAGCCACAAAGCCTCAATTCAATCACTTGACTTGACTTATTGATCTTTTGTGCCTGGACAGAGCAGGGCAGAAAAGGGCAAGCGGAGCTGGGCGTTGATGCAGCAGATGCAGCTCATTCCAACACAACAAGGTGTCCCCAGCCTCCGCCCCGCCCTCTCCCTGCTCCCAGCCCCCAGCCCCCAGCCCCCAGCCCCCAGTGAGGAAGCACCTGCGAGCCTATTCACACAGCTTAATGCCTCCACAACCGGGGTAGGGAAATACACGCATTGCTATAAAGATATTAAAATTGCATTAATTTCCTTCCTCTCTGAGTTTAGTTTAATTGGTGTTTTAATGAGTTTTCATGAATTCATTTCCCTATTTTTTAGGATACTGTATTTAACCAAAGAAAATTAAAAAGAAATACTCTAAGCAGAAAACAAGCATAATGATAGCATATGGAGTCCATAGTACCTGCTAATTACCGTTGTTTCATCTTGCTTTGTTTTCTTTGACCCGCTCCAATGATGACACAGGTGGATGTAGCAATGACCTCACCTCCAGTCCCTTGCTTTACATCTGTCTCTTCCAAGTGTCTTTATTTGTTCTGTTACCAAGAGGTCCTGGAGGACAGACCTGTGTCTGAGTTTAAGGAGGCATGGTGTCATGTGTGTTTGGACAATTGATCAGAAAGCATATTTAGGATCCAGAATTTGGTAAGTGTGAAATATTGGCAGATTTAAGATAAGCATCTGGACATGCTTGCTTCCTCTCTTGGGGTTATCTTTGACTCTTCCCTCTCCCTAACTTCTCTCATCCAAACAAGTTCTTGTTGTTTTCACCATGACAGCATCTTGCTTATGTCTCCCCTTCCCTATTGCCACTGCCACTGCCCCAATCAATGCATGTCCTTATTTCCACCCTTCAGGACAATTTCAGTAGCTGTTCTAACAAGAGACACTGCATCCATACTTTTCCTACATATCCTTCATTTTGATGACAAAATAATTCTTCTTCCTTTCTGAGATTTGGTCCTTAATCCTCTGCTCCAAAATGCTCAGTGCCTCTCAGCATAAAATTTAAACTCAGTGATGTCATGGAAAGATCTCTAAGTTTTGAATCATATCTGGGTTCAAGTGTTGCCTCTACTATTTATAATCTGTGTGACCCTTGGTAAATCCTTGCAGGTTTCAGTTTCCTCATCTGTAAGATGAAAGCATTATACTGGATAACTGCAAAAGTCCTTCTCAGCTCAGAATCACAGAAGCTGAGTTCAATAGGACCTCAGAGGTCATATAACTCAACTCCTCTCTGAAAAAGAATCCCTCCCCAACATATCCATCCTCTATTAAGTGAGAATCCATTACCTTTCAAGGCAGCCTATCCCACTTTTGGATAGCTCTAAGTATCCAACAACTACTTTGTAGATCAGATGAAAAAATTAATTCAAAGCACTTTTGCAGACTTCAAAACCACACATTACTAATCTGAATCTTTACCTGGCATTCAGGGCCCTCTATAATCTGGTACCCCTCCATGTTTCCATGCTTATCTTCTGTTATTCCCCTCCACATAATCTATACTTGTTCATAATATTTCTTTTGTCAGAATGCCTTTCCACCTTATTTTTGACTGTTTAATTTTTAACTATCTATCCTTTAAAGCCCAATTCAATTATTACCTCCTCTTTGAAGCCTTATCTAATCTTCCATAAGCAAAGACCTTCCTCTCAATTTAAAAATATAAATGGAACAGATCTTCCAATATTTCTTCTTTAGTGCTGTTTCCAATTCTTCGTGTAACACATCAGAGACAGATGTTAGCAAGTTCAAATATGGCTGACCCACTACCATAGATAATGAAAATCATTTGTTATAAAAATGCTGATAGATCTGATTCATTTTTTCATGTCTGTTATTCTTCTTCTAATTTCATCTGTAAGGTGGCTCAGTGGATAGAGTGTTGGACTTGGAATCAGGAAATTCTGAGTTCAGGTCCTGCCTCAGGTCTTTGCTGTATGAACTGGAGCAAGTCACTAAACTTCTGTTTTCTCTTCTGTAAAAGTGGGGATAATAATGGCACCCACTTCACAATGTTACTGTATCAAATAAGATAAAATATGTAATGCATTTTGCAAATCTTAAAAAGTTATATAAATTAGTTTCTTGTTCAGTTGTTTTACTCGGGTCTGACTCTTTGTGACCCCATTTGGGATTTTCTGGGCAAAGATACTGGAGTAGTTTGCCATTTCCTTCTCCAGCTCATTTTACAGATGAGGAAATTGAGAAAAACTGGGTTAAGTGACTTGTTCAGGGTCATACAGCTAATAAGTGTCTATGGTCAAATTTGAACTCAGGCCTTCCTGACTATAGGCTCAGCGTTCTAGCCACTGTGCCATGTAGATGCCCCAGCTATTAAATACTCTTATATATATATATATATAAGCCTATATATAAGCCAAGCTTGTTTTCCAGCTACTATTCCCCAGCCTAACCTTCACAACAGCATGCTGTCAAGACCCTTGAAATCCTTCACCTGTGGACATTGCAAAGGTACATGGGCTATTCATCTATTATCCTTCTAAATGACCCAACTCTTCCTTACCTTTGTTATTTCCTTTTTCACTGATTTTGTCAAAGTCAAACTCTGCATAGGAACTAATCAAATAGTTTATTTCATGTGAGGGAAGGGGTTCTCCCTGTGTAGGGAAACTCTAGTCACTGAATCAGACACATATTTACAGTGCTATGAAACACAGAACAGAGAATGGATTAGGTCAGAGTTGGGGAACCTATGGCCTGAATCTTCTAAGGGCTGAACTGGAGGACCTAGAGAGCCACATGTGACATTGAGGCCATAGATTCCCTACCTTGGGTTAGGTGGTGGATTTAACATTCCTTATAAGGAGGCACAAGACATATATATATATACACATATGTGTGTGTATGTGTGTGTATACATATATATATATATATATATATATATATATATATATATATATATATATATATATATATA
>CM053587.1:94731661-94764073 GCA_028646515.1 Pseudochirops corinnae | reverse complement strand
TTGGGTGAGCATTTTATCTAAAATGGCTTTCACAGTTTGTACACACAATTCACTTTCTGTAATATGCTCTAGACTATTTGGGCAGCTGGGTGGTATAGTGCATATATAGCCCTAGAGTCAGAAGGATCAGAGTTCAAATGCAGCCTCAGACATTTAACTAGCTGTGTAAAGTAGAACAAGTCAATATCTCCCCAACATCCATTGTTTTTGTGTGATCTGTCGTTTTGATTTCTCATAGGATATAGTACCACATGAATTGTGACTAGATACCGGAAGAACGCTGGTATTTTTTTTTTTTAAAGATTTGTGTGTCTATATGTCAGAGAACAAACTGGGATCACTGGAGATGCTAATGCAAACTTTTTATCTTCTTCCTAGGTTAATTGTGAAGTGAAGTTCATTTTCTATCTAAAGCATCTGTCCAAGATAGATTTACTGATCTACCAATTAGTTTTGTGAGCAGCCCATCTAAGAGTTGGTTAGTTGCTGTCCTTCATTCTCAAAGAGAACCAAAATGACATCACTGTGTTGGGGTCAAGGTACAGAGTGTCCAACTGTGACTGATCAGACCAGTATGAGTTCAGAAGGCTCTACCACAATTTAGACACAAATAGTCCATATGAACAATTGGAATAGAGATCTCTTTAAATTTGTGCATCTCACATTTCTTTTGAGCTACTGCAGTTCTGTTTTGTTCATAGAGTACAGCACCTTCTTTGATGCAGCACATCATGCTAGGCAGTCTTGTGCCAATGTTTCCCATGTCATGCAATCTATTCCAAAGTTCTTCAAGGAGACCTTGAGAGTGTCCTTGTATCATTTCTTCTGACCTCCATGTGAGTGCTTGTGTGATTTTTCCATAAAAGTCTTTTAGGCAAACATATGTTTGACATTCCAACATTGGGACCAAGCCCATCAGAGTTGTACCCTCTGTAGTAAAATTTAAATACTTGGCAATTTAGCTCAAGAAAGGACCTCAGTGTCCAGTATCTTGTCTTGCCAGGTGATCTCCAGAATCTTCCTAAGACAATTCAAATGTAAAAGATTCTGTTTCCTGGCATGGCGCTGCTACTGGATTCCCATCTAACAGTATGTCACAGTTGGAACAATAGGCATTCTTTATCTCCTTGGTCTTTCTTGGTTTTGATAGTTAAGCCAAATTATTTTGAATGATCTGGTATCTTTTTTGAGATATTCTACAGTGGTATGGGACTTGACATGCTAATGCATGACTTCATCTACAAACAGAAGCATTTCATGGAATCCTTCACTGTCCTTGGGGAATCTCTCCTCCATTTAAGTATGCTGGAAGTATCCACCAAGGCAATGATTTTGACAAGCATGTATCTTCTTGCTTTATGCTTTGCTTGATTAATAACCAAAAAAACCCAAAAATTAACAACAAAAATAACTTTGTTGTCATCCAACAAAGTTATCTCTGTTGTCATATCTTCCAAGGAATCTCATGTGATCTTAACATGTGCATAGGAGGCATCTTATTGGAGAAAGACCCCTAAGACTACATTTTGTACAACCAAATCCAACGCTTATTTATAGTCAACATACAATAAGCCAATAGGATCTTGGACTCTGAGTACATTTTGGTTAGTTGTGTGCTGTAGAGTATCATTATGAACCTGCTCATTCCCTTCCATTTGTATCAAATATGCCTTCAATGCACATGCAAATTATCTTCATAAAAATGTTATAGAGACAATGAGCATATGATTCAGCAGTTATTATTATTTTGATTATCTTTTTATAATGATGTGGGGGGATGTTCCCCTCAATCATTTAATGTCTTCCTCTCTTTGAGATTTCTAAAGAATCCTTACTTTTGCCTTTGTACCCCCTTTGAGCCCTCAGTGCCCTCAGACTTGTATAACCTCCATGGACATCCATTAGCATGTACTCAATCTGGTTCAGCTACTCTTTATCTCCTTTTGCAATTTCTACTTCCTCATAAAGTACATATTTGTTACCCTCCTCATCTTAAAGAACTGGCTGAGGTACCTAGAGGTAGTGTGAATTGCTTGGAGTCACACAGTCAGGGGTAGTAGAATTCTAACTCAGCTCATCTTAAAATCCAAGCTTGGCACCTTGTCTTTGCTGCCTCTGGATTGCTTTCAGTCACGTTGTTGTGATTATTGTTACATCGTACAATATACTAGGAGATTTCAATGAACTGGAGATCTAGGAGAAATTGGGTGAAAAAGAAACAAAAAATATTGTCTCGATAGTTGTACACATATGGCATAGGATGTTGGGAACAAGGGAATGTGGCTAAGGTTCAGAATTGGCATATGCAAAGAAGGGAAATTGAAGAAGGCAGGGTCCTTTGGCTGAGGGACCCCCGATGATGCCATACAGTGAAATCTGAGCAAGCAAGGCCAGCCCGAGGCAAAATTAAGAAGCACAGGTAAGCTCAGCTGCCACCTCCTCCTCCTCTCATCCTTTTCCTACCCTTTCCCACCTTCCCAAGGGCCCGCTGAGCTCCTCTCTATAGTCACTGGGGACAAATGCATTCATCCTAAGGTGTTTGGACTTTAATATGCTCTGTCCCAGAAGTATTTACATTTTTAAAGACATTCTCTAGAGAGGGAATATAAAATCTGAAGTAAAGAATTGATAAAAATGGAATTTCAATCACTAGGGAAAGAGGGTGTTGTTGTTGCTGTTGCTGTTGCTTTTAACAAGGGGTTGGGAGGGCCTTCTGACATCCCTCAAATCATACCACATAGGCATCTAGAGATATTTAAATAAAACGGGACTTGGCAATAGGAGATTTCAAGGTTTCCCTCTAGGTTTGGGGAAGGCAATCAGAAAACCAGTTACTTTGAGGTTATGCAGAGTTAGGCCTGAGCAAAGCCTGAACAATATTTTCTATGTGTGAACTGAAGGGTCCTATGCAAAAATATCTCTTCACTGGCGGGTCTGAATATCACCATTAGTCTCCACCTGAGGTTGAAACAATAATGCCTTTCCCACCTTTAAAATCAAAAAGAAAAAAATCTATAGGTTTAGTTGATACTAAAAAATACCTCACAGTTTTAAGGTGCTCTGTAGTTTACAGAGTGGGTGGTTAGGTGGTACAGTAGACAGAGCACCAGACCCGGAGTCAGGAAGACCCCAGTTCAAATCCAGTCTCAGACCCCTGTCGCGTGACCCTGGACAAGTCACTTAACCCTGTTTGCCTCAGTTTCCTTATCTGTAAAAGGAGCTGAAGAAGGAAACAGCACGGTATTCCAGTATCTTTGCCAAGACAACCCCAAATGGGTTCATAGAAGAGTCAGACTCAACTGAAACAACTAAAAGTTTATGAAAAAACTTTAAAAAATTAACAAAAGTTTATGAAGTACTTTACATGCATTTCTTAGTCAATCCTTGTGACAGTTCCATGAAGTGGGTGGATCAAGTATTATTATTCCCATTTTGCAGAAAAGAAAACTGAGGCTCTGGAGGGTTAAATGATTTGCCAAAAGAAACATAGTAAATGGTAAATCTTTAAAATATACATATACATATATACACAAACATAAACACATATGTACATATACATACACATATACATGTGTGTATATGTATCTCTATCTATCTCTATCTCTATATCTCTATCTCTATATCTATATCATCTACATCTTTTTCTGTATATAGAGAGAGAACTAGAAGGAACCTTCAGTCTGACCCCCTGAATTTACAAAGAAAAGTAGCAGAGTCCCACACAAAGTCTGTGCACAAAGACCTACGGAAATGAGAACTGAGATTCAAGTCAAGACCCTCTCACTCTAAATCTAGCCCCATTCCCTCCTCCCGCCACACTATCTCCACTGACACTACACTGCTTTCTCAGATTAGCATGAGGCAGTCATCTAGTGAGACCCAGAGGAAATAGGCATCTGGATTGGGAGATTTTGAGGGAGGAGGAAGAAGGACGAAGAAGGCTCTAGTGAGCATGGGGAACGGCCAGAAGAAGGCAGGCCCAAGTGAGGTGCCACGGTGGGGCAGCTAGACAGTAACATGAGGGCGCTGGGCACCCGGATGGGGAGGAAGGGCATTGCCAAAAGGGATCCAGAGGGCAGTCAAAGCCTGCCTGACTACTTCATAGCTTTGCCTTGGGCCAGCCCTGGAGCTACCCATGTTCTCTCAGATACCCAGGGAGAAGAGTCGGCAAGTTCTAATAGAGCAGTGCCAGCTTGTCTTCCTCATTTGGGCCCCGGCACAGAGGCTTTGAGGGCACAGCTGCTTATTGTCGATAGTGCCCTGCCTCCCTGAGAAAGGCAAGCCAGAGACCTGCCAGGACTGATGGATTTCTGTTTGGAGCTTGAGTCACGCAGAGCGAGAGCGAGGGGTTTGATCCAAGGAGACTTATCGTAAAGTCAGAAGGACTCAGTAAACTCAGCACTAAAATACCACATTCAAGTGCTGCAGCAGCGCTGTCCTGGAGCTCTGGGATGGATTTTATAAAGCCCTCTCTTCGATCAGTGTGCGGCTGCTTCGAGGGGTCTTTATCTGACTAAAGAAATAATCATAAATCACAGGAAAGAGCAGGAGGGCCTGTTCTCCTGGCTCTCGGACACACTCGGCTTTTGTCTTTTCTGTTGTTAGTTTGTCTGGTTCCAAGTTTCCAGCACTGGGCTAAGAATGCAGGGGTCAAGCCCAAACGGGCAGCAGCAGCGAGCTGCTCACTGACATTGCAAAGCCTTCCCAGGGCAGATGGACAGGAAAGCCACACTCTGAACCCTTCGCTGCCCTCCTGCTTGGCAGGAAGGGGAGGAAAGGGGAGAGAGGAGAGGAAGGAAAAGTCAGATGAGATGGAGGCCTTCTGCAGCAGGCCCTCCCACACCCGAAGGCACCCAGGTGAAGTGAGTGTCTGGCTTTTTAATATATTTTAAATTAAAGCCAACACAAAAATGGCAGGGAAGGGGAGAGGGGTCCAGAAATGAATGGTCACTGTGCACCAGGCTGTTTATCTCGCCCGTTTGTAATACAATAAGAGAGGATCAGATAAACACAGGCATAACCCCTGCCTCCATTGATAATGTAAAACAGCCCTCGTATCATTTGTCTTTCCTTCAGGCAGGATACAAAAGGCATAAAAATGAACAATTCCTGCCTAAACAAAGAAGAGCTTGAAAGCCGGGTGTATGTCAGATGTTTATTCTAGGTCATCATTAAGGGGTTGAGTGGATTTGCTTATAAACACAGGTTACCCTGGCAGTGGGGAGAATGGGGGAGACAAAAGTGTTTTTTGCAGCAGGCAGACAACCCTTTTAAAGACACAAGGTTTCTTTCCTGCCATGCACAGTAAGTTATAGAGATAATGCTTTTTATGGGATACGAAATGTTGTCTCATGAGCAGTGTAAAGCATAATGTGCTGTAGAAACAATGCTTTCTCTCTCTTCCCCACTTTGTGCATATGCCATTTGTCATTACCCACTGAATGGGAAAAAACTTGCCTGGGATGGAAATGAGAGCCGGCAAGGGCCCTCTGACAGATGGACAGGCACCTCTCTGATACACTCCAGAAAGATCTCCTTGGGATCCTGGGAAGCCTCTTCTAAACAGTTTTCCCTGGCAATGAGGGTGGAAGCATCAGGCCCTCCCTTTCAAGGATGTTGTATCTTTTCAGGTTATCCATTTGGACCCCTCTCATTCATTGCTGAGGCTTCCATTTATTTATTATTTTTTTTTTCCCCTCCACCCAGGCCAGCCAAAGGCAGCTGAAGAAAAAGCGCCAAGACAAACAGAATGAGAGCCTTGGGGACTCAGTAATGGGTACAGAGCGAGCGGGCTGTAATCATTCTTTTGATTTGTGCCCAGATATGTTTTCTATTTGCTTTTGCTAAGAATGCACGTTTTCCCCCTGGATTGCAGATAATCTGAACCTGGGTAAAACTATTACAAAGTGGCCTTCAAACCATGTCTGCATTGGAACTGAATGACTGATCAGACACCTAAATGCAATGGCTTAAGAACTGGAGCAAATTGCATGGATGTGGTGAAAAATCTCGAGAATGTTTAAATGCATCTTGCTTTTTGTGCCCCTCTCTGGTTTTATATGGCTTTTATATTTTCATTTTCTTTTGTTGTTTGTAACGGAATTTTATTTTTTTAACGATGTTCAAAAGTGAAATTGTTTTAGCACTATCCCTTAAAAACAAAAATAATCATGAAAAGTACAAAAGGATTTGGATCCACTGGACCTGCCTTCTGATCGCAATCCTGCAATTTGTTACTTGTCTGTGAGATTTGGGGCAGGTCACTTACCTTGTGCGTCAAGTTTCCTCATCATTAAGTGAAGAATATCTTCATATTTTAAAGTAGAGACCAGAGGTATTAGGTAGAAGCAGCTGGGTGTCACAAAAGAATAGAGCACTGGGCCTGGAGTCAGGAAGACTCTTCTTCCTTAGCTCATATCTAATCTTGGACACTTACTAGCTGTGTGACCCTAGGCAAGTCACTTAACTCTACCTCACCAAACCATTCTAGTATCTTTGCCAACAATACCCCAGTCATGAGCAATAACAACAACAAATTGGATATAGAAACACTTCTGAGTGCTGTTCAACATCAGATTAAAAAGTAATTGGGAAGAATATTTAACAAAACAAATAAAATGCAGTAGTACCTGGATGATGCTAATATGTGGTTTCCTACATCAACCTGGGGCTGCAGGGACCTTTATCGACTTGTTTAGTGGGTCCCTGTTTCTATGTGAGTTTCTCACCACTGAACTTGATGATATCCAGCGTGCCTTTCATCTCCTAATTCTATGATCCTATAAATATTAAAGCCCCAGCATTCCCAAACACTTGGGTTCACTGGTCAGGCAGTTGTTTTAAAGCCTTGGTCTAAATCTTCTCTAACTCTCATCACTGTCAACCAACTGGCGTCTTCTCTACAAAGTGGTAGACAAGTTAAAGCAAAGCAAATGTAGAATGGTTGGTTAAGCTGCTTTTCTTCCATACCCCTGGAAGAAAGAAAAAAGCCAGAACCCTGGACTCCTCTTGCCATTAGGAAATAGAGATGAACATGCTATGCTATAGGTTGTATGAGGTACTTGTCTTGCAAAAAGAGCTTGACAGCAGTCATGCAAAGGAATCTTAGACAAGGCTCAAAGTCCCAGTTTAATGTCAAGTGCTGGTTTTTATTTTAGTTACTCAGGGATCAAAGGAAAATTATTCAATAAAAAAGAACTTAAAGGGAACTTCTGTGCCGGCAAAAACCTTAATCAAAAACACTTGTACAAATGCCTCTTCCTTGACCTGCCTTTTCATATTTTCTTTCCAGTTCTTAAGTCCATTTGTAATTTTTCAAAAGGTTTTCTCTCCATCATCAGCCAGTTTTCCTTCTCCGTCCAGAATGTCACAAGTATGACATGACAGTCTGTTGCTAAGGAACTGAATATGATGTCACAGATCCAGAATTCCAATGAGGAAGAGTAAACACTTTCAACGGATTTGTTATTCAGTTTAAATAAGTGGGTAGTGTGTGTGTATGTGTATGTGTGTGTTTTGTATGTGTGCGTTAAGCTGCAATGGGTTAGCAAAAAAATATATACAGATATGTGATTGTTTTAAATAGGGAGTCTGAGCTTACCCCCCAAAAAAACCTTACAAAACCAACTCTTTAATAACCCGTAATTATCTTTCACTCCTGTGAATCCCCACTGCATTTGAACTTTTCACTTTAGCAGGATTCATTTTTCAGTATTCAGAGCCCGGTCTCATCATTGTCGTATTGGAGGTTCACCGCATTACAGCCTTTGTCACATTTTCCTTTTAAAGGAGTTAACCACCAACTGCTCCGTGTCTCTCAAATTCTACCTGCTCAAAAACGAGATGGTGAGATGAAATTCCTCCCACATGCAGTACACCCACTTTAATGTTTTTCCTAAAATCTATTTATCTTAGTCACGACCTTGTGAGCATGAATAGAATGTGGCAAACATTTCCCAGTATCAAGTATACCTGAGCCTTGAAAAAGTTAAAATAAAGTTGTAATTTCAAGGGAGGAGCAAATTATCTTTGCTAGATCTTTGAAGAGAACTTTTTTAAAAAAAAAGAATCAAAAGAATTTAAAAATAAGTACCATTTTGGAGTTTAATTTTGAAAATTTTCAAACTTGTTTGCTCTCTCTCTCTCCCTCCCTCTCTCTCTCTCTCTCTCTCTCTCTCTCTCTCTCTCTCTCTCCCTCTCTGTCTCTCTGTCTCTCTTTCTCTGTCTCTCTCTCTCTCCCTTTCCTTCTCTCTCTCTCTCTCTCTGTCTCTCTGTCTCTCTCTGTCTCTCTCTCTCTGTTTCTCTCTCTCTCTCATTTGTGCTTGTCAAATTAAGAAAGGCCAGGGGAAGTAGTAGGAGTCATCCCACAAATGGTTGCTAGACATACAGAGACTACGAAAATGTATACACCATGAATAGAACAGAGGGATGAATACAGAGCTAAAAAAGCAATGATTCTTTGCATGTGGCACATAGTAGCTTAATTACTCATTTAGGAAATTGTAGAAAGCTATTACCTAAGCCTAGAAAAAGGAATTTGGCCAAAAGGAAGTAAACTTAAATGGTCAAGTTCTTGTGTGCATGTTCAAAATTTCACTGGGAAATCTAGCTCTTTCCATCATAGAGGAGATCCACTTGGAATATCAGCATGTTTACTTTGTCTGAGCAAGGAGGATGTAAGCTAATGAGTTTTTCGAACATTGCGAAGAAGAATGTTGCATGTGAAAGGGAAACTGAATAGTACATGCAAATGAAAGAATGCTTTGGGAACATGGGAAAGTTCATTTTGGTGTGCTGGGAAAAATCCAAACAAAATAGGGTTTAGAAAGAGGTGGTGTGGTTAAAAGAAGTTCATTCGAGTTAGGGCGTTACTATAAATGTCGAATTTGACCCTGATTGGCCATGAATGATTCAAGCACAAATGAACAAGCAAACAAATCCACAATATGCAATATTGTACTGTATTTTTTGTGCCATAAAGAATCTTTGTGTGCTCAGTTATTTTCTTATTAATGTCCCATGAAAATCTTCAGGTCTCTGCCTATGTTTAAAAGATAAGAAAAACTTCTGGATTGAGCCTTGTCATTAATATTTAATACTATCTTGAGAAAAGAGTCAAGGAATTAGAATTATTTAGCCTTAGGAAGAGAAGGTTGAAGAGTCATGGACAATCATCTGTATGAATAGCCAATATTTTTTGAGCACCTGCTGTATGCAGTGCCCTATATTAGATACCAGGGATACGAAAACATAAGACTTGGGTCCTGCCCTCTAGGAGCTTTCAATCTACCCAATCAGTCAATGAGCATTTTTTAAGAGCTTGCCATGTGTGAGGCAGTGTGCTAAGGGTTAGAGATACAGAGAAAGGCAAGATACAGTTCTACTTTTCAAGGAGTTCATGGTCTAATGGGGGAGACAACATTTAAACAACTATGTACAAACAAAGTATATACAGGTTAATTGGAGCTCTCAGTAGACACAAGGCACTAGCATTGAGGGAGAATGGAAAAGGCTTCTCTTAGAAAGTGAGGTTTGGGGGCAGCTAGGTGGCACAGTGAATAGAGCACCAGCCATAGAGTCAAGAGGACCTGACTTCAAATGTGAACTCAGACACTTAACACTTACTAGCTGTGTGACATTGGACAAGTCACTTAACTTCAATTGTCCTGCCTTCCCCCCCTCCAAAAAAAAAGAAAGTGAGGTTTACCTTGAAAGAAGCCAAGACGGGGATGCCCATCAATTGGGGAATAGCTAACAAATTCTGGTATATGCCTGTGCTGGAATACTACTGCACTGTAAGAAATGACAAGCTGGTTGATCTTAGAAAAACGTGGAAAGGAAAGAACATCATATACAGTAACAGCAATATTATGCAAAAAATACTCGTAAGCAACCAGGTTATTCTGAGTACTGTAAATATTCAAATCAATTATAAAGGACCTATGAAGGAAGATGCTATCTATCTACAAAGAAAGAACTGATAAATAGAAATATGCGTAGTAGGGCTTTGCATATATTTATGAATCTACATCAAATGGTGGACTTCTTTAGTGTGGTGTGGGGAGAGAGGGATAGAGACCATTTGGAACTTAAAATGTAACAAAAATTTTAAATTAAATTGAAAAAAAAGAAAGAAGACAGGTGGCCAGGAGGCAAAGAAAAGACATATTCATCCATTCATTTAACCTTTAGTGTTATTCTGCTTTTGTTTCAATACTTTTATTCAATACTTTTAAAGATCCTTCATTTATATGTATACTACCTCAGCTGAAACAGATCACTGCCCTCTGTCCCTCAGGAGATGGCTTAATAGGTTCTGTGGGCAAAAAACTCATTACCTGGTGATGACTAGCCTTCTGTTGATGAGTCTCTTCAAATGTTACTAAGCTGATCCCCAGAGGACAGACACAGAGGCCATTGCCAGGACCATCTTTCAAGCCTTTCCAACTTGGTACTAGCTGCCCAAGCTGATATTTCACCAGTCTTTGAGAACTCAGGGTTGCCTCCATGGTACAGTCGGGTAGTGAGGTCCAACATTCATGGCGGGCATGCAACAATACAAGGTAGTCTATGTTAAGTGTCCGATGAGTGGGAGAGCTGATAGGTGCTACACCAGGGCATGGGAAGGGGAATCAATGCAGTCTGGAGTTAAGGGGAGAGAGTCAGTGAAAAGGCATCAGGGCACAGGGAACAGTTGACTTGGCTGAGCTAAGCTAAGACGGAAGGGAAACAGCTAATGTATTCCAAGCAGAGGGAATGGAATGAGGAGGTAAATACCACATTTGGTCAACCAGTTTTGGGGGTTCCTGTAGGTGAGCGCTGATAACGTTAGAGAGATAGATAGTGTGCATACTGTGAAGGACTGTGGATGCTAAGTAATGTATAGTGAACAGTACCAGATAGTCAGAAAGACGTGGGTTTGGAGCCCACCCGGACATTTGCTAAACTGTGTGTCACCATGAGAAGTAATCTCATGTCCTCTTCACGGGCCTCTGTTTCCTTATAAAATGGAGGGTGGAATGGGTTTAGATATGGTAACATCTCTAATAGCTTTAAAGTTAGGATCCCATGATTTTAAAAGGACAAGGATTTCCTCTTGCTATAACTGAATCCTCAGCTAGGTGGCACCATAAGTGGTGCTCTCTGGACCCGGAGTCAGGAAGACTCCTTTTCCCTGGCCTCACACACTTAGTAACTGTGGTACCCTGGGCAAGTCACTTAACTCTGCCTCAGTTTCCTCATCTGGAAAATGAGCTGGAGAAAGGAATGCAAACTACTCCAGTATTCTTGCCAAGAGAACCCCAAATGGGGTCTCAAAGAGTTGGACACAACTGAAACATAGCTAAACAAAAAATAATAATAACAAATGTTTGTTGCTTTGAATTGAATATATGATGAGTGCTCTTCCAAAGCATTCATTTGCCTATGAAATGGCTTTTTTTTAAGGGTGGACAGGTGCTTATACTGTGTCATATTTTTGTTTCGCTTATTGCTAGACCTTCAGATGCATGTATGAATAGCAAGCAAATATTTCTGATCACATCAGTTTTCCAGGGGACTAGAATGTTAGGACATTCACTGCCACAACCATATACTTTATGGGGCCCTGTTAAGCTGTAAAGACTTAAACTATTCCTGTGGATACAAAATGCCAAAGTTACATTTCGGTGAAGTTCAAATGGGTCCTCTTTGGACAAAATGACCATCAAGGGCCTCATAACTACACTCAGGCTTACCATTCTTATAATTTCATGACCAAAGTCCAAAAAAATAAAAAGCTTCACAGAATTACAGAATTTCAGAGTCAGATGTGACCTCAGTGACCATCTTGTCCAATCCATATCCCAAAAGGAAGGACAACTATGCTATACTTAACAAATGTTCTATTGTGCAGGGGTCATTGTAGCTTAATGGCTTGTACACTTGACTTCTAAAGAGATTCCCCTTGGGAACTATCCGATTCTGGACACCTACTCCCCACGGCTCTTAGTCCCCAATCTGGAGAGCTCCGCCTTGGATCTGCTTCTCCGTCGCCCACCACAGAACAATAGGGGGCTCTGAGGGCTTCCGTTGAGGCTCTGCCAACCCCATTTCCTCCTGGAGAATTCTCACCCCCTTATAACACAAGATGCCAAAGGAAATGTGAGTAGATAAGTGTCCCCCCTCCCCTTGGAAGACAAAGAGACAATATATGTGTGTTGAGGTGATGAAGATACCCTTTACAGGAAAATTCCATAGGCCTTTAGATTAGGTTAGAGAAGCTCCTGGGGTCTCCCTAGCAATAGTAACTGTAAGGCTGAACCTCGTGTTTGTTCCTGCATTCCACTCCCTCCTCTCTCTCATATAAAACAAGTAATCCTTTTCAAATCCCTTCTCATGCTTAGTTGTGTGTCCTTGGGCAAATCATCCCATTTCCCTGAGCCTTGGTTTCCTCATCTGTAAAATGCTTGGGTTAGACTAGATGGCCAAGAGATTCTTCTAGCTCTAGGTCAGCATACTATGAATTTGTCCAACCACCTCATTTGATAGTGGAGGAAACTAAGACCCAGAGAAATGACGGGTATCATCCAAAAGCATGCTAGTGGCAATGGTAGGATTCAAAAGTGGGGTATCTGAAGCCAAATTCAAGCATTCTTTTCTCTAGACCATCCAAGTCTTTCAACCTAGGGTGGGCCTGACTGGGGAGCCCAGTCATAAGCTGCTATTGACTTTTCATTGGCCCATTAACCTGGACCCCCAACAAGAAGAGAGAATTCACAGGTTAGACTAGATACACATAAGGCCCCTTCTGACTCTGAAATTCTGGAATTCTGAAAAACAGAGCAGGAGGATCTGAGTTCAAATTTGGCCTCAGACACTTAACACTTACTAGCCATATGACCTTGCACAAGTCACTTAAGCCCAATTGCCCTGCCTTCCCCCCTCCAAAAAGGGGGAAAAAAAGGTGTGGAAATTTTGGGGCAGCTAGGTGGCACAGTGAAGAGAGCACCAGCCCTGGAGTCAGGAGGACTTGACCTGGAGTCAGGAGAAAAACAGAGCAAATCCCATATTTATCCCTGGAAGAATGCATCTAAAGTTGTCTTTGATGGCCCCAACTTTGCATTTATTACTGAGCCACCTTACACTTCAACTAGGAATCAAGGTGACGTGGTAGATAGAATGCTCAGCCTGGAACCAGGAAGACTTGAGATAAAATCTGACCTTACTAACTGTGTGACCCTGGGCAAATCACTTTTAACTACTCTCTGCCTCAGTTTCCTCAATGTAAAATGTGATAATATCACCTACCTCTCAGGGTCGTTATGAAGATCAAACTAGATAATATTTGCAAAGTACTTAGCACAGTGTCTAACACATAATAAGTGCAAAATAAATGTTTCTTCCCCCTTCCTTCCTACCCAGAACCTACTATCTAGGACTCCCCACTGTAAATTCACTGCCACATCTTTCTCTACTTCCTCCTGCCAACAAAATTTATCTCATGTCTTTCTCCAGGTCCCTCTCCATGATGTAATTGTTCAAATGTGAGTGACTTAAATTACCTCTCTCAGATAAGATAACAAGGGCCTTTTGTAGTTTATGCCTTAATCCATAAGGGGAAATCCGTGGTAGACATTTCTAGTTCTGCGACAGACTGCTTGGGAAGGCCATTTTAAAAAAGTAAAGTTTGGAGGAAGACTGGGGTGGAGCCAAGATGGAAGAGTAGAAGCACAAACTTGGCGTGAGCTCCCACTCCAATCACTTCCAATACATGTAAAAAAAAATGACTCTAAACAAACTTTAGAGCTACAGAATCCACAAAGTGACAGAAAGAAACAAATCTCCCACTGAAGGAAGCCCAGTAGGTGGACAGAAAGGGTCTATCACAGGGAGCTGGGAGTCAAGTGCAATCCCGCATAAGCCTTGTGGTTCCTGCCCCAGGGTGGCCCCAACCAGAAGTGGCCAGAGCAGACTTCAGGAGAGTGAATCACCAGCAGCTGTGATGCTTTCCAGACTTCTCAACCCATAAATGCCAAAGACAAAGTAAAAGGTCAGTGTGGAACTCTGTTGGAACAGGGATGGATGGAAGAGTGCAGTCTGGCCCCTGCTGCTGGAGTGAGAAGCAGTGGAGGTGCAGCGGCTGTGCCACCATGTGGCTGCCTCAGGAGCTCCTGGCATGCAGATCGTAGGGTGTCCAAGTGACCATTTAGAGGGTAATCGCTCTTGCTTTAACCTGCTTGGATTTGGATCGTGGTCTTGGGTGATGGTCCTGGGGTGTGTGGCCAGTGAGCCAGAGCTTTTGGGGGCTATAGAGAGGGCACCCAACTAATAGCTCTGGCAGCTGTGAAAACCCCAGCAATTTGGGACAAAGCTCTCTCCATTCTGGAAGCAGAGTTCTACCATAGCAAAGAGCTCAAAAGTCAAGTATTTGGTTGGCAATATGAGCAAGCACAGGAGGCACAAACAGACCATAGAATCCTTTTTTGGGGACAAAAAGGATCAAAGCATGGAGTAGGAGGAAGACAGCAAAGTCAGAACTCCTACATCAAAAGCCTTCAAGAAAAATATGAATTGGTTACAGGCCATGGAGGAACTCAAGAAGGATTTTGAAAATCAAGTAAGAGGCTTTCCACCATCTTGCAGCACTGCCACCATGGTGCGCATGAATGTCCTGACGGATGCTCTCAAAAGCATCAACAATGCAGAAAAGTGAGGAAAACGCCAGGTTCTCATTAGGCCATGCCCCAAAGTAATTGTCCGGTTCTTAACTGTGATGATGAAGCATGGTTACATTGGCAAATTTGAGATCATTGATGATCACAGAGCAGGAAAAATCGTTGTGAATCTCATGGGCCGATTAAACAAGTGTGGTGTAATCAGCTCCAGATTTGATGTTCAATTGAAAGATCTGGAAAAGTGGCAGAATAATCTGCTGCCATCCTGTCAGTTTGGGTTTATCATGCTTACAACCTCAGCTGGCATCATGGACCATGAGGAAGCAAGATGAAAACACACAGGAGGAAAAATCCTGGGATGCTTTTTCTAAGGATGTAAAACATACATACAAATAAAATGCTCCAATGGACAAAAAAAAAAAATCAAGTAAGAGAACTGGAGGAAAAATTGGGAAGAGCAATGAGAATGATGCAAGAAAATCACAAAAAGCAAGTAAACAGCCTGCTAAAGGAGACTCAAAAATACACTGAAGAAAACAATACCTTAAAAAATAGACTAACTCGAATGGCAAAAGAGGCCCAAAAAGCCAGTGAGAATGCCTTAAAAACCTTCATTTGCCAGATGGAAAAGGAATTTCAAAAACTCACTGAAGAGAATAACTTCTTCAAAATTAGATTGGAGCAACTGGAAGCTAATGATGTTATGAGAAATCAAGATACTATTAAACAAATCCAAACAAATGAAAAAAATAGAAGACAACGTGAAATATCTCATTGGAAAAACCACTTACCTGGAAAATGGATCCAAGAGAGATCATTTCAAAATTATTGGACTACCTGAAAGCCATGATCAAAAAGAGAACCAAGACACCATCTTTCAAGAAATTATCAAGCAAAACTGCCCTGATATTCTAGAAACAGAGGGCAAAATAGAACTTGAAAGAATTCACTGATCACCTCTTGAAAAAAATCCCAACATTAAATTGAAAAGTTTTTGTACAAACAAAGCCAATGTAACCAAGATTAAGAGGGAAGTGAGAAATTGGGAAAGAACTTTTACAACCAATGTCTCTGATAAAGGCCTCATTTCTAAAATATACAGACAATTAATTAAAGTCTATAAGAATACAAGTCATTCCCCAATTGATAAATGGGCAAAGGATATGAACAGGCAATTTTCAGAGGCAGAAATTAAAGATCTCTATAAGCATATGAAAAAATGCTCTGATTTAAGAAATGCAAATCAAAACAACTTTGAGGTACCACATCTCACCAGTCAGATTGGCTAAGATGACAAAACAGGAAAATGACAAATGCTGGAGAGGATGTGGAAAAATTGGAGCACTAATGCATTGTTGGTGCAACTGTGAACTGATACAACCATTCTGGAGAGCAATCTGGAACTATGCCCAAAGGGCTATAAATAATTGCTCACCCTTGACCCAGTAATACCACTTCTCGGGTTGTATCCCAAAGAGATCATAGAATCGGGAGGAAGACCCATATGTACAAAAATATTTATTGCATCTCTCTTTGTGGTGGCAAAAAAATAGAAATTAAGGAGATGCCCATCAATTGGGGAATGGCTAAACAAGTTGTGGTATATGAATGTAATGGAATACTATTGTGCTATAAGAAATGGGGAGGAGACGGTCTTCATACTCACTTGGAGAGGCTTATACAAATTGATGCTAAGTGAGAAGAGCAAAACCAGGAAAAACTTGTACACAATCACAGACATATCATATGTGTGATGACCAGCTTTGATACAATTGGACTCTTCTCAGCAACGCACAGTTATAAGACAACTCTACAAGTCTTAGGATGGAAGGAGATATCTACATTCAGAGAAAGATCTAGAAAGAACAGAGTTTAAATGGTGACTGAAGCAATCTACATGCTATTGTTCTTTTTCATGTTTGCTTCTCTTTCTTTTTGCCCATTGTTCACTCCATTGGTTACAACCCTTCTATACAACCAGACTAATGTCCAATGTGAAAGTATTTGTAGATCCTATACTTGATTGCATGCCGCCATGGGAGGCGGGGAGAAGAAGGGGAGAAAATTTGAAACTCAAGGGATTGTGGAACTGAATCTTGTAAACTAAAAGTAAACAAACAAATCAATTTTTTTAAAAAAAAAGGGGGGGGGAAGAAAAAAAAGAAAAAGATCCCAAAAAGAAAACTCATAGGAATATCATAGCCAAATTCCACAGTTCCCAGGTCAAGGAGAAACTACTGCAAACAGTCAGGAAGAAACAATTTGAGTATTGTGGAAACACAATCCGGATAACACAAGACCTAGCAGCTTCTACATTAAGGGATTGCAGGGCTTGGAATATGATATTCTGGAGGTCAAAGGAGCTAGGACAAAAACCAAAGAATCACGTACCCAGAAAAACTCAGTATAATGCTACAGGGGAAAATATGGTCATTCAATGAAATAGAGGATTTTCGAAGATTCTTGATGAAAAAACCAGAGCTGAACAGAAAATTTGACTTTCAACTACAAGAAGCAAGAAAAGCATGAGAAGATAAACAGGAAAAAGAAATCATAAGGAATTTATTAAAGTCCAACTATTTACATTCCTACATGGAAAAACAATAATTGTAACTCATAAGACTCTTCTCAGTATAAGGATAGTTGAAGGAAATATATATGTGTGTATGTATAGGAGGGTATATATGTATATAAATATATATATGAGTGTAGGCATATATGTATGTTCATGTATACACAGACAGAGGGCACAAGATGAATTGAATATGAAGGCATGATATCTAAAGAATAAAATTAAGAAGTAAGAGAGGAATTTTTTGGGAGAAGGAGAAAGGGAGAGATCAATTAGGGTAAATTATCTCATAAAAGAGGCAAGAAAAGACTGTTACAATGGAGGGGAAGAGCAGGAAGGTGAAAGGGAGTGGGACATCCTTATTCTCACTGAATTTGGCTTAAGGAGGAAATAAGATACACACTCAATTGGGTATCTTACCCTACAGGAACATAGAGGGGTAGGGGATAAGAGGGGGGATGACAGAAGGAAGGTCAAATTGGGGGAGAAGGTAGTTAGAAGCAAACATTTTTGGAAAGGGACAAGGTCAAAGGAGAAAATAGAATAAGTGGAGGTGGGGTAGGATGGAGGGAAATATAGTTAGTCTTTCACAATATGACAATTGTGTAAATGATTTGGGTAACTACACATGTACAACCCATATTGAATTGCTTATCTTCCCAGCGGGGGTGGGTGAGGAGGGAAGAAGTGAAAAAATCTGGAACTCAAAGTTTTAAAAGCAAATGCTTTTTTTAAAAAAGTAAAATCCTCCATATCTCTGTAATTACAGCATGTAATGTAAAGGAAACTAGGTAACATAGTGGATAGAGTACAGGGGTTGGAGTTAAGGAGACATGAGTTCAAATCCAAGTGCAAACACTTACTAGCTGTGTGACCCTGGGCAAGTCACTTACCTCTGTTTTACCTCAGTTTCCTCATCTGCAAAATGAGCTGGAGAAGGAAATGGCAAATGACTCCAGCATCTGTGCCAAGAAAATCCCAAATGTGGTCATAAAGAGTCAGACACAACAGAACATCAACAATAAGCAGCCCCTTCTGAACAGGGTCTGCCAAGCTTGTGATTAAAAATCTCATTCCCTCTCTTGAGAAGCATCTATTTCTAGATCATGGTGTATAATCTTTTTTGTGTGTGTCCTGGACCCCTCTGACTGTTGGGTGAAACATACCTTTTCTCAGAATCAAATTTTTAAATGGATAAAATGAAAGAAATACAATTTTAAAGGGAATCAATTATATTGGAACATACTCTTTTTTCCCTTCCAAGTTCACAAATCCCCCGAAATCTATCTACAGACTTCTTAAGAGTGGGTGGATTAAAATTACAGGTTAAAATTCCTGTTCTGGAACCCTAGCAAGTATTGACATAATTGACATAATTGTCATATAATGGAAATAACTCTGGACTGGTTGTCAGGAGACCTGGGTTCTAGGTCCACCACTAAGTCTCTATTAACTAGTTTGTGAACTTGAATGAATCAAGTATTTAATAAGTTCTTACTGTGTACTAAGTAAAAAAGTCAATTATTATTTGTCTTTGAGGAGCCCACATTCTACTATAGGGAGACAACACATTTAGGTTTCACAGGCATGTTGGATGGAATTGTCCCATGGTCATTAGGGTGTAGCACCAGAGGAGATGGGAAGGACTCTTCTTTAATGTCATTTTTGCTGGTGAAATCCTACCAATTTTTTTTTTTTTTGCTTTTTGGAGGGTAAGAAGGTGGGGCAATTGGGGTTAAGTGACTGGCCCAAGGTCACACAGCTAGTAAGTGCTAAGTGTGTGAAGCCAGATTTGAACTCAGGTCCTCCTGACTCCATGGCCAGTGCTCTATTCACTGCACCACCTAGCTGCCCCAGTCCTATCACTTTCTGATGCTGAGCCATTTACAGCACCAAGAACACTGGTGGCAGGAACTTTCCTTCCTGGGCTTTAGTAGCTGTGGCTGTAGCCACTGCAAGAGTAGCCACCATGCTGCCCCTCCATAGTGGCTGCTTCCCAGTATGATGGCAGAGGGCACTGTGCCCAAAGTGTTGCTATTATCAAGGCTTTTGGATTATCTCCTGGACTGTGTGCATCAGTGTCTAAGGGGAGATGGCAGTGGTTCAGCACCTAGGACATGCTACCTCCTTAGGTCACCTTACTAGCCTGGCTTGCCGTCTCTGTGTGCAAGGGTTGGTTGGCAATTGGGGGGATAGCTGGCCCCTTCTCCCTAGGAGTTGCCCCCTCTCTTTGATGACTGTAAGGACTGTGAAGACGGATGGTTGGGGTGGGTACAAGGGAGACAGTTTCAGGTCCCAGGATTCTTGTGCCTATCTACCTATTGACAGTTGCCAGGAAGTTGCTGCTAGTAGTGATGAGGAAGGTGGCTCCCTTCTCCACAGTAATATCCCCTCAATGAAGGATATGGCAGCTGGGTTGAAAATAGATTTGGTGATTTGGGGAATACTGCTGTTCCCAAGGGTATTGGATTCAGGGTCCTGGATTGTTTCCATCAGAGTTTGAGAGGAGATGGTGGTCAAGTTGATGGTGATGGAGGTGGTGACTTGCCACCATTGTTCGATCTGGAATAATGATGTCTCCCATTTTGCCTTCAGGGAACCTTGCTACTACAGATAGGCTGGCCTGCCTGCCCTGTGAGAGAGCAAAGCATTCCATCTCTCTAGGCCTTCCTCAGTTTCCTCATCTATAAAATGAATGGGTTGGATCAGATGGCTTCTGAACCTCTTCCAGATTTTATATTTTATGGTTCTGTGCCTCCGTGCTTGTCTCATGAGTCATCACCCTAAAAACAATGTTCATTATTTCCAATAAGCAGAAAAAGTGCTAGGAGAGGGAACAGAAAGGGGAATGTGAAAAAAGAAAAATGTGTCTGCTTGCAAGAGAGAAATGGGAAGAGGCCAGGACTAACTTGCTTCTCAGCTGCCATTCCTTACTGCTTACATTTTTAAACACTTCCCTGCTAGAGTCAAACTAATTTTCTATTGAATTATCGAACATGGCCCAGCCACCGCAGTGCATGCAGTGTTAACTTGCTTTAGTTAAAGGTATTGAATATTGCCATGCCTTGCCCTAGCTCTTGTTCATTGTTCATTGTGAATGTTTGCTTGTGATTTCAATGCTTGAAATAGTACTTTGGCTGCTGTCTTTTCCCTCCCTGTTCTCTATGCCCATGCCTTAGTCTTAAGGGAAAGATTGATGGTCTAAGCATAAGCTCTTTAATTTTGTTAATGAAAATTATTAATTAAAAAAATGAATAAGAAAATAAATCCCAGTTGGAAAAATACACTAATGGTGCTTCATATACTCATAGAAAAATGCAAATAAGGATTTTCCCTTACCCTAATTAGTAGACATATAAATTCTAACTCCATTTTTCACTCGAGCCAGCCCTTTTCAAGATTGGAGAGAGATATTGACTCACTTGTGTTAAAGGTAAGTATGAAGTACATTAAAATCACCATTTTCCCTGTAATCAAGTTTAGCTCTGCAATAACTTTGGGCTATGACATTCCTTCAGAAATGCTGTCTGATCAAAATTCTCTGTGCAGGAGCACCTTATGGAATTCTGCTGGGCTAGGAAAATTGCTGCTGGGACAGTCAAAATCAATTTGTTCCTGTGATTGACACTGAGGCCTATATGTCAGCCATGCTCTCTAATACCATCTGTGCTCTGAATGTGATCAATAGGTATCCGCTATCTGCCCAGGAAATGTGCTGTTTGATTACTTTTACATGGACGAGGATACAAAAAAAAAAAATAATGTCTCGAGATGGAGTTTCATAATGTGTACGGAGAAGCGAGCTCGATGAATTATTACAATATAGTTTGCACCGATCAACTTTTGAACTTTCATTGAACTTGTAGATTAAGAAGAGGCAGTTTTTTTCCAAGAGGAGAATTCACTCGACAACCAACAATTTTTCTTTCACATATTTAAGGGAGATGTTCGATCTGGTAAGGAAATAATAGTAATTTATGTCTCTGATAATTGAGAAGGATTATAGTTCTATACACAGAAAAAGCAACCAAGCCTGGGTCCCTCTGAGTCATAGGCCCATTAACATTAAAGAAGGCTCTTCCACCTTAAAGCTGTTGAAGCCTCAGGATATGGAGTCTGAGAGCAATCAAAGAGGAAGCTAAAAGAAAGGAGAGAATTCAGTATCAAAAATATGAGAGCATGCTCTCTATCTTCCTAAGCAAGGCCCATCATTATGGTTTGTACATTCATTTTATTGCCCACAATTTTTAAAAATCAGGGAACCATTTACCTTCTTGTCTGGATAAGTGTGGATAAGTGTGCGCACAGCTACACACACACACACATACACACACACACACACACACACACACACACACACACACACACACCCCTCCCTCTATAGTGGGAGAAAGCCTTCCTAATATAAATAATGAACCTGCCTACTTCAATCCACAGAGACCTACAACTCTCAGGATATCATTTGTCCTATAATCTGTTGTAACTGACTAGCACAGATTAAAAGTTAAGAGAAAAGAATTGCTGACCAGCTGGAAACACATGTTTGGTACATTCAACGCGCTTCAAGTAATGATTTTGCTGATAAACCAGCATCAGCTGAGATGAGGATCCTAATAGATGCACATTAGTAATCTTGCTGCTGTTATACCAAATGACTTGTATTTTTTTTAAATGTTCTTTCTGGCAACCAATCAACTTTGCTGAACCCTAGAGTTGCATAGGGTACAGTATGCAAGAGATTTCAGCTGAATTATACTGGTGGTCACACTAGAAAGTGTTCAGTCATTCCTAATGATTCCAAATCTATAATCTGTACATCCTCCAGATCTCTTTCCTTTTTGCTGTCCTTCATTTTCCTAGAAACCTTTCCTGATCGTAGAATCATACATTTAGACCTGGAGGTAGTTTGTTGTTAAGTCATTTTTCAGTTGTGTCTGACTCTTCACAACTAGAGTGGTTTGCCATTTCCTTCTCCAGCTTATTTGACAGATGAGGAAACTGAGGCAAACAGGGTCAAGTGACTTGCCCAGGGCCATACAGCGAGTAAGTATCTGAGGCTGGATTTGAACTCACGAAGATGAGTCTTCCAGACTCCAGGCCTGGCACTCTATCTACTTCCCACCTTGCTGCCCCCAGAAGAGACCTTAAAAATCATCAAATTTAACCTCTTCATTTTACAGATGAATGTAGCTGTTCCTCCACACATAGCATGTAGATGTCATTGTGTGACTTAAGAGAAGGTCGAACAATCATCTAGAGAAAAAGAAATTTTTTTTAAATACAAACAAAAAGTATTTTCCAAAACAGGAAGGCAAAATCTTCTTCTGAAACAGAAACTGAACACAGGAAGAAAATTGGCAGAAACTTTTTTTCTTTAGTCAAAAAAATTTTCCCAAGACTCAGAGAGCTTGCCTGAGGCAACACCCATTCAAACAAAAGGGTTAGGTAAAAAATGAGACAAAAAAGATGGCCTAAGGATTCACCATCACAAAAATTCAGTCTGAGTGGGAAAAAAAAATCTTTCCTCCAAGATTTCTCTCCAAAAATTGTTAACTTACAAAATCAAAACATAAACCAAGCTGTTGGTAGAAAACAATTCCTCTTTACACTTATTCTAGGCCAGCAAAAGTATAAATAAACCTAAACAATGAGCTTTATAGAATTGAAGGCTGAAGGTTCTAGTAACCATTCAATATAAGCCTAAGAAGGGAACAAGGAGCCCCATTTAGAAAACATTGCACTACTCCTGAGATCCACTGAAGGAAGGAGGGGGAAAATAAATGTCCGAAATTCTTAGAAAAACTAGCAACTGTCCCCCCCACATACACAATTTCTAGCAAAATAAGTGATCAGAAACTATATTCCTACAGAGATTCCACATGTGTATCATGGAGGTGTCATTGTGTGGACCAAGGGAGGCAGAATAGTCATCTCTGTTATTATCCAGTCTACGTACTTCCAGTCATACACTGAAAATACTGGCTAAAGAGAAAACCTTGTTTTCTTGCAGACACATCAATCAACAAGCATTTATTAAGTACCTGCTGTGTACCATGCTAGGCATTGGGGTACAAATATAAAGAATTAAATAATCCCTGCTTCCTAGAAGTTTATATTCTAACAAGTCTGATGATAATTAAGGCAACAATTTGTTGCATGTGATAACATTTGCTGATGTTGACTCCATGATGAAATCAAATTAGGTGTTTAGTTCAAAGTTATAAAAATTTGAAAGCTGTTTAATTATATTCCTCACATCAAGTCATTTTACAGAAGTAAAAAATAAATGTCTAAAAAGCTTAGTAATGGGGCAGCTAGGTGGCGCAGTGAATAGAGCCAACCCTGGAGTCAGGAGGACCTGAGTTCAAATCCAGCCTCAGACATTTGACACACATTAGCTGTGTGACCTTGGGCAAGTCACTTAACCCCAAATGCCTTCCTCCCTCAAAAAAAAAAGCTTACTAATCATTACAAGTACATACATAAGTATATACATAATAAATATAAAGAGGATAAATATGAATAAATACCATGTAAATCCATGGTCTGGATTGTTGTGCATTCTTCGTTCCCAAAGAGGACCAATGACATCAGGAGGATGATATCTTGACTTACAAGTGAAATGGATTTAAGTGAAGCAAAGCTATGCAAAGTTATCAGCCCCTTCTCTCCTCCAGGGTCATCTGAGTCCAGTGGCAAGACATAGGTCAGGATGACTGGAGATGGCCTAGGATGCAATGGGAGACCTTGACCTTTTTAAGCTAAGGTCTTTGTCAGGTCTCAGTTTTTCTAAGGCAACACCCATTTAGTAGTTCGAGTCTAGGTAAGAATTGTGGTAAAAGATGGCCTACTTTGCTTTCACAAAAGAATCAATTAGGGCAAGGAAAACCCTCAGATTTCTGGCCAGAACAAAAGCAACTGCTATTTACGCTTGCTATGAGCCATCAAAACCAAAGCAATGAGCAACTAGGGCTTGAGCTGGGACTCTTGTTGGCCAATCCTTGACTTAAATTGAGGGTTTCTTGGCAGATATACGGCAGTGGTTTGAAAAAGAAGAGAAAAAAATCAACCAAAGTAATTAACTTATCAAAAAAGTATGAAAATATGTTCAGTGTTCCATACCCATGGACTTCCCACTACTGCAAAGAAATGAGGTAGAGCGGGGCAGCTAGGTGGCACAGTGAATAGAGGACTGGCCCCGGAGTCAGGCCAACTTGAGTTCAAATCCAGCCTCGGACACTTAACACTTACTAGCCATGTGACCTTGGGCAAGTCACTTAACCCCAACTGCCCTGCCTTCCCCCCTCCAAAAAGCAAAAAAAAAAAAAAAAAAAAATGGGGTAGAGGATGTTTTCTTTTATCTTTTATTTTGAGTCATGCCTGTTTGTAGTTTTACAACATTCACTTTTGACCATTTTGCTGCTATTCTTTCAATTTACATTTTTCTAGTTATTGTGCAAATTGTCTTCTTCATTCTGCTTACTTTTCAGTCTTCATCGGTTCACATCAGTATTTTCATGCTTCTTTGTATTCATCATAATCATCATGTCTTGAAGCACAATAATAAGCTGAATAGTACAATATCTGGGTCAGAGGCTTCTGACATTTAGTCACTTTATTTGCATAATGACAAATTACTTTCCAAAACTATTGCACTTATTCATAACTCTACTAATAATACACTAGTCTGCCTATATCCCCCACAAACTCTCGAAAATTGATTATTCTTTTCTTCGGTCATCTTTGCCAACTTGCAAGGTATGAAGTAAAACCTTGAGGTTATTTTGATCATCATTTCTCCTACTATTAGTGATTTGGAACATTTTTTCAAATGTTTGTTAATAGTTTATAAGTCTTTTGAGACCTGTTTATATCCTTTATATCTATTGGGGTGCAGCTAGTTGGTACAGTGGATAGAATACCAGGCCTGTAGTCAGAAAGACCTAATTTCAAATCCAATCTCAGACACTAGCTGTGTGACCCTGTACAAGTCTCTTAACATCTATTTGCCTCAGTTTTTCAGATGCAAAATGAAGGTAATAATGGCATTTGATATCCAAGATCTTTTTGTTTCTCTAACAGAATTTTGTTATTATTTTATTGATTGCTATAAAGTGTGCCTTGGATAATATGATTGATATATATTAAAACTAACTTGTAGTATTATCATTTTTATTATAATGGCATGGCCCAACCATGAGCATTGAATATTTCTGCAGCTATTAAGGTTGTTATTTATTTTGTTAAGGAGCACAAGCATTTTATATACTTTGGTAGGTTGATCCCCAAATATTTTATATATTTTGTAGTCATTTTGGAATGGGATTTCTCTTTCTATTGTTGCCTTTTAGATATCATCATCATTATTATAGAGAAATGTGGTTGATTTTTGAGTTTATTTTGTAGTCTGCAACTTTATTGAAGTTATTATCTCAATTAGTATCTTTGCTAATTCCCTAAGACTTTCCAAACATATCATCATGTCATAAGTAAATAATTTTCTCTCCTCTTTGCCCATATTTATGTTTTTAAATTTCTTTTTCATATCTTATTGCTATTACTAGGATCTCTAGGACTGTGTCAAATAATGGCGGAAGAATGAGCATCCTTGCTTTATTATGTACCTATTGGGAAAGCTTATAGTATATCTTCATTTTAGATAATATTTGCTTTTTGTTTTAGATAGATACATTTTATAATATTAAAAAGGTCCCTCTATCCCTATACTCTGTAGGGTTTTTAGCATAAATGAATACTGTATTTTGTCAACTTTGTTCTGCATCTATTAAGATAATGATGTGGTTTGGGGGTTTTTGTTTCTAATATGATTACGATGATTGCTTTCCTAATATTGAACCATCCTTATATCCCTGGTATAAATCCAACTTGATAATAGTGAATGATTTCTTGAATAAGTTGTTGAGTCTGAAAGGATATTACTTAGAATTTTTGAATCTACATTCATTAATGATGTTGACCTGTAGTTTTCCTTATGTGCTTTATCCTTCCTTGGTTTAGGTATTAAGATTTTGTCTCATAAAAGAATCTTGACAGAGTTCATTCTTTCTTAATTTTTGAGAATAATGATAATAATCATAAAAGCTAACATTTATACAGCATGTTAAGGTGTGCAAAGTACTTTACAAGTATTATTTTCTCTTCACAACAACCCTAGGAGAAACACGCTATTATTATCACCATTTTGCAGATGAGGAAGCTGAGACAAATAGGGTTAAATGACTTGCCCACATTCACACAGCTACTAAGTGTCTGAGGCCAGATTTGATCTTCAGAAGGTATGTCTTCCCGACTCAAGGAAGGGCCCTCTATCCAATTCACCACCTATCTACCCTCTCAACCATTATACCTATCCAAAAGTGAAATGGGCTGCTTCTGGAGATGGTAGATCTGAGGCTGTACACTTGTCAGCTAGGCCATAGCAAAGATTCCTTTTGGATGTAGGTGCGATTAAATGACCACTGATGTCTCTAAAAGAGTAGATTGTACTCATATCATTGGGCAAATGCCTATCATCTAGCATGCCCAGAGACCTCCATCCATGATATAGAAAGTAATAACTTCCTTACAGGCTTCTTTTAAAAGAAAAAATTTTCAACTCCCAGCCCCCTACTTCCCAGATCTATGTTCTTGCACTGAAGCTTGTCTCAAAAAATGCAACAGAGAGTTAACAGGCTGGGAAATTTGGACCAAACAAGGCTTCCTAGCGCAAGATGGAACCTGGCTTCACCCAGTTCTCAGTACCATGACCTAAGAGAAGGTCATAGGCAGTTAGGTAGCTCAAGGGGATAAATCACTGGGGCTAGCATCAGGAAGACTCATCTCCCTGAGTTTAAATCTGATCTCAGACACTTACTGGGTATGTGACTCTAGTCAAGTCACTTAACCCTATTTGCCTCAGTTTCCTCATCTGTAAAATGAGCTGGAGAAGGAAATGGCAAACCACTCCAGTATCTCTGCCAAAAGAACCCCAAATAGAGTTACAAAGTTAGGCACAACTGAAAAACAAAAGGAAGGTTGTACAGAGGCCTCCTCCACCTAAGGCCTAAGCAATGCTTCCCAACTGCTTTCAGGCTGTGAAATGACGTTAGGAATGACCCTTGTACTTCCCAGAGCTATCTCCTGTCTTTGCCCAAAGTTATCCAGCAGCTGTTCCCTCACAATGCCCCTCCTAAACACATTGTCCCCTGACATAGGATACAATTACCCCCCTCCAATCCCTAAAGAGAATGGAATGACTGGAAGAACCCTAAGGTAAGGGTTCTGTGTTAAAATACAAATGTAGAGTCTTAAGTATTTAAATGTTATAAAGAAAGACAATGATAACTCCCAGGGGCCAGGTAGAAGCACATTTAACATGTAAATGTACATTGTGAGTCCCTGAATAGGGAGATTATACAGAAATAAAGTGAACTGTGTTCCAGGGGAAAGATGTCCAGGTGGAATGGTGGAAAGTTAAAGGGAGCTTTTACATGAAAATAGCCAAGGAAGTTTGTGCACAGTAGGCATCAAAAATATTTATTGGATGGCTTAGACTTAGAGGAAGGGAGAAAATATAACCGCCCAAATTGCAATCACTAGGAAAACAGGACTTGGGGAAAGAGCCTGCAAGGAGAGCCTAAGAACCAGAGAGAGGAGACTGAGAAAAAGCAGGGGCGGTTATAGGAAAATAACATCAAAGGCTGCAAATCTTGGTGTAATGAGCTTGGAGTAGGAGGAACTGGGGTTTGAATCCCTTCTCTACTTCTTAGTACATAAGGGATCTTGTGAAAAAGCTTCTAGATGAGAGTGAAAGAGGAGAGTGTCAAAGCTGGCTTAAAGCTTAACCAGAAAACAACAACAACAAAAAAAAAACAGCTAAGTAGATCTTGGCAACTGGTCCCATCACTTCCTGGCAAATAGAAGGAAAAGAAATGGAAGCAGTGTCAGATTTTATTTTCTTGGGCTCAGATCACTGCAGCCATGAAATTAAAAGACATTCCTTAGAAGGAAAGCTATGGCAAATCTGGACAGCATTCTAAGAAGCAGAGATATCACCTGGCCAACAAAGGTTCATGGAGTCAAAATCATGGTTCTTCCAATAGTAATGCATGGCTGTGAGAGTTGGACTATAAGGAAAGCTGAGTGCTGCACAAGTGATACTTTTGAATTATGGTGCTGGAGAAGACTTTTGAGAGTCCTTTGGACATCAAAGAAATCAAATTAGTCAATACTTAAATAAATTAATTCAGGATATTCACTGGGAGGTCAAATACTGAAGCTGAAGCTTAAATACTTCGGCCATATAATGAAAAAAGAGGACTCATTGGAAAAGACCTAGATGTTCTGAAAGATTAAAGACAAAAGGAGAAGGGGATGGCAGAGGATGAGATGGATAGATAGTGTCATGGAAACAATGAACATGAGCTTGGACAGACTTCAAGGTATAGTCAAGGATAGAGGAACCTGCCATGCCATGGTCCACAGGGTCATGAAGAGCTGGACACGACTGAAGGACTGAACAACACCAATAATACAAGACACCACATCTGTGGGTCTTAATATCTTCATTGATAAAATGGCAGAGCAGATGGCTTCAAGGGCATAGTTATCTGGGTCTCCACATAAAAGGACTTTATTCCTACAGAGACTCAAACAAACAGAGACCCAAGGCAATGGTTTGACCAGGGGCCAAAGGTGGGACAATAGGATGGTCTAGACAGACTAACTGTGACTAAAGGTCAGGACCTAAGGAATTCTTAGAAATTAATATAAAACTCAACAAGATCCAACTCACATCCTACCTCACTGATTGCAACAGCCCACACTGCTCTCAGAATCATAAAATCTCATAGAAGGAAAAGACCTCAAAGACCACCTAGTTCAACCCATACCTGAACAGGGATCTCCTCTACAAAATCCACCCAATTCTAAGCATTTTCAGTGGCTGACCCCCATGCCTAGAACTCCTCTTCTCCTTAACCTCTGCCTCCTGGCTTCTCTGTCTTCCTTCAAGTGTCAGCTAAAGTCCTATCTTCTGCAGAAATCCTTTTCCAGCCTTCCTTAATTTTAGTGCCTTCCCTCTGAGATTTTTTCCAGTTCATTCAATATATTATTCTGCATGTGCATTGTCTACATGTTGTCTCTCTAATTAGGTGTAGCACCAATGCAATATTTATAGTTCCAATGGTGACTGTAAGTAAGCTGGCATATTCTCAATCACAAAATATAACAAACTCTCCATATAAAAGACAGAAGCAAAACATTTATTAATGTTATTAAAGGGCTTTACTCCACCCTTCAGCAAACTCCTCCCCCCACAGGCTCCATGTGATTACATTCAGCCTATTAGAGGTCAGGGAAGATCTTCAAATTCCCTTAGATCTATTAAGGGGCAGGGAAGATCTTCAAATTACCATTATCATTATATTAGGCTATGACCTCTTAAGGACTGGGGTTGTTTTTTGTATTTCTTTGTATCCCTGGCACTTAGTACAATGCCTAGCACATGGTAGATACTTAATAGATTCATATTGATTTGAGTATTAAATGCAGCCCACTATTCTAGCCTTTCAAAAATGTGTTTGTATCTTTACTTTATTATTAATCAATCAATTAATAAACATTCATTAAGGGCCTACTATGTTCCAGGCACTGTACTAAGTGCTGGGGATACAAAAAGAGACAGAAAACAATGCTTGCCCTTAAGGAGCTTACAATTTTATCATGGAGACAACATGCAAATAAATATATAGAAAGCAAGCCATATGCAGTACAGGGTAAATTGGAAATAATAAAAGATGGAAACACTGGCATTAAGGGTCATTAGGGAAGGCTTCCGGTAGAAGGTGGGATTTTAGCTGTAACTTAAAGAAAGTCAGGGTGATCAATAATCAGAGCAGAGAAGGGAGAGTTTTCTATACACAGGGGACAGATAGAGAGAATACTGGGCCAACAGATGGAGGGTCTTGTTCATGAAGCAGCCAGGAGGCCAGTGTCACTGGATGGAAGAAAATGAATCAGGGAAAAAGGTGCAAGAAGCCTGGAAAGGTAGGAGAGGGTTAGGTTATGAAGGATTTTGAATGCCAAACAGAGCATTTTATATTTGCTCCTAGAGGCAACAGGGAGCCACTGGAGTTTATTGAGTAGGGGGTTGACATGTCTGACCTGCTCTTTAGTGGCTGAATGGAGGATGAATTAGGGTTGAGAGATTTGGGGTATCATCCAATAGACTGGCTACATTGTGATGTCTGCAAAGCTGTTTCTCTCCTTTCCTTGGTGTCTACTGGGTTTGGGTTGGGTGCTCTCGTACAGCAAGACAGGAGAAGCAGTAACTTGAATTGGTGGCAACAACCCACATTATCCCAAAGCTGAAGTCACAGAAGCCCAAGTCACCCTTGATAGAAAGAACTGATTGGTTCACTTATCCCTTCTACATCCCAGGGGTTAGTTCCTCCCTTTGTGCCAGAAAAGAAGTTTGAATTAGTATAGTATTAAAAGACAAAATATGTTGATATTATATAATACTGTATATATGTTTTATGTATTTCTGAGTTTCTGAACTTTTTCTATTTCATCTGTGGGCCTTTGCGCGTGGTTTGCAGCTTCCACAAAACTTCTCCCAAATTCCCATTTAATTTCTTATGCCAACCCATGATATATTTATATTTTGCTTTTTTGGAAGGCAATTGGGGTTAAGTGACTTGCCCAAAGTCACATGAATAGTAAGTGTGTCAAGTGTCTGAGGCCAGATTTGAACTCAGATCCTCCTGACTCCAGGGCCAGTGCTCTATTCATTACACCACCTAGCCACCCTCCCCCACCTCCCACCACCGCTCTCTGACCCATGATGTATTGAAACCGCAACAGAGACAGTTGAGATGTAGAAGAGATAAGTATATTGTGAGCCTGTGTGACCGCGGGGAGAAATTGATGCAAGAAGCAGAGAGTTCATTGTCTCAACTTTCTTTGAGTTTCTTCAAGTCTTTTCAGTCCCATCAGGCTCTGCAGTCACTTCAGGTGCTTCTGGCTTCCAGCTTCAAGAGAGATCATGATGCCAAGCTCACTTCACTGAAGGAAGAATAAGATTCTGGGGAAAAGCCAACAATGAGAGGAGCAAGAAGCCTCCCTTATGTTCCTACCCCCAGCTTGCTACAGGAGAGACTTCCGAGACCTTCCCCTTGGATGAAATCTAGGCTTCTCTCTTGGTTGATCTGAGATATCTTGCTCCCAATGGGAGAGCTCCATTACTCTGTACTGTCTGGTATATATTCTCCTATGAATATGTTCTCTGATTTCTGTTTTGCTATGGATGTGGATAAATAGACGTTTTTGCTGCTTGTTATATGTGTGTTTATTGTGGAACTGGTATTCGATGGGAAAGGGATAAACCTTTCCCCCAATCAGCAATAGGAAGTTTAATTTGAACCTGAAAATCATATCCCCTAGGAGTGGGGAATGAGTGGCCTCGAAGCCACACATAGCCTTCTAGGGCCTCAAGTGCAGCCCTTTGTACAGCCCTTTGACTGAGTCTAAACTTCACAGAACAAATCCCCTTAATAAAGGATTTGTTCTGTAAAACTTGGACTCAGTCAAAAGGCCTCACCCAAGGACCTAGAAAGCCACATGTGGCCTTGAGGCTGCAGGTTCCCCACCCCTGCACCCAGACTAATAAATTTTTTTTAACTTTATTAATTTGTTTTGCAGTGGGCCAAAATCATATGAAACTCATGTGCGTCTTATAGGGAAAATAAAGTTTTTCTCTGGAAAACTATAACTCAGAAAAACAGTCAGCAAAGTTGTCTAAATCCCAAAATGGGATTAATACCAAAAGGTGTTACTCATCAATTTTTTAGACTCATAATTTTTAAGGTCGTAGATCAATATAATTCTGGCCTGGGAGCCCCTCTCTCTAAGAAGAGTAAAATGGCCAAGCTTCTGGCCCCAACCTCCTGTTCCTTTTCCTGGCAGAAAAAAAGAGCCTCCCTCCACTGGATAAGGGTCAGGGGAGAAGAAGCTATAAATGTCTATTCTGTCTCCTATCAAGTCACATAATGACAATCCTATGTGACATGTTGGGGGTGGGGGGCAGCCTTTGCTACGCATGAAAGAAAACTGAAGGGATGGGGAGAGGTACCTGCCTCTGGGATTATGATGGAGAAAGAAGCCTAGAGAGGAGTAAGGACAAAG
>CM053587.1:94724161-94726661 GCA_028646515.1 Pseudochirops corinnae | reverse complement strand
TGAGTGGTTTTCCTAGCTTCCTTTTTCAGGTCCCCATTGCTCCTTCCTTTCAAAGCTTATTTTCCTTTTATAAAGAAGTGCTCTTCTGATTTCTGCCATTCTGGACTTACCTCATCTTTTACCTTTTGCTTCCCCCAAACTGATTAATACTTCTTCCCATGTGGTAGGCATTGAGCTACATATGTGTAAAAGGACATGGTTCCTGATTGACTGAGAGACTTTGGAGTTCTTTATACTGTGTGCCTGTGTCAGTGAATAAAGAACTTACTTCCAGAGACTATTGGAGGAAACTCCAGAAAAAGACCTCAAGGTAGTGAAAAGAGAAAAGACAGAACTTTTGACTGGTTCATGGGAGCCCCCAGAGAGGGGGACCTGGCCCCCAACATGTCATTTGATTTCCAGCACTTGCAACCTTAGGTTCTGCAAAGAACAGACTACCCTTGGTTAAATAATTCTCTCTCTCTCTCTCTCTCTCTCTCTCTCTCTCTCTCTCGTTCCCCATTTTCTTTCCCCCCTCTTTCTTTCTCTCTTCTCTCCCCTTGCTAAGATCTTGTCTCTCCAAGGAGAAAAACTTCTTTACGTTTGTAATGGTAATTAAATTTGAAGTTCCTTTTATATTGCTAAGCTAAGAGGTACTTAGCACCTAGTTTCAAATTAAGCCTCTGTTAAAGAAACAGAAAGTATGAACTCCTGTTGCTGAGGTAACAGGAAAGGGCTGAACAAGAAACCCCTGTTGCTGACATGACAGGAAGGGGCTGAACAGGGAGGAGCAATACTGTATATAAGAAAAAACACTAGCTAGAAAAGCGAGAATTTCCTGGGAACTTTTTGTGGTGGAGCTTCTTCTGAGGGCCAGCCAGAGCTGCTGAGAAGCTGCTGAGGAGCTGCTGAGTCTAAGGGTCAGCCAGAACTACTGAGGAGCTTCTGAAGATTTCTGAGGACTAACTGGAGCTGCAGAAGACTGAGGAAGCACGACTATAGTGCTGGTATTTTGTCTGTTTGTGGCTTTGTTAAGCCTTGACTTCCCAGGAACAGAGACTGTGAAGGATTTAAGGTGGACTGGACACTGTGAGCTTCAGCATGGAACAGGAACAGCACGGAGAGCTGGACAAGGAACTGGGAGTTGAATGCCTTTGAACCCAGGTGACAGATGCAGGCCACGGACACCCAATGTGGTGGCCGGACACACCAGGCAGACCCTGGAGACCCACAGTGGCAGAGAGCCCAGAGGTCATTGCCAGACGTGGCCTGCTGATCCACCAACCACAAGGGCCATTCCCAGGCCTATCACCACAGGGTGGGGATCAGAAGAGACAAAGGGAGGGCCCGTAGCAGGGACAGCAGCTACTCCCAGGACTACACATCCACAGCCTGGAAGTTTAAAAAGCTCCTATGTGAACTTCCAGGGACCAAGATGACAGTCTGAACCCTGGCTGCTCCAATCCCCTCCTCTAACCCAAAAACATAGTAATTATTGCCCCAGAGGAAAATTTTAAGCAGTAAAGGCTTAGGAATCCTGGAGGAAGGGTGTGGTTAAATCTTTCCTCAAAATGGGAAGAAAGCAGGCTACAAAGGCAAAGACAAAGACTCTGGAATCCTATTACGGTGAGAGGTAGGAATCAAACTCAGAAGGATAGAGTACTGACTCCACGCCTGCAGCTGGAGTCTTAACAGGGACTATGACCTGGTCTCAGGCACAGAAAGTATTCCTAGATGAGCTCAAAAAGAACTTTGAAATCCAGCTTAGAGAGGGAGAAGATAAAATCAACACCTCTTATCAAAACAAAATTGCAAAATTAGAAAAACATTACAATGAAGAGAACAGCTCCTTGGGGGGCAGAGCCAAGATGGCAGCGTAGCAGCAGCAACATATCGTAGCTCTCACATAGCCACCCCAAAATACCCATAAAATATGACTCTAAACTAATCCTAGAACTCCAAAATGCACACAAATATACCTTCCACTAAAGTCAGCTCGGCTATGAGGAACCATATCAGCACTGCGAACCGAAACCAGCCTGGTCTGAAGCCCTGGCTGAGCCCCGGGGGCAGCTGGATGGGAGGAGGAGAGGAGCCTCAGATTAGTGGCAGCTGCAAGCAGCATTCAGAACTAGATCAGTGGGAATTGTGAATCGGGGGAGAAAAGCATCCGGCCGAAATGCCTCCAAGGTGAGAAAGTGAAAGGCAGAGGTTTTGCACCCACCTCTGCATTGCAGCTTCCGTGCCCACGGCCTGCAGATGGCAGGGGGACTAAGCGATTGTTCAGAGGCCGAGTGCTCTCGCGTTGAGTGGCCTGGATCCGGATCGCGGTCTTGGGCTTTCGGTCCTGGAGTCTTCATTATCCAGTGAGCCAGAAGTAAGTAGGAAGGGACCCAGCACCTTCCTGAGAGCTACGGCAGCCGGGAGGACCCCAGTGATTTGGGACAGAGCTTTCCCTTCTGGAAGCAGAGCCCCATAGAGATTAAAAAAAAAAATCACAGACTGAACAACCATGAGTAAT
>CM053587.1:94660649-94723661 GCA_028646515.1 Pseudochirops corinnae | reverse complement strand
GCGGGTGCAAAACCTCCGCCTTTCTCTTTTCGGCTCTGGAGGCCTTTCGGCCAGACGCTTATCTCCCCCTTTCACAATCCCCACTCGCAGCTGTTGCTAATCACGCTCACCTCAGAGGCTTTTCTGCACCTCCCGCCCAGCCACCCCCAGGGCACAGCCGCGGCTTCAGGCCAGGCTGGTTTCGGTTCGCAGTGCCGATATGGTTCCTCGTAGCCGAGCTGACTTTAGTGGGAAGTATCTTTGTGTGCGTTTTGAAGTTCTAGGATTGGTCCAGAGTCCTATTCCATGGGTATTTTGGGGTGGCTATGTGAGAGCTGCGATATGTTGCTGCTGCTGCGCCGCCATCTTGGCTCCGCCCTCCGAGATTGGATCTTAATAAACATTTAGACAAGGGTCTCCATCTTTTTTGTGTCATGGGGGTCCCTGAACAGTCTGGTGAAGTGTGTATGGATGCCTGCCCAGAATCACATTGTTGTTGTTTTTTAAATAATTAAAGGAAGTGCTTCAGTTAAAATTCAGTTAGAGGTTAGTGAAACTAAAGATGTAATGGGTTTTTTTCCCCATCCAAATTCACAAGCCTCTGGAAATCTGTTCATGAATCTATTCACCCAGATTCGGGTGTATGGGATGTCCATAGAGGACTAGCACCTCTGGGGTGAGGGTCGCTGGGCCCTTTTCAAGGCTGCCCATCCACCTTTCGTGTCTGCCTGCCAACTCTTAACCATGGCTCCAAGAAGCTGTAGTATTTGCAGCAACCACACCCTGGTAAATCATTTCAGGTGAGTTAGGAGGGTGTCTACCCCAAACATGTGAAGACATCCCCCAGCAGAATGGGCAGATAAGAACAATTTCTTCCAGTGGCCATGAAGGCGGCTGAAACAAGTGCTGTGGGGAGCTTAGAGCTGGTCAGACATTGAAGACACCAAGGTCATCCACTCCGTCCCCGAGTTGTCACCAGTTGTCCTGACTTCTGTCTTGCCACTGGATTTCAATGACTTTGGAAGAGAGGGTGGGACCGGTCTTTGTGTTTTAGAACTTACATCTAATTCCCATAGGAGTCAAGACATCACTTCTGGGCGGCTACCAGCACAGTGAATAGAGCACTGGGCCCTGGAGTCAGGAGGATCTGAGTTCAAATGAGTCTTCAGACACTTAACCCAAAAACTAGTCACGTGACCTTGGGCAAGTCACTTAACCTCAATTGTCCTACCTTCCCCCCTCCAAAAAAGCAAAAAAAAAAAAAAAGACATCACTTGTAATGTCATCAGTCCTCTTTGAAAACAAAGGACAAACATCAATACCCCAGATTTAGAATTTCTGATCTAGATCTAGATTAAATTGCCTCATTTTGCAGGTGAGGTTGGATGACTTCCCTTAGATCACATAAGTAGGAAGGAGGAAAATCTGGATTCATACCCAGGTCTCACCCCAAATCTAGCGTTCTTTACACCCAACCCCAGTTTCTTGAATACCTAATACACTAGCTTTGAAAAAACTGACAATTATTTAGGGCTTCCACGTAATAGCTATGCCCAGAATGGTAGCCACCCCTTCCACCCTGACTTCCAGAGTCACAAAACCCAGCAGGGAGATCTCCTCAAAGTTGGCTCTCCTTGATTTGACCAGATACCTAACTGTTCTGCAGCCTCATTTGCAGAGCAGTGCTTTTGAGTCTGAGCATGCATGCTAGCAATCCCCTGCTAGCTGTGTTCTATCACTAGCATATAATATATAAATAATAATAACAATAAATATAATATATAAACAACAATAATTAATGTATTATATAATGTATAATAATAAATATATCAATAATAATAAAGTTTCAGTGACACTTTAAGGTTTGCAAAGTGCTTTAGAAATATTTTTTTATCTGAGCTTCACAACAATCTAGGAAGATAAGTACTATCACAATTTCCATTTTACAGAAAAAAAAAACTGAGGCACACAGAGGTCCAGTAATTTTTCCTGAGTCACTCACCTAGTAATAGCTGAGGTCATATTTGAACTTATGCCTTCCTGTCTCCAGACTCAGCACTCTATCCACCATGCCACATCATTTCCTCTTAACTTAGATATCTGTAAAATTTAAAAGCACAGAGTGGTTGAAAAATTCCGAAGTGACTCGCCAGCACATCCAATCATTTGTCCTTATAGCATACTGGATTCAGATCTGGAAGATCTGATTGTAATGGACATTGCTCAGTACACATCCATAAGTTTCATGTCTCCTCCTAGCTGACTGCTTGGGAGTGATTGAGTACTTTTGAAGATGATAAGGCCTGCTGCTTCAGCCAGCATTTTTGAGGATGACAAAGCAACCGTCCCACCCCCACCATTGGCCACTGAACAGGAAGAGCCAATGACTTAGGGGACCTTTAAAAGGAAAGTGAGTATATATGCCTTGGTTTCTCTTCCTTTAGCCCTACTGTGGCATATTGGAATCCTGGGACTCCCTTAGCAGTCTGGCACAATGTATGGATGCCTTCTCAGAATCATGTTTTTTAAAAATAATTGAAGGATATGTTTCTGTTACATTTCAGTTAGAGGTTAGTGAAAATAAAGACATAATTTTTCCTCATCCCATGAGGGTCCCATAGAAGGTATGGGGGTAGGGAGGCAGTCAACTAAAGGGCATGTCTTGCCTAGGGTTTTTAGTTATTTCTATCATCTCTGTAATTTCATGAGCTTAGGTGAAGAAACATTAGTTCTTGGGTGGATGTGTTCAGGTTTGGATGCCACCTTGTAAGTGTGACTCTGAGAGCCTTGGAAGTAGTGGGTCTATCACATGGAGCTGACTGGCAGCAGGAGAGTTCCTGCATCAGAGAAGATACTGCAAACCTGGGCTTAGCTTGCCAGAAGATATGGATTTTGAGGGAGACAGTATAGAAATGAGGTGAAATATAAAATCAGCAGTCCTACAAATTGTTTCAAGTTTGGATGCTTTTAAGTATCAACCTCCTGGCAGAGTTTGACAGTAGTTAGTACAATTGCTTGTTTAGCATATTTTGAATCTTTCTGTCCAAGGGGAGCTTATAGGTGGTTTTGTGTTAAGCATTTCTTTATGTATAGGAAATAAACATCTATTCCATACCTGATTCATATTGCATACTATGTATCTTTCTATTATCCCCTTTGGGGGACACCAAAAACATAAGCCCAAATCTAAGCTTTAAGTAAATCACCTTTGAGACCTTGTAAAGAGACTTGATTATTAAGAAAGCTAAAAAATAGACGGTAGGGAAAAAAGAACCTAATCCTTCTCATAAAAAGGCAGTCTCTCCTAGCACTGAACCAAATCTACCCACTTGCCAGGGTCCATATTTTAGAGGGCCCCCTTAGGGAGAGGGAACAAAATTTCCCCAATTCCTTCTGGACCAAGCACCAGTTGTTCATGTTAGATAACTTTGAATTCGAGATCCAATATTAAATATATGCATGACCATGGGGGAGCCAAAGTATAGTGTGTAGAGGGCTAGACTTGAAGTCAACAGATGAGACAAACTCTGGGCAGTTTCCTCAAGCACACAGAGATGATGAGAATGATGATGATGGTGATGAAGGTGAAGGTGATGGTGATAATGATGATGATAGTGATGGTGATGATGATAGTGGTGATGGTTATGATGCTGGTGATGATGATGGTGGTGGTGATGGTTATGATGGTGGTGATAATGATGGTGGTGGTGATGATGATGGTGGTGGTGGTGATGAAGGTGATGGTGATGATGATGATAGTGATGCTGGTGATGATGATGGTGGTGGTGATGGTTATGATGGTGGTGATGATAATGGTGGTGGTGATGATGATGGTGGTGGTAGTGGTGATAATGATGATTGCTAGCATTTATATAGAGTTTTCAAAGTGCTTTGCAAATATTGTTTTATTTGATCTCACAACAACCCTGGGAGGTAGATGCTATTCCATTTTATAGATATGGAAATTGAGTCAGACAGAGATTTAAGTGACTTGCCCAGGATCACACATTTAGTAAGTGTCCAAGGTAGAATTTGAACCCATACTTTATCCACTATGCCACCATACCTCTATGTAAATGTTAAACTGCTCAATAAATGTAAATTCGAATGAGAGGGTAGTTTCAAGACTTTTTAGTTAGTGCTTCTCTTTCTGTATTTCAAGACAAATTTAAGCAATGGCATAGAACTTGTGACCCAGGATGCTACCAATACATGAATCAACAGGGACTATGTCATAGTCATCTTTGTATCTGGAGCATCTAGCACTGTGTTTGGCAAAGAGGTGCTTAATGTGTGTTTGTTGATTAGTTGATTGATTGATTCATTCATTCATTCTTCTAACAAATATTTATTTAGCCCCAAGCTTATTCAAACTATCATGGGAAATACTGAGCTGTATAAAGTTCATACTCTTTTGAAACTTACAGTTTAGTTCAAGAGACAGTCTATCCTCCTCTACTCCCTAAAAGAGACACTAAAAGCCTTTAGATTTTTCCTTTTCCCAAACTACGCCGTCTCCCTTAGATCTCATCGACTTTCATTATTTCAGTTATCACCTCTATGAGGGTTACTTCGAAACCCGTATCTCTAAACATGGGATCTTTCCTATCTTCCCTTAACTGAATTTTCTACCACTGAAATCAATCCAGCCTCCTTATGACTATATCCCCAAGGCTGCACCTCTTCTAGTTGCTTACCTCTTAACCTCCACCAATTGCCTCCCTTGCCTCTGCTGTACTATGTAAATATGAGTTATTGTCATTATCTTATTGTTGTTGCTGTTATTGTTATTATGACTTAGCCTGAACCTTTGGCTATTTGTAACAACCACCCACCTGATATTTCTCCCACAGACTGATCCCTTGCAGTGGTTCTCAACCTTCCTAACGCCACAACCCTTTAATACTCATATTTGGGCGTATCTGCATGTGGGTGGACCCGACTGGAGACAGATAGAGGAGCGGTGTCTAGGTTCCTAAAACCATCGGAAATATGTACTTTCTGATGGTCTTAGGCTACCTGGGTGACCCCTGTGAAAGGGGTCAACACACAGTTTGAGAACTGTTGCCTTAGGGTAAGTGATATTTCTACTGATCTATCTCACAACTAATCCACACTGGTATTGGTACTGTGAATACAGAAATCCAGTGGAGATATCAGTGCCGAACCAAAAATTTGTCAAGGAATTATACTTTTCTTTCTTATGTGAAATTAAGAAAAAGAAAGAGCCATTACTAATGTGGATAACTGAACTGGTTGAAACTTTTTTGACTTTTGAGATGGAACAGGTTGTTCTCACAACAAGGGTCAAACCCAGGAAAGCCTCCAGGACTCAGGAAGAGCATCACAGAATTGTGTGGAATTCCTGGGAAATTTTTTAAATGGAAGCTTGTCTCATCCATTCTTTCTGTATTTCTCTCACTCCCAGTTACTTTCTGTCTTGTGGACAAGTTCGATATTTTGTACAGGGGTGAAGGCCAGGGTCCATTTTCCATTGAGTCGTGAGTATATGATTATACAACTCAAAACGCATTTTGAAAAATAAATTTTTATTGATATCTTTTGGTTTTCTATCTAGTATTTCTCCTGTTTTCCCCTCTCAGAGAGTCATCTCATATAACAAATTTTATTTTTAAAAGAAAAAAATTAACAGAACTGATCAACAGATTTTTTTAAAAGTCCAAAAAATATGTGCAAGGTACCATGTGCCACAAACAGAAGATCTCCTCCTACCTCTGCAAAGGAGTTGACAGCAGACGTTTTCTCATGCCACATTCGTTCCTTGGACTTTTGCAACAATCACTTTTAATTGTTTTGTGGGTATTCTTTCTATTTACATTGTGATAGTCATGTTTATTGTTTTCTTGACTCTGAGTACTTTGTATCAGACCATGTAAATCTTTCCATGTCTCTATATATTCATCATAATTAATTTTTTTTTTTTTGGCTTTTTGGAGGAGGGAAGGCAGGGCAATTGGGGTTAAGTGACTTGCCCAAAGTCACATAGCTGACAAGTGTTAAGTGTCTGAGACCAGATTTGAACTCGGGTCCTCCTGACTCCAGGGCTGGTGCTCTATTCACTGCCCCACTTAGCCGCCCCAATTGTTATTTTTTATAGTACAGTAATATTCCATTACGTTTATTACATCCACTATATTAATTTACATAATTTACTGAGCCATTTTCCAATTATTGAGCATCTTCTTTGCTTCCAAGTCTTTACTACAACAACAAATGTTGTTATCAATATTTTTGGTGTATATGGGGACTCTCTTCTTATCAATGACCATCTTATCAATGGGGAAGGTCTAGTAGTTTACTCCCAAAAAACTGTGTAGTGGAATTTCTGGCTCAATGGATATGGACATTTGAGTCATCTATTTGCGAAATTCCCAGTTATACCAATTCACAGCACTACCAGAAATGTCCTAGTGTGCCTATCTCCCCACAACTCCTCCAAAATTGACCATTCCTATCCTTTATCATCTTTTCCAGTTTGCAAGGCATGAGGTGAAACATCAATGTCATTGATATTCATTTCTTCTATTATTAATTATTTGTAACGTTCTTTCATATGGTTGTTAATAATTTGCAATTCTTTTGAGAACTATTTGTTCATATCCACTGACTATCTATTGGGGGACAGCTATCTCTATCTCTATGCATACATACATGTGTATACACATATAAATAAATGACATATGCATATGTGTATTATATGAATATATATATTATATATATATAATATATATAATATATATATTAATACATATCTATAGATTATCTATTAGTTGTTTATATATTGGATACCAAACCCTTATCTGAGAAATTTGATCCAAAGTTTTTTTTTCTCATTTGACTACTTCCTTTCTTATCTTCAGTGCATTAATTTTATTTGTGCAAATCTTTTTCAGCTTCACATAATTACATGGTACCATGGATAAAGTATTACCATGAGATCATGAAAGGATCAGGAAGACCTGAGTTTAAATTCTGCTTCAGCCTCTGGGCGCTGTTTGCCTTAGTTTCCTCATCAGTAAAACAGGGATAATAATATCGCCTACCTCCAAGGGATATTATGAGGCTAAAAATGAAATAAAAACTGTACAGTGCTTTGCACAGTGCCTAGCATCTAGTAAGTGCTATAAAAATGCTAGCTATTATTATTTTATTTTTTGTAATTTCCTCTATACCATCTTTGGTTAAGAATCTACCTTCTACTAATAACTGTAAAAGGATATGATCTACTTCCCCAAGACCCAAAGGCTCATGAATTCCTATAATATTTTAAGGTTTACAAAGCACTTTATTTATAAAACTATTGTGAGAAAAGTAGTGTAAGTATTATGTTGCCTACTTACAAATAAGGAAACTGAGTTTTTAAGACATAAGGTAATTTGACATATGCTCAACAGAGTTTTTTAAATTAATCATGTAGAAAGATACTACTAATAGTAGTTAGCATTGATACAGCACTTGAAGTTTCACAAGTTGTCAGGTCTTCCTGACTCCAGGTCTGGTACTCTATTCAATGTGCTCCCTAGCTACCATTATCCACCACTTTGTAAACTGTGCGTCTTTAAGAAGCATGGAAGGGATCTCTGGTGGGAAAAGCTTAAGAAGCTCTAGACAGGCAACTAGGTGGCACAATGGATAGAGTGCCAGGCCTGGAGTCAGGAAGTCTTTTGTAGGCCAGCTCAAATTTAGCCTCAGAAACTTACTGGTTCTATAACCCAGGGCAAGGGTTACTTAGCCTCGATTTGGGCCAGATTCCTCTTCTGTGAAAATACAGCTAGTAAAAAAGCATCTACCTCCCAGGGTTATTGTGAGGATCAAAGGAGATAACATTTGTAAAGTGCTTAGCAAAATGCCTGGCATGTAGTGGACACTCTATGAATGTTAATTCTTATCGTGACTATTATTATATGCAGACCAGATCATGAAAGGACAGGAAGAAGACTTGAGTAGCTCCCCTAAGGAAGATTTATCACAAAACATAGATAGGAATCACATGGGATAAGCAAGCATGGAGGGGTTGTGATCTGCAGTGATTCAGAGGGCACCCACATTGAAGAAATTATGGTTCCACCAAAGCAAAGGAATACGCTCTAGAGCAGTACGATTTGCTGAAGTCGTTGGTATGATTAGAGCCAAGATCACGTCTAGGCGTGCTTGAGAGATGTGGAGTTTTCAGCAACATTCTGAAGATTACATTTTGTCAGAAGGGATGGGTAAATGAGAAAGGCAGTCTGATTCAGGATGCACACTAGGAGTGAAATCAAGGAACACTGGGTCCCAGCAGGGGTCGGCAGACAACAAGGAGGTAAAGAACAGGCTATATAACAGTCAGCTAGGTAGGGGGAATCCAGATGTCAGGCAGTGAGTGGAGAATCAGGAAGTTAGCAAACATGAGGTGGCAAGGTCAAGGCAGGGCAGAGATTGGCTTTTGTTGGAGAGAAATGACTTTTTTCCTGTGGTCCATTCTTGACTTCTAGAGAAGAGAGAGGAAGCTGGAAATGGGAGAATGAAGTCGATTAAGATGCCTTTGAATCAGTATTTGAAAGGTTAGAGCATAGAAGGGTCTGATTCTAGAAGTGAAGGAGAGAAAAGTCAGTGACAGCTGTACATTAGGTTTAATACGCCACATTAGCAGTAACTATTACATACACGGGTGCATTCTATTTTTGTATCACATTAACGGATGTATTAGTGGTAATTGTTCTTAATAGAATCACAAAAATGAGAGGTGGAAAGCCTCTATGGTATGATGGAATGCTGGATTTTTACCATTGATCATGATAATAAGCGTACTCAATCATTACTTATGGAGCATGATGCAACTTTGGCATCGAGGCAGATGAAAATGAGGAGATAAACAGAATTGGTTTCCTTACTGAACACGAGGTCCAAGTTTTAAGGTATTTTGCTGAAGTTGTAACTGATTGTCAATTAGTCAATGAGCTATGGCAGCCGGTGTACTTCTGAGGGATGGGCGTATGTCTTAGGGGGGTGATTTGGCAGGAGTCTGAGGGCAAAGTAATTTGGCTCTCTCAGGAAGTGCAATGATTGCCTCCAGCTGAACTGCTTGGGAAGTATATTAATTCTATTAGGAAACATTTATGTTAGTTTATGTGGCATTCTGTACATCATGAAATGCACACATAAAAAATAAATTATTCATTTTGGGGGAAAGGTAGCGTGGCTATGACATCACTGACAAACAACAGTAAAAGGGGCCTGGTAATGTCTGCAGTTAGGGAAATAATGTGGTATGAAAAAAGGCCTCACTTTCTTTTTAAAAAGAAAAAAATCCATCCTATTGGAAGCACAGCACATTCTTTTTTTTGCTTTTTGGAGGGGGAAAGCAGGTCACACGGCTAGTAAGTGTTAAGTGTCTGAGGCTGGATTTGAATCCAGGTCCTCCTGACTCCAGCCAGGACTGGTGCTCTATTCACTGTACCACCTAGCCACCCCCACAGCATGTTCTTCAGAGTAGTAGAGGCTTGACACAGCAGATAAAGCTCTGACTTCAGACCGAAAGGACATGCATTCAAATTCTGCCTCTGCCTCTTGCTAGCTATGGAACCTTGAGCTAATCAGTTTCATTACCTGTGACATGAGTTTATTGGACTGGAGGACCTCTAAGGTCCTTTCTCTCTCCAGATCATGAGGCTTCTATCGTGGTATGAGAGCCTAGAGACCCAGCTGCCAGGTATACTAGAAAAGGGGAAGGCATCAGTTTAATAATCTGGAGGCAAAGATTTGATCCATACACTGTGCCATGTGGATGCCCTGAAAAGACCAAATAACAACTATTTGGTTTTAGACTCATCACTTATACCCTTCGGGCATCAGTTTCCTTGCCTCTAAATTAGACACAATAATAGCTGTACTGTCTACATCATGGGGTAGCTAGGTGGTGAAATGGATAGAGTGTAAGGTCTGAAGTCAGGAAGACTCATCTTTGTGAATTAAAATCTGATCTCAGATACTTACTAGTTGCGTGACCCTGGGCAAGTCCTGTTTGCCTGAGTTTCCTCATCTGTCAAATGAGCCAGAGAAGGAAATGGCAAACCACTTCAGTGTCTTTGCTAAGAAAACCCCCAATGAGGCCATGAAGAATCGGACACAACTGAAAATGACTGAACAACAAACCTACATCATAGAAGGGTTGTACACAAAGTGCTTTGCAAACCTCAATGTGTAAGCAATATACAAATAAATAGTTACCACTGTTTTTATTATCACTCATCAGCGGATTGTTCTCACTCAGGTTCCCTACCATAGATTATCAGGCTGGACTCTTTATCATTTCAGTTACCACAAATCACAATTCAGGGAGTCCCAAAAGTTTTAGTGCAGTTTAAAGCTCTCCATAGCTTCAAACTGCCATTAAGACTTTGGGGATGCTCAGGATATCCATTCAGGCTGTGTCCCAGGGCATCTACCCTCACCCCAATTTTGTCCTGCCTCACGAGGAAGAGTTGTAAGCACAAAGCCTTGGCCAAGTATCATTAGAATGAATTTGTGCTTAGAAAGACATATGATAAGGGCCAATTATATCTCAGGCTGCACTTGGAGGCTCTTTTCCATGGGCAGTGTGTGCAGCTTCTGTCTTCTTTGCGATAACAAAATGTGAGCCATTTGTGGCCGCTCAGCAATTCCTGGATTTGCAAGCTCGACTTAGTGAATGCAATCTGGTCCATGGCTTCTTCCCAGGGAAAAGCACCTTCTGCTCACTGCACTGTGTTATGATCCAATGTGCTTTTGGTAGCTCCCACCTGCACTTGTATTTCTGGCCCTCAGATCCATTAGGCCAGGCTAGCAGATGGCTCCCTGGGATTCCATAGTATCTGAGCTGGGTGTGCTGACCCTTTGGCTACATCCAAACGGCTGTATGGCACATGCCTGGATTTTTGCAACCAGATGGCAATTTTCCTTCTGCCTCGGAGCAACCTTGGTGTGTATATGCAGCTAGGACTTCAAATATCTGAAGGGCCATTGTATGGGGAGAAGTTACCTCTATTCTGTTGGACTCCATAGGCCTGACCTAGAGCTGATGGATGGCAGTTGCAGGTATTAAAACTTGACTCAACATAAAGGAAACTTTTTTAATAATTAGAGTTCTCCAGTAAGGGAACAGGCTGCCTAATAAAGGGATAAGCCTGTCAGCCAGTCAATTGGTAAACTTTCTTAAGTGCCTGCTATGTGTCAGGTACTCTACTAAGTTCTGGGGATACAAAGAAAGGGGGGAAAACTGTCTTTGCTCTCAGAAACTCATGCTCTAACAGGAAGAAAACCTGCAAGCAACCATGTACAAACAAGCTATATAGAGGATAAATTGGAAATAATCAATAGAACAAAAGCACTTGTCAAAATGTATGTTCAGATAAAGGCCAGATGACCACCTTTGGGTGGTGATACAGAGAGGATTCCTGTATCAGCATCTAGCCCAGTGGTTCTCAACCTTCCTAATGCCACGACCCTTTAATACAGTTCCTCATGTTGTGGTGAGCCCCAACCATAAAATTATTTTCGTTGCTACTTCATAACTGTAATTTTGCTACTGTTATGAATCGTAATGTAAATATCTGATATGCAGGATGTATTTTCATTGTTACAAATTGAACATAACCCACAGGTTGAGAACTGCTGATCTAGATGATGCTGGGGATAGAGAATTGTACTTTCAGAAAGACCTGGATTGAAATTCTATTTTAGATATTTTCTAGCTGTGCAACCCTGGGCAAATCACAACTTCTCTCTGCCTCAGTTTCCTCATCTCTAAAATGGAAGTAACAGCAGCACCTGCCTCACAGGGTTGTTGTGAGGATTAAATGAAAGAGTGCACAAAACTCTTTGCAAACTTCAATCTGTATGTAAATATCAGTTATTATTGGGTGAGAGGCTAGTCTAATATATACTGATGTGTTCAATGGATTTGTGCTCATCTAAACAAAGATTCTGACACCACTGAAAGTTCATGACGTGGGGAGGGGGTGATATTTTAGGTCAGATGGGCCTTTTATGTCTCCTAAAAGCATTTATCAAGTATCTAATATGGGCTGAGTGCCTGGGATACAAAACTCAAACAGTCCCTGCTCTCAAGGAACTTAATATTATATTGGGAAAAATAACATCTCCACAGATAAGTGTATGTAACATATGCACACACACACATATAGTATTATAGTACTTTGTAATATATGCATATATACATGTTGTACTATGTAGCTAGTTATATATATGTTTGAATACATATATACACATACACATATACATACACATACATATATACATACACATACATATATACATACACATATACATATTACATATATGTTAATTGTTCTTTTTCAATCATGCCCAACACTTCATGATCCCACGGACTTTTCTTGGCAAAGATACTGAAATGAGTTGTCATTTTCTTCTCCAGTGTGTTCCCATTTTACAGATGAGGAACTGAGGCAAACAGCAGTTAAGTGGCTTGCCCAAGATCACATAGCTAGTAAGTATCTGAGGCCAAATTTGAATTCAGATCTTTCTGACTCCAAACCTGATACTCTATCCACTGTACCATTCAGTAGACACACACATACACACACACACACACACACACACACACACACACCAATGTAATTTATTTTGTTTTGTTTTGTTTTTTGCTTTTTGGAGGGCAATTGGTGTTAAGTGACTTGCTCAAGGTCACATGGCCAGTAAGTATTAAGTGTCTGAGGCTGGATTTGAATTCAGGTCCTCCTGACTCCAGGGCTGGTGCTCTATTCACTGTGCCACCTAACCGCCCCATACACCAATGTCATTTAAAGAGCAGCACTAACAAGTGGAGGCATCAGCAAAGGCTTTAGGTAGAAAGTGGTACTTGGACTGAGCTTTGAGGACAGCTTAGGATTCCATGAAATAGTCTACCCCGTAGGCAGCTGGCTATGCTGACCGGACTTACCTGCAGCCCCTGTAGGCAGATAGTCTCCTCTTCTGGACTCCAATTAGGGCCAAACACATCTCTGCTCTGGGTTCCTGGTCCTTCTGTCCCATAGAATCTCACTTCTTGCCCATTCATGGCAGCCAGAGAAGCTCTATTGTATACTTTTTGGTCTTGAGAGCACAACACACATATACACACTAGACATGCACACAAACATGCCTAGAGCAATACATATATCTGAGACATTGAACTGGCCACCTCCAATCACCCTCACTCGAGCTTAAAAGGTTGTCCTGTGGGGAAGCTTTGAATAGGCACCAAGGGAGGGAAGAGAGTTTGGGGTTATTCATTCAACAGACTTTTATTGAATGCTTCAGATGTGCAAAGGCATTGGGAGAGCAACAAAGAGGCATCAAACACCGCCAGGAACCTTAGAATTTCGGTGGGGGGACAAGGCTTGCTCACATGAAAAGAGAGAGGACAATCCAGGGCAGGCCAGGCTAGGTGCCCGAAGAGTAAGTAGTACAGGCAGTTAGTTCAGAGGAGGGTGAGACTCCTACAAACTGGGGCGGGGGAGCGGCATGGTGAGGAGGGAGGTGCTTAGTGAAGGAGCAGCTGGGACTAGAACTGAGGCTCCATATAACTGGGTTATTGTTGTATTTATACTTTGAACATTAAAGAGGAAGCGTTTTTCGGTTCAGTTTGGTTTTGCTGTTTCCAGAGTTTGGAAGGCAAGCCGATCCTTTGCCAGTATCTGTACAATACACAGCTATTGACAGAAGGGGCACAAAGGAACCTAGACAGCTAAGTGTAGATCGGAGAAAACCAGCTTTTCTAAATCTGCTTCAGAGCCATTTTTTAATGCTAAAAGGTGGCATTATGACTCACTGAGGACGGCATCCTTTTGTTATTCTTTCCTGGGTGGTTTTGCCAAGGACCTCATGGATATCATTATTTGTCAATTACTGTTATTAGACACATTCTTTTGGAGGTAAAATGTTACTTTGTTTCATCTACACACTGAGAGTCCTGGTTTCAGTTGGTGCTTTCTTATCTCCTTGTGTTAAATCTCCCAAACCACTTCCCTCTGCCATGTTTCCCCTACTGAAGCTCAGGAACATTGTTTCATTCAATTGCGTCAGTTGATAAAATACAAACCTGAAGCCAGACTAGGCGGAGCAGAAGGTGGAATCATGCTGGAATCTTCCTATTTCTCTCTAATTAAGAGGTTCTTAACATAGGTTAAGGGATCCATGAACTTAACTTTTTTTTTTTAATCTTGATCACTATTTTAATATAATTTGGTTTCCACTATAATCCTAGTCACTTTATTTCATGCATTTTGAGAAGGGGGTCCATACACTTCATCAGAGACTGCTGAGGAAGTCCATAACCAAAAACGGGTTAAGAAGCCCTGCTCTCTCTAAAGCCTGCATCCAGTTTGGAGAGTCAGAGGCCCTGAGTTCAAATCTCTCTGTTACTGATTTTTGCCTTTGTAAACTTCCTAAATCAGTCAACCTCTTTAGGGCTGTTTCCTCATCTATCAAGTGAAAAAAATTTGACTAGATAATCTCCAAGGTCCCCTCCAACTTCATAATTTATGATCCCATGATCTAACTAAGGCTAGAAGAATTTAGGGAAGGCTCTTTAGCAACAGAGATGATAAATGGAGGGTAGAAAGGAAATATTGGTCTTCTATGTGACAAGGGTAACAGGAAAAACCTCAGTTCTTCTGGCTTTGGGTACCTTCCATGGAGCTGGGCAGAAATAACTTAGCTAAGTGGGAAAACACAGAGGCTCTGGCCCCTTGCTTCTGGAAATGTACAACCAGAGGCTCCTGGTTTGTCTTCACACGAATAGGCACTGGGCCGAAAAGAACTGACTCAGGAAGAGGTGTGTGCAGAATGGACTTCTCCTTGGAGGAATAGGGGTGTGATAGGGACGTGAGGTAGTAGTCCTCCCTGGCCCCAGGGCTGACAGATGACCCTCACATTCCTTCTAGCTCCTGCCTGGTCAGCACAGACAGGTCTAGACTCATTCTCCACTTCCAGTGCAATGAATTCTCCCAGGACTGCTGCTCTTCTCTAAGCTTGGTGGAAAATGGCTGAGTCTAGAGAAGATCAATTGTTAATTACATTGATTGAAACTTTCATTGTATGAAACTCCAGTGAAAAAATTCTATTAACATAGATCAACTCACTATCTGGCAATGTTTTAAGGACTTTCCTGGGACATTCAGAAGTTAAGTGGCATGTCCAGGGTCACATAGCTAACATAAAATAATAAGAATGACAATGATGGTGGTGGTAACAGCAGTCGTAATTAACATTTATTGGAGCTTTAAGGCTTGCAAAGCATTTTGTATGTATTATCTCATTTCAACATCACTCACATAAGGAAGATGCTATAATTTTCCCATGTTACAGATCAGAAAACTGAAGCTAAAAGAGAAGTTAAAGGAAGCAAGATTTGAACTCAGGCTTTCTTGGATCTAAGTCCAGTGCTCCATCCACTACAACAGTGGTATCAAACTCCAATAAACAGGTCACAGAAAATGTACAAGAGGATTCTTGCTGGCACATATTAACTTAGAAAACCACATATTAACATTATCTATATTCTATTGTATTTTTGTTTATTTTAAAAAGTATTTCCCAATTACTTGTTTAATATGGTGTCCTGGAGTGTTATAGGTCACATAGTCCCTGGGTCACAGGGACCTCTGCTCTACATCACCTGGGTGCCTCACAGGTAACAGAGGTAAGATTTGAAGCCAAGTCTTTCTTCCTCTAAGCCAGATTCTCTCTCCGTTAGTTCCCACTGCCTGTTAAATCCTATAAAGCAAGTCAAAAACATGTAGCAGAAAACCAGACTGCAAGATGGTATAATGGCCCTTAAAACAGATATTAGTTCTTGCCATGGAGGACAGCACAGAACCTGGCCTTGTTCCACCACTGTGGTCATAAGGATCACAATTCCTATTTCTCGAGTCCATTCAGGTTAACAAAATGCTGTCCTCATCTCACTTCTATGACATAGGTAGTTTAAATGTCTCATTTGTCAGATGAGGAAACTGGAGCACAGAGTAGGGAAATGATTTTCCCAGGGTCACACAGCTAGCACATAGCTGTAGAGCCAGAATTAGAACTCAAATCCCATAACTTTAGCCCCCAGGCACTGTTACACCAGAATAATAGAACTGGAGAGTCCAAAGGAACGTCAGTCACATGTAGTCCAATTCACACTGATGTTCTTCAACAATCAGTTTGTTTATACATCCATAGAAACACACATAAATAATACATACATACATATATACATATATATGTATGTATGTATAATACAGTCATGGAAGTCTTTCTCAGAAGATTTTTTAAAAATAGGCAAGAATAATGATAATGATGATGATGACAGATAACTTTAGATATTTTATATCATCCTAACCAGAAATGAGCCACATGGGGAACATCCCAAGTCCTTTCTAAACATGGGAATCATGGGGTTTCATCTAGTTAAAAAAAACAGTTCCACTACAATATTAGAGATGGGAGGAACTTGAGAGATTGGTTAGTTCATTTCTTTCATTTGATAGGTGAAAAAACTGCCACCTAGAAAAATGAAATGACTACCTAAGGTCATACGGCTAGTTCCAGACAGAGCCCTGGCACCCATTTCTCCAGACTCATAGTCCAGAGCTCCATCCCCTACACCTGAGAGTTATGCCATCCATACACATTTCTCTCTGAAGAATTCATGAGCAGATGAAAAGAGGCAGCATCTAAGAAAGCTTATGAATGCTTCAAAAGCAATGGAATTTAATTTGGTGCTACTGGCAAGAGCTCTGTTTACAGACCCAGGGCTGTAAGTATTTATTTATGTGCATGAATCCCATCAGGATAGGGACCAGGTGTTCTGGTATGTGAACAGGTAACCAAATTAAATGTCCCTCATGACAACAGTTGCCATTCTTCCTGTCCCAGATGCTGCTTTGCTGATTCAGAATCCTCTCCTCTTGTAAAGAGTCTATTATCCTTGGTCTCACCTTTGCCAGTGGGTGAAGCTCAAAGGCAGACATTCTGCTTTGCTTTGGCTGGAAGCTGGATGCCACTTCCCCCAGAGAGCAGTTCAGTTTGATCCCCCAGTGGCTCAGCTATGTCCCAAGGAGGGAGATTGAAGATGAAAATGGAATTCTGAGGACCCTCACTTTTGTTCTCCTCAGCATCTTCAGAAAAATGTGGGGTGTCCTGTAGTGAGTGAGCAGATGAGGTCTGAATACCCTCAGCAGGGATGGTCTGAGCAACTGTTGTGTGACCCAAGAATTCTGGACCCAAGGGGCCTTGGCTTTGATCATGGCCTTATGTGACCTTGGGCTAATCACTTCAACTCTTGGTTCCTCATTTTTTTTTTTTGCTTTTTCTTTTTGAGGGGGAAAGTCAGGGCAATTGGGGTTAAGTGACTTGCCCAAAGTCACTCGGCTAGTAAGTGCTAAGCATCTGAGGTCGAATTTGAACTCAGGTCCTCCTGACTCCAGGCCCAGTGCTCTATTCACTGCACCACCTAGCTACCCTAGTTCCTCATTTCTAAAGCAAAAGTATTAGACTAAATGATCTCAAGGGTCCTTTCTGGCTCTAAATCTATGATTCTGAAACCCTATACAGAAACAGAAGTTGCTAGCCACTGTTAGTCCCATGCTCAGTGTTCTGTTGCAGCCAGAGAATCTCCCCTCCCCCCCAAAAAATAAAGCATCGGGGGAGGCAAAGGAGGGAAAAGAAGGAAAAATATTATAAACTCCTAATATGTGCCAGACACTAAAATAAGTGCTTTACAAATATTATCTCATTTTATCTTCTGGGACATAGGTGCCGTTATTATCCCAGCTTTACAGTTGAAGAAACTGAGGTATATGAGACTTGTGCAGAGCTATACAGGGAGTTAAGAGAGGTCAAATTTGGGGCAGCTAGGTGGCACAGCCAATAGAGCACCAGCCTTGGAGTCAGTTCAAATCCACCTCAGACACTTAACACTTACTAGCTGTGTGACCTTGGGCAATTCACTTAATCCCAATTGCCCTCCAAAAAGCAAAAAGAGAGAGAGAGAGAGAGAGAGAGAGAGAGAGAGAGAGAGAGAGAGAGAGAGAGAAAGAGAGAAAGTGAGAGAGAGAGGTCAAATTTGAACCCAGGTCTTCCAGCATTCTATCCACTCTACCTACAACAATTCCTGTTGTTTCTAGATGTGGAGGTAGCAAGGGGGATGGAGGGAGGAAACAGACACACTCTTTAATAACTAACTGAACCCTGAAAGCTAAGTACATCCTAACTTCTCTCAGTAGCATCTTATGGCTTTGTCATTCATAAATTTATGCAAACCTTTTTTAAAATCCATTCGTATTTCCTGCCAGTACTACCTGTTAGGGACATGAATTCCGTAAGTTATTATCTGCTGAATATTGGCTTTGGTTTGTCCTAAATTTAATTTACTCAAGTTTCAAATATGTCTTTTACCCTACTATCTACCTAAGTGTCTTTCAAGATAATGTCAATAAGACTATACTCATTTTAGCTCTCCTCCATAACCTTCTGAATTTTACAGATTTCTATCACAAAGTCAGAATGGACAGGCAAAGTGAAAAAGACAGTTGGGCTAGGAGCCAGTAAAATCTGGATTCAAGTCCTGGCTTATACTGGCTGTATGACCCTGGAAAAGTTACTGAATGCCTCAGTTCCCCCAGACAACCCTCTCAGAGAATAAATTAGGAGCAAATTGTTTATCCGAATCAGTACAGAAAGTTCACCAGTGGACAAAATCACTAGCAAGGACCAAAAGAAATGATAACTCAGAAGAATAGGGCTGCTAAGAGAATTTTGAAGTCATCTAATCAACACATTCCATTTTTTACATATGAGGAAATTGAGGCCCAGAGACCTGAAGTAATATTCTCAAGGTCACACAAGTAGTAAGTCCCAAAGCTGGTCTTCTGATATCCAACGCAATGCTACCAGTCCAACCCTCTCAGAATCTTTCCCTTTCTAGGTGGAAAAGCTCCAGTCTTTTTAATATGTCCTCATTGCCATCCCTCTGATCATTTCAGTTGTCTTTCTAAGGATATTTTCATGTTTCATGATATCTTAGGCTCATAGAATCTTAGATTTAAAGCTGGGAGAGACATTGGAGGCTGGCTAGTCCAACTCCCTCATTTTACTGAAGAAGAAAGGAGCCTGGAAAAGATTAAGTGACTTGGCTAAGGTCACACAGGTATTATGTGGAAGAGATAGCATTTGAACTCAGGTCTTCTGACTTCAAAACCAGCGTGCTTTTTCCACCTTTGGTGTGAATTACACCACAAATATTCGAAGTAAAAAAATGCACCATTGTTTTATAGAAAGAGTCCTGGCAATGCATTCTACTTAGCAACATGATGGTGGAGGAAGTGGGAGCTGAGGTCTAAACCTGTGCTTTCAAGTTTTCCTGGAGGTGAATGTTTAAAAAGTTGTATGACAAACGCATACACCCACCCACACCCACACCCACACCCACACCCACACCCATACCCACACACACACACACACACACACACACACACACACACACACACACACACACACACATGAGCATACACACACACACAGAGGAAATCAGCTTCAACTTTGCTCTCCCTTGCCATCCTTCTCCCAATTATTTTGTTAGCTCCTTTGCCCTGAGGGCAGTTTACAGCTTCAGGGGACTGGAATTGGTTTAAAAAAACATTCCTTCCTCCCTCCTTGTGCCCCATGTGAGAGGCCACTAACTGTACTCAGTAGACAATAAGACCAAAGTTGTGGGATCTGAGTAATCTGGACCTTGGAGACTTTCCATTTGGAGAAGAGACAGATCAACAACACACAAACGTGTTTCCCCTTCTTTCCCCTTCAAGTTAAGAAATCCAGGGATGGCTAGATTATCTTTCCCAAGTCTATTGGTGACTAATTTCTGTCTTCTCATAACAGTTTTGTTTAGGATAATTAAAAGAAAGATATCCATATCAAATTTGGAGAATGCACAAGATTCTAGTGTTGAATTAGGTCTTCCCCCCTCCCTCCCCCAAGGGTATCCACAAACAGTTAATCAATCAGTAAATTTGTGGAAAATAAACACTGTAATCAATCAACCAAGGAGTATGTATTGATTTCCTATTACGTGGCTAGCATGGTGCCTATGAGGGTGCTGTATCTCACTAGCTATTAGAGACCAGCTGGGTCATCAGAACCATGGTGAGATAAAAGTCTAAAAGTCAGCCAGGCAACACCTACCATGGGCCAGACACTGTGCCAAGCACTAGAGCTGCAAAGAAAGGCAAAACCAACTCCTGCCTTCAAGGAAGTCACAGTCTAAGTGAGTAAGGCAAGTGAGGGGGTGACATTGAAACATCTGTGTGCAAGCAAAATTAGACAGGACAAATTAGAGACAGCCTCAGAATTAATACACTAGCATTAAGGGAAATTGGTAAAGGGGTATTTCAGAAGGTGGGGTTTTAGTTGAGACTTTAAGGAAGTCAGGGAAATTAGGAAATGGAAAGGAGGAAGGAGAGAAGTTTAGACATGGGGGGACAGACAGTGAAAATGACTAGAGTTGGAATGTGGAGTTTTAAGTGCAAGGAAAAGCAAGGAGGCTAAGGTCATTGAACTGCAGAATACCACAAGATTGGGGTATGAAGAGATATTGGGGAGGGGAGAGAATGGAGTAAGGTAGAAGAAGACTAGAATGGTAGAAAGGGTTTAGGTTATGAAATACTCAAAGAGCCAAACAGAGACTGTTTTAGGATTTCTTCTCATCAATGACTGCAACCTCAGGAAACTAGTATTAACCCAGCGATAAATACATTCACACACGAGGACAGCCAACCACTGGGCGCTGCAGGGCTGTAGTTCCTGGGAGCATCGGAGCCTATGTAAATTTCCTTCTCAGCCATATACAAAGATAATACTCTGCTATAACTCCTGCCATAGCTGGGAAGTGAGTGACAAGAATCCCTAGCACTGGGAAATCCCTAGTGCTGGTTTATACAGCTTCCGCCTTATGGCTCCCAAATGGAGACCGTGACTGATCTGTGGGCATCTCATCACAGCTGTGAAGAGAGGGAAGTTGTTTATAACCTGTCGTGTCTTAGCCCAAGGGCTTCTCTACTGGAGACAGCAGGCAGCTTTTATACCTCTAAGCTACTAACACAACTAGCAGCTGAAAAAGATAAAAAGAGAAGTGTAAGATATAGTCCCTTCCCTTGAGGAGCTTACAATCCATTTAGAGAGACCAGGAACACATGAAAAGTTAAATAGCAAGATAAGAAATGCCATAAAGCACTACATGATTAATTGCCAAATGGTTAGCACAGACAATAAGTACTAGGATTTCAGAGGAGGGAGAGACTTCCATGAACATTGGAGAGCTCAGGAAAAGCATCATAGAGGATCATAAACGTAGAGCAGAATGGACCTTATCTAGTCCTATCCCCTAATTTACTGGCTGAAGAATTTGAAGCCCAAGGTTAAATGACTTACTGAAATCACACAGGTAGCTAAGAGGTCAAGCCAGGATCTGAATACAGGTCTCTGATTCCAAATTCGATGCTTTTCCCACCGTGACATACTGCTTCTCATTTGCACCATAGTGTCGAAGATTTTACCCATAAGGAGTTTGAAGTTTAGAGAGTCAAAAGATACCCCTTGTCAACAGTAAGTTAATAAGAGGACTAGAACTAAAATCCATATCTCCTAACTTCTCATCCTAATTTGTTCCACTCATCATACCAGACCAGCAGCTGGAAACTTATTAACATGGGGTCATGGGATCACAGGCCCTGGAGCTAGGACGTCAGAAACCCTTTAATACAAGTCTCATTTTACAGCCAACGAAGCAGTGGCCCATAAGAGCTGAATATTTCATCCAAGAACACACAAGTAGGAAGTAGTCAAGCTAGAGTTTGAACTCAAGGTCTCTGACTCTCAAGCCTACCTATGATCCTTCCAGATAATATAGTCAGCCATGGATTATCTGCACTAATGGACCAAAGCAAGCCCCACCAAACGTATAATTGCTTTGGAATTCAGCATATGCATGTGGGGGGGAGGTGTGCAACTAGGTGGCACAGTGGATACAGTGCTGGGTCTGGAGTCAGGAAGACTTATCTTTCCGAGTTCAAATCTAGCCTCAAACACTTATTATCTGTGTGACCCTGAGTGAGTCACTTTACCCCGCTTGCCTCAGTTTTCTCATCTGTAAAATGAGTTGGAGAGGGAAATGGCAAGCCACTCAGGTGGCCAAAAGCCACTCCTTTGCCAAAAAAACCCCAAATGGGGTTATGAAGAGTCAGACACAACTCAGCAACAACAACAACAACGTGTGTGTAGGGCAGCATTACTTTTTCAATTGTGTCTTCCTTACAACAATACAGTAAAATCCTGTTGAAAGGCTCAGCAAAGGAGACCTGGCCTAAATTGTGAAGAAGGGGCAGAATTTGGATAGGCAGAAGAGAAGGAAAGGGTATGCTTGGAGTGAGAGGCGGCATCCACAAAGCCATGAAGGCAGGAATAGAGAAGGCATGTTAAAGAAAGAGACAGTGAGGACATGCGAAGTGTAGTTGTTACTTCCCCACTTAGCACTTCATGTGATAATAGATTTGTAGACCTAGAAGGAGCCTAAGCATCCTCTTATTGCAAACCCCTCTCCCTATAGATGAAGACTAGAAATGTTAGCCATTTTGCTCAAGATCACAAAGCTAACAACGAGAGTACCAACTCTTTACTCCCCCAGCAGTGCTTTCTCTATCTGACCTCAGAATAAGATCTCTGTCGTCATTTAAAAGACAGCAGTGATGTGTTTATGAGAGTGTAATTGGAGGTGCTTGGTTTGATTCAGAGCCTTCTAACAAAAGAAATCTGGATTTGAATTCCAGCATTCAATATTGTGTGACCACATGGACAATAAATTCTTGTTGACTGCCTGACAGAGCTTTTCTAATCTAGAGCATTCATTAGACTCTGGGACCATGAGCATGACAGAGCTGGCAATCCATTTGGTTTCTTTAGCTATCAACAAATGACCCCCAAAGTAGTTGACCTGGAAGTTATTAGATTATTGTGGTTGTTGAACTGAAAAAGAGAATAAATGTTGGCAGAACCATAACTAGGGCAGGGTAACTGGGGCTTTGCCCCAAGGCACTGAAATTTAGAGAATAAGAACATTTAAAATAATGATTTTAAAAGATTGTACATTTTTAAAAATCTGTTACATTTACATTTTGATGGCACTTTCACTCCTTAGCATTGCAGGAATAACTTGAGCTTAGCACCTAGTTAGCAAGAAAATAAGCTAAAATAGGATGATAACAGATGGGCCTCCCTTCTTCCCCTTGCAACCTCATTCACTCACATCAGGTGAGCTCCTCCCCAGAGAAATCCACTCAACTTCCTCCTGAGCATTGGCTTTCCTAGCAGTCTCTGGTTGTCACAAGGTGTCTGTCTTCCACAATACCGTGCCCCAAAGTCTTTCCCAAAGGACCAGTGCTGCGGTTTTTTCTCAACTGAAATGGTATTAATTACCTCTTGTTCTACCAGCCCCTGGTACCAAAATTGCTAGTTATAGCTCTGATTGTTGATATTAATGCAAGTTATATGGGTTGGAACCAACAAACACACTAACCAGGCTCTTAGATGGTGCACAGAAAATGAAAAAGGACAGCAATGTTCCAAGGAGGTACTTTCCCTCTTCTAATGAAACATTCAAATGGGTTACGTGGAGTGACTGGCTTACAATGACTTTTTGGTGGGTTGTTTTTGCTTACTAAGCATATTTCCTCATACGGTGCCACACACCAAGGTCTAGGAGGACCCACTGTGACCATGCCAGTCCTTTGCTGGTTACTACTACTTCTCACTTCTGCCTGTCAGCAGCTCAAACACTTGGTTATTCCTCCTGGCTTCTAAGTGTCACCATTTCCTCTTTATAAAATAGACTTTTATGCTTTATCAGAGAGGAAAACAAACTCTTCCTCCGCTGCTCCCAGAAAATAGTAGTAAATAGTTATCTCCTCCATATCATGGGGGTGAGGGGCATGGAGCCTCCACGATCTGGAAAATCCATGTAAAATTTTTTGGCCTTCCCTTCATACCAGAGAAGAATTCTGAATTATTGTGGTAGTAAAAGATAAAATATATTTATATCATCTAATACTATACATATACTTTATGCACTTTCAAGTTTCTGAACTTTTTCTGTGTTATCTACTGTTATCTACTCCCCCCAAATTCCCGTTTAATTTTTATGCTGACCTGCAATATATCAAAACCATGATGAGCAAAGTCACAATATGGAAGAGATAACTGTAGAAAGGAGAATGGGTCACTGGAATGTAGAAGCATAACTAATAATACTAAAGTGCACAATAATTAGTTCCAAATATGTCCTGGAGCTAGCAGCAGGGAAGGCGCCCTCAAGACTAACTCAGTTGAGGTGAGGCAGGGGCATACTGAAGAGTCTTTAGATTTTATGATATGAGGCTCCATGGGGGAGAGACTCCAGTCTAGGACCTTACCCCAGAGGGGGGATAGAGCAAGCTCATCTAGAAAGCCTCCCACCTGGGGAGGGGAATAGGCACCTGGACCATCGTGCTTTTGTTAAAAGTGGGATTTTTAAATTCTCCATTGGTTCTCAACTGGCATCTGACTTCCCTCTATGAGCCTACAGGGGATATATATCCGTGCATCCTTCTCCTCTTCCCAATCTTCCTGCCAGGTGACCATGAGACCTAACTGCCAGGATCCTTGCTTATCTGTTCCTTTCATCCTCCTTCCAGCACAGGAATCTAAGTCCAAGTAAATTTATTTTCCTCCCCAAAGTAGAAGCCCCACCTTGGCGTCCTTCTATTAGCTTTCCTGCCTCTGGTCCTCTTGTCCTGAGCTCATTCGCAGGGATACAATAACACATAAGCTATAGTCCAACCTTACCTGTCCTCAGGCCACTGCATTACTGCTAAGGTAGAGAGTGGTTATCTAGATTTCAGTGGTGAAAGCATATCACTTATATGATATGATATGATACATGATATAATATATCATATATTATGTTATTGTTTCTGTCCCTCATTTTCCTCATCTGCAAAGTGGGGAATTAGAATTAATGATTTCTAAAGTCACTTCCATCTCTATGATCTTTATACTATATCAATCATATTGTGTTAGCTTCTATATTGTGTTACATAACATTATATCATATTATATGTTACTATCAACCACCCATATAATAATAGCAGGATTAGGAAATATGACCACACCAAGTCACCGATATTATTTTCTACAGTTGCTGTTGCAAGAAGAGAAAAGAGTCCGATGTTTGATGGGAGTTTTTATGTTTCTCATTAGTCTTTTAGAGGGGCTCAGTATGTTTTCTCAGTTCCAATTACCTGTGCCTTTCTTCTTTTGGGGATTAGTAACTATTCAACTCACCCAAAACACAGAACAGTATAACTAAAACGTTCACTCTTCTCCCAACAGGGTGCTTAGGTTTTGACTGAGTAATCAAACTTTGTAAGAAGTTTCACTGAGATATTTACTCTGCCAAGTCATGGGAATAGAAAATATTTTGTTCTATTATGCATGTCTGCACACTGAAAAGAAAGAAAAAAAAATTTCCTTACATGAGAGTCAGGCTGCCCAGCCTGTTTTTTTTAGCATATCTTTTGATAAATATCACTCGCAATAATACCTGCCACCAAAATTAATAACAATTACAAAATACCAGTTTAGTACTTTAAAGTTTACAAAGTTCTTTTTTTATGTTATCTCATTTGATCCTCACAACAATCCCAGGAGACAGATGCTAATATCCCCATTTAGCAGATGAGGAAACTGAGTCTCAGAGATGGTAAGTGATTTAACTCACGCAATTAGTGCCTGAAAAAGAATTCAAATTCAGGTGTTCCTAACTCCAAATTATAAAGTCTGTCCCCTCCGCTGCCCTTAAAAAAAGTTTTTATGGTAGAACACAGGAATTTAAAATAGTATTCCAAATTCCAATTCTCTCCACAGAGAGTTGCTGAGAATTTTAATACCTTAGGCAATGTGTTATGTTAAACTTATGCAGCCACCTCTAAATTATCTGTGCAAATGTCGTCAGAAACAGCGTGGAGAAGTGAAATCCACGCATAATTTAAAACCTCAGGATAATCATTACTTTCAACTTCCTCCTCCACCAAACCTTTACCCTGAACTAATAACAAGTAATGTACTGTCGCAAACTGTCGCATTGGAGCTTTCTTTCCCATATCATGCACTTGTCTACCATCTGATGGAATCAATCATAGATAATCATAGATAATTATAAAATCATAGCTATAAGTATGTTGTACTGGATAGAGAGCTGTTCTAGCAGTTCAGAAGACCTCAGTTTGAGCCCCACTTCTGAAACATACTGCCTATGTGACCATAGGCAAGTTACTTAGTCATTTAATGCCTGCAGCAATTCTCTAAGGCATTAAATTATGCAATCATTGCTTCTTTGTATCAGTGGAGGGAGTTTTCACACTAGAAGTTCCTTAACCTGATGAAATCAATTCTCTCCACTGAGAAAAGGGGAACTAAAAGATACCTTAGCAATTATCTAGCCCAGGGGTTCTTAAGCTGGGGTCTGTGAAGTTCTTTTGTTTGTTTGTTTTTTGATATTAATTAATTGAGTAATTAATTAATTTTTGATTTTCAACATTCATTTCCATAAGATTTTGAGTATCAAATTTTCTCCTGCTACCTGCCTTCCCCCCATCCCAAGATGACATGAAATCTGATATAGGCTATACAGATACATTCATATTAAGCATATTTTCACACTAGTCATGTTGTAAAGAAGAATTAGAACCAATGGGAGGAACCATGAGAAAGAAGAAAAAAGAGAGAAAGAAAGCAAATAGTCCACTTCAATCTTCATTCAGACTCCAAAGTTCTTTCTCTGAATGTGGCTAGTATTTTCTATCATGAGCCTTTTGGAGTTGTCTTATCCTTGCATGGCCAAGAAGAAGTAAATCTATCAAAGTTAGTCCTCGCACAATGTTGATGTTACTGTGTACAATGTTCTCTTGGTTCTACTCACTTGTGAAGTTGTTTTTTTGAAGATAGATGATAGATAGATAGATAGATAGATAGATAGATAGGTGGATGAATGATGGATAGATAGATAGATGGATGATGGATAGATAGACAGACACAGACAGATAGATAGATAAATGATAGGTAGATAATGAGATAGTGAGACGGATGACATAGATAGATGATAGAAAGGTAATGAGATAGATATGGATAAATAATAGTGATATAAATGATTATTGATAGATAATTAGATAGTAAGGGAATAGGTGGTGAGATAGTTGAGATAGAAAATAGACAGATGATAAGTAAGATAGATGACATATTAGATAAATTGCATTTCAATATAATCTGTTCTCTTTATAATCCTATTTTGTGCATTTAAAAAAACCCCACACATAATTCTGAAAAGGATTTCTATATGCTTTCCCAGACTGCCAAAGGGGTCTCTGACACACACAAAAAGATGAAAGAACCCCAGATCTAGTCCAGCTCCCTCATTTTACAAATAAGAAAAATAAGACCTATCGAATTTAAGTGTCCAAGATCATGCTAATGAGCAGTGAATAAGCCAGAAATGCCAGGAGCAATAATAATGTGGAGTAATGAGAAAAATGTAAGGGAAACCAAAGGCCTGGAATAGATGATCAGTACCTGAGTAAAAGAGAGCCCGGGTATATTAGCACACCAGGATTGCTGGCACACAGGCATTGCCAACTTTCTTTTGGACTTTCATTCCAGGACATACTGTAGGTCTGTGTGTACATGGCACCTAAATAATCAGTCAACTCAGTGAAAAATCCAATTTTGTTGGAAACATCAAGTCAGACTGATTGCTTGGCATGATTGAGACAAAATAACTAATTGATTCGACAGAAGGTTTTATTTTCCACCTGATTTGGCAGTGCATCAACAGTCACAGTTCCCTATCTCCTTGGCTTCCCTATCCTCCTAAATCAGTGTTTGATCACAGTATCTAGGGATAGAGGTAAAATTAAATTCTAGTTTTAAAAAATCTTCAAATAGTGGAGGGGAAAGTTTCCAAACCACAGTTGATGGCTCACTTATTTTCATAGAATGACAGAATTTAGACATTCCCCCTTGGTCTTTCTGGTCATGGGATTTAATGTGTATGGTGAAGGTACCCACAGTCATCTTAGAATCCCTGTCTTAGAGTAAGAAATTCTAGGTTGGCTTCTCAGTTCCAATTCCAGTTCTGATGTGCTATGTTATTATTACCAAAGTTGGGAAAAAGAAGGGAAGGGAAAGGAGAGGAGAGGAGAGGAGAGGAGAGGAGAGGAGAGGAGAGGAGAGGAGAGGAGAGTTGGGGAGAGGAGAGGGGAGGAGAGGCGAGGGGAGAGGAGGGGAGGAGATAGCAGGGGAGGTGAGGGGAGAAAAGAGGGGAGGGGATGGGGGAGGAGAAGGGGGGTAGGGGAGCAGAGGGTGGAGGGAAGGGAAAAGAAGAAAATGCAAAGGGATAGAGGGGGGAAAACATTCAACAAGTAGTCTCATTTGGTTGATAGTTCCAGTTCACTTCCTATGGAAAATGGCCTATCCCAGGTATTAGAGTGGAGAGATAGAGACAGAGACAGAGACAGAGAGAGGATGTAAATAGGTCCTGGAAAAACATGCTCTAAGTTCAGGAGTAACTGATCCCAAACTAAGGAAGAATCCACACAAAGCAGGGTCAAGAGAACAACTAGTAAAGAGAATTGTGGGGCTCTGATTAATGATGGTTTGTTTCCTGCAAAGAAACAAACAACTAGCTGTACTGTCTCCTCCATATGCCTTTTCCTTCTCAGCTGAAAGCAATGCAGCTATGGGCTTGGAGGGCCTTAAATCATGAGCTCTTTCATCCAGATATTGTTACTCAAGCTTTATTTGCATTTCCACATTGAAATTCTGGGATATCCTAGGGCTCAATTTTCATAGATAACGCTGGAAGGAATTTGAGGTTATTCCCAAGTTCCCTAGATAACAGAATCAGGCCCCTCTCAGGAGGGAGAGATGGTCTCTACACTACAACACTCTGGGATGTCTCTCTTCAGAAGTGTGAAGGCCAAGAGCATCACCCGACCTACCTCCATGGATGGCAGAAATGAAATGAAATGTGATATTGTGCGGTGTTACACCATCTGGCTACCTAGCAATCCTAGAGCAGCTCTTAACAGCTTCCTTTGGAGAACAATTTTTTAACCACTTAGGGATATATTTTAGTGTCGATGCATAAGACAAATTCACTGGGGGAAATTGGTGACTTTTGCCCCACAAACATGGCATCAGAGGATCAGAGTGCTTCAGCTCAGCTAACCTGGATTTTCTCCTGTATAAGCTCCTTTCCTGCTACCACACCTTAGTGATGAGTATATCACTGCTCACCTAAAGTGAACAAAGTGCGATTGCAATTGCTTAAGTCAAGTCACCTTCCTGCCATTGGTGCCTGCCCTTAACTGGTGGGGGCATTGGAAGCATGTGAACTAGATAATCAGTTCATCAGTTGCTTCAGAGAGAATGACTCTATGGAGCCATTCACTGGAGGGAAGCCAACGTGGATGATGGATTAAAATTGCTTACTTGGCCCTAGGGGATAGAACTAGGAGCAATGGGTAGAAGTTATGAAAAGGCAGATTTTGTTCCATATAAGGAAAAACATCCTACTAATTAATAGAATGGGCTGCCTCTGGAGGTAGCAAGACCCCAGTGTCTAGAAATACAGATGGAGGCTCAAGCACTACTTGTTCAGGGTACTGTCAAGGGAACTCAGGCTTTGGGCACAGGTTAGACAAGCTGACCTCAGATCCTTTGCGACTCTGAGATTCTGTGACCTCATCCTCTTCTGCACTTAGCTGTCCCAAGCCAAATGGAAGAATGGTGACAGTGGCCCCCTGACCCCACAAAAAGAATGTGAAGGGCAACTTAAAGGTTAGTCAGGACTTCAGTGTACTTAATCCACCCTACCCCCCCAATATTTCACAGAGCTGTTATCCTTGTCTGAGTGTTAGCAGAACTCAAGGTCTAATTTGCCCTTTATCCTCCGTATATTTTGACAGAGCAAGCCTTGACCCTTTATCTCCTAGTCTAATAATTCTACTGGATTTAGGTTTATAGGTTCATAGAAAGTTAAATCCCCAAGGGATCTCAGGTGCAAAAGTTTAGGATCACAGATTTAGAACTGAAAGGCGACCTCACAGGTCACATCATCCGAAGCCCTCCTTTCATAATTCAGGAAAAATAAAATGCAGAAATGTGATTTGACCAAGGTCACATAGGCCATGAGTGGCAGAACCAGGATTTTAAGCCACAACCTCTAGCCCCACATTCTTTCTGCTGCATGGTCTGCTGATAATGAGACATCGAATTCTGTAGTACAATTCTCCCAAAGTTGCTTAGGTCATGAGAAGTCTGCCCAGGGTCTACTCTCTTCCCTGAGTAGAGCTGTTACTTAATCAGTTCTTTCTACCGAAGTTCTCTGCGGTAAAGAATTCCTCTGAATGATCACATTGACTTCCCTCAATGGTTTCACCTACTCTGTGGTGGTCTTCTCCCATCTCTAATGGTCACTTTCGAGCCCTATCTTGACACCAATAGGCTCAAAATAGAATGATAGAAAGGCATCGCGTGGGGAAATATGGCCTGGGTAAATCGGCCACTGCATTTTAGGAGCTGAAGGGATCTAAACCATAATTAGACAAAAGAGGGGAGGATGGGAAGGAGTGGCAAAGAGCACAAGTGAAGTCTTGCCAGGATGGAGGATGAAGTGATTGTACCTTAAACCTTATGGGAGCTGGGGTGGGGGTTAGGTGGTAGGGCAAAGAGGTTCAGATCATAGGCCAGTAAAAGATCATGAAACAAGGCTTAGACTGTTGTCATGTGGAGAAAGTGTACCCTCTTGAAGAGGATGAAACACCACCTCACCTCTACCCCTCAAGTTAGCATCCTGAGCCAAGTCTCTGTTTGCTCAAATGATAGTTTCAGGCCTGAAGGGATCTCATGGTTCATCTCCTCCTCCTACCCCGTTTTCCAGTTTCCATGGTACAGCGGAAAGAGCATTGGCTCCAGGAGTCAGAGGATTTGAGTTTCAACTCTGTTTCTGCAACTTATTACCTATGTGACTTCTGGCAAGTCACTTAACCACCTAGGGCCTCAGAGCCTGGAAAACTGGGAGGTTGGAACAGGTGATTTCTAAGATACCTTCCAGCTCTGGATGTAGAATCCCATGGTTTTCTCCTTTGAAGGTACCCTTTGATTTCACAGCCCTTTATCCCTAGGAATTGCATGTGGCCTAGTTCTATTGCTACTTCAAAAGACGCCATGCCCATTTTCCCTTCTAGTCCCCATGCCACAGCAGCTATGGAGAAGGACTAGAAAGGAAGCAGGGAGGAAGGTCATTGTCTCTCGCTCCACACTTATGGGACAATGACCAATGCCTCCCCCTAGCTCCGGGGTCTCTCCAGCAGCCCTAGAACAGGATTAAGTACCGCTCCTGGATTGGGGGCACATCCCAGCTCTCCAGGGGCACCAGGCCACTCCAACTGATCTTCATCTTCCTCCCAGGAGGCACTGAGAGCATATATGTAAATTCAGCAAAACCACTCTGGGTTAAAGCGTGGGTAGAAGCTAAGAAATGGATGTTCTTTCCAGATCCTCCTCATCATCTGCCCGATCTGTCAGGACTGGGAGAGGAAAATCATTTACTCTGGGAAGAAACCCTGCCTGAATTACTCAGAACTCATTTGCATAGAGTTAATGATTCACACACTGGAGGGACCTTGGGGGGAGGGGCAAGGAACTTCCTTTCACTCCTTTTTTCTCCAGCAGGACTATGAGTCATAAACATGGGATCAGGAAACACTTGACCCAGAGACATTCCCCCATGAGGCTGGCCCTGGAATGGGCCACACCGACCACCAAGGCAGGTGAGTTAGCAGGAAGGACACTGGCAGGCCTGGGGAAAGAGCAGCAGGCATCTGAGGAGGCAGAAGCCAGAATCTGAACTGGCAGAGGGCCAGGGCACTGGGTGGGGTGAAGCAAAACAAAGGCTGGGCCAGTGAGCCTGTTTAATTATTCATCTCCAGAGAATGAATGACAGTCTCTTCTTTGGAGGAGAGGGGGTGGGGGTTGGGAGATGGAGATTGGGGACGGACATCCTTGGAGTGGTTCAACCCAAATATCAGACATCCTTGGCTTGGCATTTCTTGACACATGTTTCTGATCTGGCCGACCTCGCCCTCCATCTGTGAGCTGAGAAACTGGCCTATTGACCAGCTCCCAGCTCCCAGCTCCATCCTCGGTGGCCCCGGTGCCTCTTCCTTTAACTAGGGGTAGGGGCGTGGATCATCCTTCACAACAGCCAGAACAGATGTATGGGAGGAAGTTACATAACTCCAGGAACCCAAAAAAAGCAAAATCAGTTTGGGCTGATTATTTTGCCACTTCCCTCCCCTCCTTCCTGTCAATCAAAGGGATTAGGTCAAGTTATTAGGAGTGAACCAGAATTATTTGGGGGCCTGTCCCTGCTTATCACCGGACTTGGTGGCTCTGCATATGCACTGAGACCTGGCTTTCTCCCGGCCTGCTGTATCCAAGTATACTTGAATGAACAGGACATGTAACAATGGCCCTACCACAAAAGAAATCTGGTAATGAGATCAGGAGAGAGAAGGCTGAATTGTTCGGGAGTCTTTGTCCAGAATTCGAGTATTAATCTCCACTGCTCTGTTTCACAATAATTGTTTTTAATAGAATAGATTAGATTTCCATCGACACAAAGTGCCATGGTCAATAACTGACAGCACAGAGGCAGGCTCCTCTCACCCAATCACACATACCTGAGCCCATTTGGCTGACAGTTGGCCAGGGGATGGGAGGTGGACCAGGCTAGACCACATGCCACTGAGAATACCAGGAGGAAAGTGTATCCCAGTGACCGTTAGAGAGGAATAAGAGGTAATGACACAGAAAATAGGGAGCCCGCTGGGCTGCAGCAGAAACCCAAATGTCAGGGGTCATGGAAGGCCAGTGAGAATTAGGAAAGTAAAAACTTTATAGGAAGAAAAAAACGAGATAGCAATGGCAGCTGCCCAGGCAGCACTTGTTGGGTGTCAAGCTCTTTTGTGGGACTCAGATTTTTACAAGAGGCCTATTTTTTTTTTCAAAATGTTATTGATTTGGTACTCAGTTGAGCTCGGAGGAAGATAAAATACAGTGGACTTCCCCCTATCCCAGATGCTCAGTTATCCCAAACACCTGCCTGTGGTAATTACAGGGCTTCAGAGGAAAAACGACAGAAAGAAATCTGCTCGCATATTTTCCTCCCATTGTGTTTGGCTCATTTGAATTATAATGTATTGCAAGTCCATAGTATGAAATTTTGTGCCTTGAATAATGAATTCCCTCGGAGCTCAGGGTACCTGCATTTCTCTTTGGTGTCCATTGAAAATAGCATGTTCAACATCCAAGTGTTGAGCTGAAGAGGATTTCAAAGTCTTGGAATCACGTGATGTTCAACACCCCAATAGCAGGCTTTCTTCTCTTCTGTCTACACCTGTGGAATGCGTCAAATCCTTTCTTTGCTTCTAACGTCCCTGAGACAGCAAGGTGGATGGCATGTCAGACCTAGAATCAGGGAGCCCTTGAGTTTAAATCTGAGCTCACATCCTTGCCATCTGTGTGAACTGGGGCAAGCGCCTTAACTTCTGCCTCAGTTTCCTCACTTCTAAAATGATGACAATGATAACATTCCCGAAGTAGTTGTGAGGATAAAATGAGATATTTATCAAAGTGCTTCACAAACCTTAAGATACCATATAAATGCTAGCCATTATTACAATTGTTAATGTGTCACCAAATGGATGACAAGGGAAATCTCACATAAGAATGCTTGAGCATAATGCAGCAATATAAATACAGTATCTTGCTTCCTAAGCCAGGCTAATACATTGATGGGTATACTATATGACTGTGTTGTACTTCTTTCAAACAGTTTTAACATCTGCTACCTTCTTTTATATTTACAACAGCCCCGTGAGGGAGGGAAGGCCCAATGGCATTATCCAAATGTCACAAATGGAAAACCCAAGGAAGAGATAGAGAGAATAAAAGACCTGGCCAAGATCACACCAGGTGGATGTGGCAGAGATTTGGCAGAATATAGGTCTCCTGACTCGTTTCCCATTCTTTCCATAGAACTATGCTGAACATGTGTATACATAAAAACAGTAAGGGCTGATTGGTAAAGATCAAAACAGATCCCTTGCCATCCCAAGAGATAGGATGGTACAGGGGAATGAGTGCTTGGCTTCAAATCAGAAGACCTAAATTCAAATGCCAGCTCTGCTCCTTACCACCTTTGTGACTTTGAGTAAATCAACTAAGCCCCTGTTTCTTTATCTGTAAAAAAAAAAAAAGGGGGGATTGGACTAGACTGACCAAGAGTCTCAGGATCTAAACCAATGATGCCTTAGATTCTAAACTAATGATCCTTTGTTCCATGTAGCCTCCCAACAACAAAATAGAGTCAATGAATATAAGGGGCAGCTAGGTGGCACAGTGGAAGGAGAGCAAGGTGTGGAGTCAGGAAAACTCATCTTCCTGAGTTCAAATTTGACCTCAGACACTAACCAACTGTGTGACTCTGGGCAAGTCACTTAACCCTATTTGCCTCAGTTCTCTCATCTGTAAAATGAGCTGAAGAAGGGAATGACAAACCACTCTATTATCTTTGCCAATAAAACCCCAAAATGGAGTCATGAAGATTTGGATGTGACTGAAAACAATTGAACATCAGTCACCTAGTCAGTCAATTGATAAATATTTAAGCACCTACTATGCTCTTTTGTGGGACTCAGATTTTTACAAGAGGCCTATTTTTTTTTTCAAAATGTTATTGATTTGGTACTCAGTTGAGCTCGGAGGAAGATAAAATACAGTGGACTTCCCCCTATCCCAGATGCTCAGTTATCCCAAACACCAGGAGTGCTATGCTAAGCACTGGGTATATACCAAGTCAAAAGGCAGTTCCTGCTCTAAATAAAATTCAAACTCAACTTAATATTCAAGACTCTACACTATCTAACCCCAATATAGCTTTCCAGCTTGACTTTGCACTCAAACTGAGCTGCTTGCCAGTCTTGGTACTAACCCCTGACACTTCCTCCTGTACTTCTGCCTCCCCCTCCATAGACTTATTGAAAGCCTTCTCATTCTTCAAGGCTCAGCTTAGGGAATGACCACCTCAAAATCTCTCATTTATGGAATCTCTCATAGCATTTGACTTGTGATTCGTGACTCACGGCTATAAATGCTACGCTGCCTGATCATGGGCTTAGTAGGAGCTCGGCTCCCCCTCAGAAATGATCCCAGAGACCTTGGTCCTTGTCTTAGGGCTTCTTCTTCCACAATTTTGTCACCTCCACTTGTCATCTGCTGCTTACCACTCGTGTGACCTTGGCCAAGTCATTTAACTTTCTGAGCCTCAGTTTTCTCATCTATAAAACAGTCTACACAGTCTCTAATGGTCCCTTCCAGCTCTAAATCTGTGATTTAGACCTATGACCTCTGAACCCCACCTTGAGCCACTGAATCTCTTAATCTTCATGGGTTCCCTGGGCTGGGAGATTTGTCTCTTATCCCACATTATCTTTTACTAGTACTAGCATAACCTGGTGCCAACTTTTAATGCCCACTTTCTTTTTCCCTTTCTCTCCTGATGCCACACACTCTAGACAGCAAAGTGTATTTTCTAGGGTTTTTTTCATAACAGGAAAGAATATACTCAAAAATTCTGAGAATACAGAAAACTACCAATTATGGACCCTCAATTATATAGGTCTTTAAGGTTTATGAAGTGTTTTCCTCAAGTTTTTATAAGACAAATGGTGTGTTATTATTCATATATTATGGATGAAGAAATAGAATCATAAAAAATTTAAGTGACTTACCTAGAATCCTATGGATAATAGGTGTTAGAGACTTACTCAGGACTTCTACCTTGAAATATCATAATAATTATGTTGTTATTGTTGTTGTTCAGTTGTTTCAGTCCTGACTGATGCTTCATGACCCCATTTGAGGTCTTCTTGGCAGAAATACTGGCATGGTTTGCCATTTCCTTCTCCAGCCCATTTTACAAATGAGGAAACTGAGGCAAACAAGGGTAAGTGACTTGCCCAAGGTCATACAACTAATAAGTGTCTGAGGCCAAATTCCAATAATGATAATATAATAGCTTACATGTACAGCTTACTATTGTGCCAGGCACTGTGCTAAGCATTTTACAATTATTATCTCATTCGATCCTTATAATAACCCTGGGAGGTAGGTGCTTTTTTTCATCCCCATTTTATAGATAAGGAAACTGAGGCAAACAGAGGTTAAATGACTTGGCCAGAGTCACACAGCTAGTAAATGTCTGAGGTCAAATTTAAATTCAGATCTTCCTGATTCAGGCCCAGGTCTCTAACCACTGAGCACCTGGCTGAAGAATGTTGTGCTTCCTACTACATCATGTTGCTTCTCAAGTACACAAATTATTAATAAAGGAGATAGATTGAGTTTTCTGATCAACTGGACTAGCTTATAGGCTTTATTTGGAACTTTGATAATTTCTCATTAACAAGAGATGAATTGATTGATTTGGACTTCTGCAGGTTAAAGCCATCATTTCCTGCTACCATGTAAAAACAAAAAAGTCATTTTCGACATCTACCTTTTTGCCCCCTAAAGAGGATGGAGCACAAATATATTTAGCTCCTGGGATGTTTGGAACTTTCTTTATAGAGGAAAGGATGAATTTCTTGTGCAGTACCTTTCTAGCAATCCCACATTTGAGAGTTCTGGGACCCCAAGAAAGGGAATCCCTGGGTAATATGAACTTCTTGAGGAGAATAGACTTCAGAGCTGGAAGAGCAACAAGGCTCTAAGATACAATATGGGGGAGCAAAAATCTGAGCTTTGCCCTTGACTATTACCATAAACTATTCACATAGTAACAGGCAAGTCTGGTGGAAAGGGATCTGCTTCTCTGCCACCTCCAAGTCTGTTTTCCTTCCAAAGATAGTGCAAACATTCAAGTAGTATGATGCAACAACAAGTATTTTACAGTGAGGGTGAATGCCTGTATAGGTATTGTGTAAGAAGTAAGACTCACTGGATGATTGGGGGTGGGAGGAAAAGTTTCTGAGGAATGCCCATGCCCTTTGGGCTGTGCCATAAATCAATCAATGAGCATCATAAAGCTAGATGTGGTTGCTAATGGTGAAAATGATTGGGATTCACTAGAATTTCAAGGGGTTCCCCCTTTAGCAAAAACCAAGTTTGTTTCCATTCTTGGGAGAGTATAGGTTCCTAGAGTGGTCTTATGAATCTGGAGAACTTTACAATTCTGTCAAGAAAGAGGAAACTCAAGAAAGGGAGAAATATTGTATCAATTGTTTATAGGCTGCCGTGAGTCTTTTATGAGCTTTCATTTTCTGAAGTCGACCAAAATAAACACTATCTTGTACCCAATATGCAGTTACCTTAAGTACTTTAATTTGATCTGGGGATCTTTTTACCCACATCTATGGAGATCTAGACAAAATCCATATTCAAAACATACTTGGAAATTTCCCATCTAAGCATTCGGGTTTAGGACAGAATGAACTGAAGAAAGAATGATTTGTTGAGACTGCCTCCAAGATTGCCTGCGCAGGCAAAGCATGGGTTGCTCAGCCATGAGTTGCATTTGGGATCTTGCAGGATTATTGTGCTGGCAGAGGGTAGCTAGACTTATTTGCCCTAGTATGGCAAATGGTCATCATAGTCAGCATAGGTCATCCAGGATTATTTGATTATTTTTAGAGCTAGACTATTTGCCTTAGTAAAGCATGAGTCAGAAGATTGCTCCAATTGTACCATAGGAGTTGCACCAAATACTTTTCTTGCTAAAGTTTTCCAGTTGGCCCATGATTTTCCAGGCCTGGAGCCTACATTCCAGTGTTTCTTCCCTCTGACCCCCTATGAGAATAGTGTCTTTCATACCAAAACCTACACTTGACTACCATGTAGTTGATTTGGGATTTTCCTATCTGGAAACTCTAAATCTAACTCTTCTGTCTATTTACAATACCAGACTCACTTTTTGCTAATCAGGAAGCTGTCTGACTTCTTGTGGTCTTTTGGTACTACTTCTACACTCCTACTCATTCTAAGGGAAGAGAAGAAAAAGAGTTCATAAAGTATCTTCTTACAATTATCCACCTGACACCCAATTCATCCTCAAAATTCACAAAGTATACCGTCCTTCCTTTTAAATTATAGGATTTAGAACTGGAAGACACCTTAAAGATTCTCTCTTATTTTACAGAGTTAAAAACAGCTCCATCACAGTTAAAGACTCTCCCACAGTGACCCAGGTAGTATCAGGGCTAGGTTTCAATCCCAATGCTATTTACCATGTCATAGATGTCTCCTTTTATCATCCTCTACTTTTTACTATCTTTATCTGTATACTTATCTCTTCCCCTCCACCCCATATTATTAACTCCCTAAAAGCAAATCCATATTTTATTTATTTTGGTCTTAGCACCTAAAACAGTACTTTACACTTAGTAAGAACTTCATAAATATTTGTTTTATACTGAATGAATTGAAATCCTTAGATAATTTTTAAAAAAATAAAACTAATTTCATCTATTTGCCCCAGCAGAGTAAATAGCAAAAGGGAGTTGATTTGAATAATTCCTGGAGATTCTTCTCAGATGCAGGCAGGAATAGGCAGATAATGACCAAAAGATGGGCAACAGGAAGGAGCAAAGGTCCTGGGTAACTCACAAAGACAATCATTTAGGTCTAGGGATGGACAGTCCATTGTGTTAGGGCATCAGTACCCATTTCTTGAATGAGCCCTGCAGATGGATGTGAGCTTGGCCAAGACTTGAACAGAAGTAGAAAAGTGGGCTGGAATGTAGCCTTCAACAATCCTAAGCAGTTCTCTGAAATCAAAAGCCATCTCTTCAACTCCAATATTCTCCTGGAGTTCCAAGATAGCTGACAAGTCATGAAACCTCAATTGTCTCTGACAAATCATAATCACAGGTGACCCAGAGGGCAAAGAAGAGATTCATTGTGACCCTAAGGAGACCACAGCATATTACCAACACTAATTGACATCCAAGTTGCAACATGCAAAATATTATCAAGGATACATATGTCCACAGTGGATAGAGCACTGGCCCTGAAGGACCTGACTTCAAATTCAGACCCAGATACTTACTGACCCTGGGCAAGTCACTTAGCCCAGATTGCTTCTTCCCCCTACAAAAAATGGGCTACATATGATGAGAAAAGGAGGTGGACCTGCCCTGTAGCTAGAATGAGACATTAAAAATGGACAATCCACTTATGAGTTAGTACAATCCCTAGTACGGAGTTGGAACATAATAGATGTTGACTGATTCTTGCACTGGTATCTATGAAATATTAAAAACCTAAGGGAAGGCCACTAGTGTGCGATAGAGATCTTCTATGAGAGGAATCATACAAGATAAGGAGGTCTAAAAGGCTCCCATTGAAGTAACAACAGTTGATACATTGCTTTCTGATCAAGGACTTGTTCTCTCTGTGCTCCTGGATCCTGGGAAAAGTTTCAGGACTATGGAACCAAGTGCCCACATTTGAAGTTCAAAGAACTTTGGCCTAAAGACCAAAGAATAGTAAAGTAGTAAGAATGTGAAAGACTTTGCCAACCATTCTGGGTGTGACAGTACTTCATTAACTAACTTGATAGTCACTCTGTCTCCAACGGCAATAAGAGATTGGGGGCATGATTTGCAATAGAACAGATTGTTCATGTCCTAGTTTCTCTACTTTGTCCCAGATAAACTTCCTCAAGGAAGTCTAGTTCTGCCTTTTAGGGTCACCAAGTCATAGAATGTTAGAGCTGGGAGGGAATCTGAGACCTAATCTAGCCCAATTATTTTATAGATGAGGACTGTAAGGTCCAGGGAAAGTGACTTACCCAAGGTCACACAGCAAGTAAATCTCCATCAGGGAAAAGAATAGTTCCTAGATGACAGTATATTTTAGTATCTAGTTTACATAAAGAAGGAACACAATAACAAGGTCAAATAGTTGTGGGTTGTTTTTTTTTTTTTACTATAATCCATAGTCAAAACATGCACCCTATGATACAAACAGATACAAAACCTCTCTCATCCTCCATTATTTCCTAAACAACCTTCTATGTTGGTGCATAATAATAACTGAAATTGTTTTAACTAATATAAAATCTTTTATTCTACAATTATTAATAAGGGTAGAAGAGGTAACACAGAGACTCAGATTATACAGAGAGATAAGAATGGCTGATTTCAGCTCTCTTTATGTGAATAGGCTGAAATGAAAGGAAGGGGAAAGAGAAGACATTGAGCCCCTGCAGTGGTAGATGGGAGAATGAGGTATCTCGAGGAGAGTAAAAGGGCACAAATGTGGGTTATTAGTAACACAGTTCTTAACTAAGATAGCACTGTTGTTGGGCCCTATCTTTTAAAAATTAGCACATCCTTCTCCAGATCATAGGCACCTTTCCCTTAGAAATACTATAACTTAGAGAACATCTTGACTCCCAGTGAATGCCAAAAAAAAGAGGAAACAGCCACTCTCAAACTGCCTCCCTCTCCCCCTCCCTCTGTCTCTCTCTGTCTCTCTGTCTCTGTCCCTCTCTCTGTCTCTGTCTCTCTCTTTCTCTCTCTGTCTCTCTGTCTGTCTGTCTCTCTCTGTGTCTCTCTGTCTCTGTCTCTTTCTCTCTCTCTCTCTCTCTCTCTCTCTCTCTCTCTCTCTCTCTCTCACACACACACACACACACACACACACATATATCTGATATTACATAGGAGGCTTGCTTTAGTATGATTTGAAGAATATAGGAATGGTTTGCCTGCCTCAAAATATCCACTCTTTCAGCCTGTCACTGGGCCTGAAATTCCACCATCATTTACCTTCTTTGGTGTGAGGAACTGAAGTCTTTGCTTAAAACACAAACATATTACCTAGGAAGTATAACATTGTAATAATAGCTTACATTTGTACAGCATTTGAACTTTTAACAAAGTAGTTTCTTTGCATTATATATAAAGCATCTTGCAAAATGTTAAGCACCATATAAGCGAATTATTAATTCTATATGAACTTTGCTATACCCTCATCAGGCTGGTACTATAGGCATTTCATCAATAGAATAAGGATGTAATACTTATTCTAGGGTAACACTCTTAGTAAGTATCAAAGGTAGGACTTGAACCCAGCTCTCCCTGATGTCTCTAACCAACTATGCAATGCCATATCTCTTATCATCTTATAAATGAATTTATTCAGGTAGCTTCAACTGCCTAGCAGGTCTAAGGAGGGTGAGAAATCGGGTTTGAGGAACTGAATTCAAATCCTGGCTCTTCTTTTTACTAATTGTAGGAACTTGAGCAAGTCATTTCATCTTAACTTCTGTTTCCTCATCTGAAAAAAGAAGGAGTTGGCCTAGATGAACCCTAAGTTCCCTTCTGTCTCTAATCCTGTATTGCCTATAAGCAATGTCCAAAAAGACTAGACACAGGAGGAACGGGGGCAAAGAAGAGATAAAAGAGTGATGAGAAAGAGCTGTAGAAAGGGGGATCTTCATTATAAGACATTGATGTCAGTAGCTTAGATGGAGAAATGGATAGTATGCTTATCAAACTTGATGATGACACAGAACATGTAAGAATAAGTAACACACTGGAGAAGTAACATTGATCTTTCTTGGTTCTTCACTTCCCAGTTCAAATACTGCTTCTTAGTCTCCTTTGCTGACTCATCATGAAACATGTCCTGGGCTAAGTTCTATCCTGGGCTGTCTCCTTTCTCCTCTTCCCTCTCCCCCTTCTCTGTCCCTCTTCCTCTCTCTCTTTCCTTCTCTTTCCCCTTCTCCTGTTCCCTGTCACATTCTCTCTCTTCCTCTTCCTTTTTCTCCCTCTCATTCTCTCTCCACTCTCTCTTTTATTCTGATCCCCCCTTTTTTCTTCCTCTCCCTTTTTTCTCCCCCTCCTTCTTTCTCTCCCTCTTCCATTCTCCATTTTCTCTTTTCCTCTCCCTCTCCTTCTCTCTCTTTTATTCTCCCTCTCCTGTCTCTTTTTTCTCCACCTCCCTTTTTTCTTCCTCTTTCTCTCTCTCCATTCTCTCTTTTATTCTCTCTTTCCTTTTTTCTCCCTCCCCCCTTTTCTCTCTCTCTCTCTTCATTCTTTTATTCTCCCTCTCTCTTTTTCTCTTCCTCTCCTCTCTCTTATCTACCTTTCCACTTTTCCTCCCCCTTCCTTTTTTCTCCCTCTCCCTTTTTTCTTCCTCTCCCTTTCTCTCCTTCTCTCTCCACTCTCTCTTTTGTTCTCCCTCTCCCTTTTTCTTTCTCTCCTTTTTTCTCTCCATCTTTTCACTCTTTATTCTCTCTCTCCCTTTTTTCTTCCTCTCCCTTTTTCTCTCCCTCTCCTTCTCTCCCCACCCTCTCTTTTAGTGAACTCATCCACAGGTTTAATCCTCACCTCTGCACAGATGCCTCCCAGATCTATATTTATAGCTTCAGTCTCTACAGTCTTACATCATCCATTGCTTACTGGACATTTCAAACTGCATATCCCATAGCCAGCTCAAACTCAAAATGCGGAATTAGAGCTAAGCCTTGAACTATACAAGGTCAGGAAAAATTACCTCCGGGAGGCCTGGTGGTACAGTGGGAAAAGTACTGAATTTAGAGTCACAAGCACTTGAGTTCAACTCTTGACTCAACTATTTGCAGCACATAAAGACCTTAGCAAGTTGCTTAACATCTCTGGCCTCAGTTTCCTTAACAATAAACTGAAATCACTAAACTGAAATCCCTTCCAACTCTAAACCTTTGCTCCTATTTACAAAACTGAACTCACTCTCTCTCTCCTCAACCCCCCCTTCCACAGTTCCCCGTTTCTGTTGCCGGAGCCCCCAGGCTTCAAGTTCCCCACGTTTTACAACCTTTGAACTCTCAATTCCTCACTTTCAATCACCCTACGTGTCCCCTCTTGCCATTTTGCCCAATAGGATTATCTCAGGTTCTATGGCTCCCAGAAGGGACCTCAGAGGCCATCTAATCCAAACTCTTCATTTCATATTTGAGGAAACTGAGATCCAGAGTTGAAATGACTTACCCAGATTCATACAGATAGTAAGAACCAAGTAGGGCTTGAACTTAGGTCTTTTCATTCCAAAGCTGGTGTTCATAAATGCACCCTGATGCCTCCTTGTATATCTTGAACATAGCCCTTTTTCTCCATTCGAACAGCTTCTGCCCTCGGTTACATTCTCATTACCTCTCACCAGACTCATCATAATCATCTCCTAATTGATCTCCTTGTCTCAAGCCCCTCCCCTCTTTAATCCAACCTGAGATTTCAAAGGAGGCCAAACTGATTTCCCTAAAGTACAAACTTGACCATGTCACCCCTCTACTCAATAAATTCCATTGACTCCCTATAACTTCCAGGGTAAAAAAAATGCTCTTCTATTTGGCATTTATAGACCTTCACAGGAGAAGGAAATGGCAAACCAGTCCAGTATCTTTGCCAAAAAACCCCATGGACAGTATGGGTCAGACGTGACAGACATGACTGAATGACTTTCTAACCTGACTTCTGTCTACTTTTCTATCCTTATTATAGCTTACTTCTATTATAACTTACTTCTATCCTTATTATAGATTACTTTCTCTCATACAAACTGCATTTAGGACAGATTGGTCTTTTTCATTCTCATAGCCAGTACTCGAACCTCGTCGCCGCTTGTCTGGCCCCCTGTCTCCCATGTCAGAATTCCTAGCTCCCTTCCATGGCCACATTAAGCACCACCTTCTCCATGAGGCCTTCCCATATGCCCCCAGCCCTCTCCCCAAAATAACCTCGACATTTGAAGCCTTTCAAAATTTTTCATCTTTATTATATTTATTTTGACTTGAAGTCAAAAGACCTGATTTTTTGAATTCTGCTCATTTCTACTTATGTGGCTACCTGGATCACCTAATATCTCTTTATCTATAATAAAGGGGATAATAGCAGGCCACCTCCCTTACATATATATTGTGAGAAAAGCACTTTATAAGCCTTAAAGCAACATTGATAGGGGACATATTCTGATTAATATTATTATTACTACATCAGAGTGTCCCAGTCATGTTGCTATAGTGGTGAGTACCCACAGCAGCACAGTATACTATATTTCTATCTATGATGTACATTTTTTTATTTGTAAAAAAAAAAAAATATGTTCCTGTTGTCTTCCTCAGCTACGCTGTAAGCCCCTTCAGGACAGGGACTATTTCTGCATTCCCCAGAACTGTGCACAGTGTCTGATGCAAAGAAGACTCTTAATTAATGTTTGTTGAAGTGATTAAGATGGAAACACATTTTACATGACTGCACATGTATAATCCGTATCATATTGCTTACCATATGAGGGAGGGGACAGAAGAGGGTAGGAGGGATAGAATTTGGAACTAAATTTTTTTTTAAAAACTGAATGTTAAAAACTGTTTTTACATGTAAATGGGGAGGATAAAATATTATGTTTGTAAAATTCTTATTTTTGGAATGACCATAGTGATTCTTTTTGGAGGCAATTGGGGTTAAGTGACTTGCCCAGGGTCACAGAGCTAGAAAGTATCTGAGGATGGATTTGAACTCAGGAAGATGAGTTTCCCCTGACTCCAGGCCCAGCACTCTATCTGCTGCGCCACCTCACTGCTAAGCTTGGAGGCTGTCTAAGATTGATCTGGACACTGAAAGAATAGTCATTTTGATACAATGGAGGATACATCTACAGAAGGAGAGAGAAGGTCCGGTTCCAGTAGGATGTCACTCTGGGCAACATGACATCAGAGTCTTGCCTGTGTCTGTCTATGTGTACAGCCAGAAGAAGAAAGAGTAGACTAAAAAAAGGGTAAAGGGCAAAAAAGGGAAGTATTCCAGACTGGTAGAGGGACATTCTACCCACTCCCCAATTTTGCTGAGAATAGAGTGAAAAAAGAGAGAGAGAACTCTTATCTGAGGGGCCCAGGAGAAACAATGATCATAGGGTCATAGATTTGGAGTTAGGAGGAACTTACAGCTCCTTTTATAGAGGAGAGGTAGTTAACTGGAAGAACCAAGGTTTGAGCCCCAGGTTCTTTGATTCCAAATCTAGCCCTTACACAACAAACCGTTTGGCAAAAGGCAGCATCCAAATGGCCAGCATGGGGAGCAACCATTTTATGAAATACCCCCACCACCAACTTCCATTCCAGCCCCTTGGGGCTTTCTGCCCCATATCCTGTGAAAAGCAGGCCTTAGAGAAGGGAGACCTGTGCTTCTTCCACGACCATTGCTGTCTTCTGACAGGGAGTCCAACTCTCCCAGGCCAGGCTACAGCTGCCAGGAACGAGGATCGGGAAGGCACAGATGCTGCTGTGTGAGGTTTGCCCAGGAGGGCCTGGGACTGGCCTACAAAACAAGAAGGGCAGGTGCATTGGGGAGGGGAGGGACCTAGAGCAAGCTCTGCATCTGGCAGTGCATGCCCCTGAGCCCCAGGCTGGGGACAAGAGCCTTGATTGTCCCTTACAACAGTAGCCCTGCTGATCCTAGAGAAAAGAAAGGCATGGGTCCTCTCCGGGAAGAATGCCCCACTTTTCTCTCCAGAGCTGGGGCCCCTGAGCAGAGGCTCCAAAGTCATGGAATCCACAGCTCTAAAGTTGGCAGGCCATCCAGAGGCCTGGATGCCATCCCCAGCCTAGCAGTGGGCTCTGGGCCCCTCCAGGCTAGAATAGAAACACACTCTGCTCTTTGTGCCTGAGACTTGGCTGGAGCCAGACTAAATCCTTTTCAGACAAAGCTGCTTCGGGTACCTCTGAAACCACTAGAAAAGGATGCAAAGACCCTGCCTCTATCACCCCTGCCCCAGTGTCCCCACTCCTCTAGGGATTTTACATGCCACCACTCCATGCATGAGTCCCCATACCCTGACTCTGTGTGCATCATAAGAGTAGTTTGAAAGTAAGGGTCAAATCGAAGAGAACACAAAGGCAGCACGAAGCCTGCAGGGGCAGAGCCCAGCGCAGCTGATGTCAGAGTTGTTTTATGAAAACAAGGCTTGAGGTCATTTCACTTCGTACATGAAAGAAATTTTGCTTTAAAGACTTTTACCTAGTAAACAGTGAGAAAAATTATAGGCAGGTCCTTAGGCATTGCAAAGAACAATGCTAGACTCACTGGTATGTAGTGAAATTCCCAATAAATCCAGTTTAGTCTAGTGAAAGGTGCCCTGGGATGGCAGCTGGGAGAGCTGGGGCCTTGTTCAAGCTGACTAATTCATGGTATGACTTTGGGCAAGCCATGGGAGGAAGCACAGAGGCCAGCGTACTCAAAGCCTGCCTCTCCACACTTGCTAGCTAGGGAAGGCAAGTCACTTTACTTCCTCATGCCTCAGTTTTCTCATCTGTAAAATAAAGGAGTTAGATTAGATGACATCAGAGGTTCCTTTTCTTCTAGGCCATTGTTCTTATGTGCTCTCCTTTCTCCTGCCTGGGTCTCACTTTTCCATCATCAATTAAGTCTAAGCAGTTGTATTATATGAGATAGCAAATATAAAATAAAATGCTTTGCAAAACTGTAGAAAGTGCTGTAGAAATGCTGTCATGATTGTTATTAACTTATATTATTATTGTTGTGATACTTGGAAGTTGGACCAGATGCTCTGAAAGGTCTCTTCTAGCTCCAATGTTCTCCTAAATCCTAGAACAGAGTCTCTCACAGCATCTTATGCAAAGGAAGCCTAAGACAAATCACAAGTACTACTCCTGTGGCATTCTCCAATCCCAGAGTTCTTGGCCGTCACTAGTTCAGGCTAGCAAATGGCCTTTTGGCAAAGAGATGCTGGCGAGGGCAAGGAACAATTTATCCTGGGGGAGCAGAAAAGAATGCTGGTCTCATTCCCTTTGCTACCAGTGTTCCTCCTCAGGGAAGGTGAGCCAGATAGCCATTTGTAGTGAGTTCTTCAGCAGGCTGAGGTCATCCAGACAAATAGGATTTGGCAGGACATTGTTCCCTCAAATAGATGTGAAAAGGGAAGCACAGAGAGAGGCCTTGTCCAGAGCCTCCTAACAAGTTTACGGCCAAGGCATCCATCCAGACCTTCAGCTCAGAGCCAGGGCCTGCCTTGGTCAAATGAAGGCCATTGCAGGACTGGATCCCTGATCTCTGTCTCCCACCTTGAGCCAACTTCTGAAATCTAGTCTTCACTGGGAAGCCGGCCTGTGGTGCTATGGACACACCTTGGTACAACCACATTCCTGGGCAAATCCTGCATGATAATAATTTAAAAAACATATTTCTGTAGTGCATTAAGGCTTCTAAAATGTTTTATTTTAGAACATCTTGGTAATGCAGGGGGTGTGATATAATTCCCATTATACAGATGAAGAAACTGCAGCAATAATAAGTGGGACAGGTAGTCACGTAGCTGGTAATTATCAGAGCTAAATTCAAAGCCAGCTCTTCTAACTTTAAGCCCAGTACCCTTTCCACAACACTGCCTCCTGGGGTTACCATAGCTCCAAAGGCCAAAGCATTAGGGGTTGGCATGGGGGAGGTGAGGCTTGTAGACTGAAGAGCAAGAAATCACCATGTTCATGACTAAGTGTACTAACTTCAGTGGCCAAGGGAGTGCTCCCACCACCGTGTTTATAGATCCAGGTGTTGACCCTATAGCTGTTCAGAGAGGATTGTCAAATCATTCAGGGTAGCCACAGCTTTAGGACTCCAGCCCAAGTAAAACTTTATTAGTCAATCAACCACCTTCCAACCTACCGTGGGGTTGCTGAGCACTGTGCTGGGTACTGGTCAGGTTATAAGTATTTCCCAGTGGCCCCCTTCTATCTATTAGTCATTAATATATGGCCCACACTCTCAGCAGACCCACCTCTCAGAAAAGGGGACTAGATCTGAAATCCCACTGATTGAGCCAAAGGTTGTGTGGAGCAGGTGCCTTGATGACAAGACGCTGGTGGGATGCAACCCTGGCTCCCTTATATACATCCCTGAGCATGGGAGCATCCCAGTAAGCCATCACCAAAGTCATTTATCTTGAGCAATGGGGTAAAATCTACTAGCTGCCACATCTCTGAGGATCTAGGCGTGTTTTCTTTATTTCCACTGTGATAATCATAACTATACACAGCATAACAATTTGGGACTTATATTTCCAGACTCATGGCAGCTGCTGGGACTGGGCCATTACAGGGAGACATTATTACTATGATTACAATACATGAGAGCCGTCCAGTGCAATGACCAATGATTTACAATCTCATGTCCATTCATTCAGCAGTGGGTAATAGTATGGAACTTACCTTGCAATTGTGGAATAGGGAGAACTCTGTGTGGACCAGTTTTCCCATCGAAACCTCTGGCTCTGCTTTTGACTCCCGATAATCTGTCATGGTGCCAGGCTGAGGTTTAGAGTTAAAGAAAAAGAAGACACTAAACAAGGGAACGTGAAATGATACTGTCCTCCGTGAGGAGCCTCTGAATAGGACATTCAGGCAGCACGATCAAGGGGAGTAAAAAGCTACTCAAAGAAGCATCTGGAAAGCAATTTCATTTTTAAAAGGAGCAACAGAAATTGGCCAGAAAAGCTTTGCAAGATACAGCAAGTTTTTCCCAGCAAGAACAGCATGCTACCAACACACAGATTGGATTTGTAATCAGAAGCTTTGGATTTAAATTCCAGCTCTGCTACTCACTGTGTGCCGTAAACAGGTCACTGGGACTCGGTTTTCTCATCTGTAAAATGAGAAGTCCCAGAGGGAACTTTTTCATCATTCAATCATATCTGGGTCTTTGTGACTTTTTTTGTGGGAGTTATAGTTTACCTATTTAGTTGATAAGGCTGATTTTTTAAAAATCCCAATGAAATTTAATCATTTAGGGGTTTTCTTGGAGACACACTGGAATGATTTGTCTTTTCCTTCTCCAACTCATCTTATGGATGAGGAAACTGAGGCAAACAGAGTTAAGTGACTTGCCCAGGATCACTAGTAAGTGTCTGAGGCCAGATTTGAACTCAGATTTTTCTGACTCCAGGGCCAGTACTCTATTCACTTAGTTGCCCTCAGAGGGGACTAGATGATCTCTAAAATCTAAACTTGATTATATGACCAAGCAAGTAGATATGTCTACATTTGTTTGTGGGCACAGGTTCACACATATGTACATAGAGACTTATAAATGTACATACATACACTTGTGCACGTACACACGTGGTAATATGCTTTCTGACAGATACTCTTCAAACATGAGTTTATCTTGTTTGCTGTTACTAGAACTACCTTATGGACTGGTGCGATGTCTTTAATATTAATAATTATTAATAATAATAGTCAATATTTGCATAGCAATTTAAGGTTTACAAAGTGCTTCATGTATATAACGTGGAGTTCAAACCTGGGCATTTGCATAAAATTATCTTCATTGGTGGAGAGAATGATTACTTGCCTGTGGGAAATGTAGAGTTAATGAGAACTTGGGGAGAGGAGAGTTTTCTGGCTCTAACTTTGAGAGAGGATGTACATGGTTCTAGGATCTCTTCAGGGAGATACCCTCAAATGGAGAAAAGGCTCCTGGAAGAAGCCAACGTGTAGAGGAGTCGACATGTCATCGATTTCCAATTTACCGCGCCAGAGCCTTGGGTGAAATTGGGACTCTCTCTTTTGGTGGAGCTGAGATATCTCACTCTCAGTGGGAATTCCCATTCACTCTATGTTTTCTGGCATATTCTAATCTATGTAACTTCTCTGATTTCTCTTTGCTATCAGCTTGGATAAATGGGTTTATTGACTATTCACTACAGTGATAGTCATTGTGTAACTGGCATTGGGGAGAAAAGGGAACAAGCATCCTTTAATACCTACAATGTGTTAGGTGCTGCGCAAAGTGCTTTACAAACATTATCTCATTTGATCCTCATAACAACCCTCAGAAGTAGACGCTATTTATTAGCTATTATCTCTATTTTACATTTGAGGAAGCCGAGGCAGATAGAGATTAAATTACTTGCCCAGGGTCACTCAACTAGTATCTGAGGCTAGATTTGAAGTCAGGTCTTCCTGATTCTAGACCCAAGGGTCTATCCTAGGCTAACAATGCTTGGGGAAGGGAGTAGTGAAGATAGATTTAATTCTAGTCTGGTATCCCATCTCTAAGGAGATCTGAGTAGTCAGCTTTATGGTCCCAATTTCTTGCTTCCTTTCAAATCAAAGTCTCTCTGGGAGAGGGATGGAGACTACGGAGATACCTATTCACGCCTCTTTGGGAGTTACATTTAAACAAACCCATGTAGACATAAACATAATTTACATGGGCAAAATACACACATACTCTCTATATACATGTTATCTCTTCTGATGGTTATAAACAAGCTATGAAATAAGTGCTAAAGTTAATATTCTCTCCATTTTTCAGATTGAGAAACTGAGGCTGACAGATGTTAAGTAAATTGCCGAGGGTCACACAATTAAGTGTCTTCTTCAGTGAAAAGGTAGCACTTCTCATCACCAAGGTGAGTTCCTCTATATCCGCCCTTCATCCCATTCCTTCCCATCTTCTCCACCATCACTCTCCTCCTGTCTACTGGACCTATCCCTGCTGCTTACAAATAGACCCAACTCCCTCATCCAAAAACACCCCCCAAAAACACAAAAAGAAAAAAACCTAAGCCCTCACTAGACATGACCCCTTCACCCAATCCTATATCTCTCCTCCTTCTCTTAGCCAAACTCCTAGAAAAAGCTGCCTACACTCATTCACTGTTACTCCCTCTCCTCTCATTCCTCAATCCTTTTGTAATCTGGTTTCTGACATCATTCAACTAAAGCTAACTCAGTGCTCTCTTACAGATCTAATGGCCTTTTCTCAATCTTCATCCTTCTTGATCTCTCTGAAGAATTTGACATTATTGACCATTCTCTCCTTCCTGGGGATTTTCTGATATTGTTCAGTCCACCCCCATCACCTTGGCTCCTCTCCTACCTGTTTGACTGCTCCTTTTCAGTCTCCTTTGTTGGTTCGTCATCCCTACTCATGCATCATGCCCCTTATCTGTGGATGTAGCCCCGGTGCTTTGTTCTGGATGCTCTTCTCTTCTTTCTTTACACTCTCTCACTTGGTGATCTCTTCTGCTCCTATTTCTTTTTTTTTTCTTTTTGGAGGGGGGAAGGTAGGGCAATTGGGGTTAAGTGATTTGCCCAAGGTCACACAGCTAGTTTCTTGTTAAGTATCTGAGGCCGGATTTGAACTCAGGTTCTCCTGACTCCAGGGCTGGTGCTCTATTCACTGCGTCACCTAGCCACCCCTTCTGCTCCCATTTCTATGCAGATATCTGCCAGGCCTACATATCCAGACCTAGTTTCTCTCTCAAGATGAAGCTCTGTATTAACAAAAATTTACTGGACATTTCAAAATGAATTTAGTTTTGACACCTCAAAAGCAGCATGTCTAAAACACAACAATCTTTCCCTCCAAATCTATCCTTATTCTAAAATTCCCTGTTTCTGTCAAAAGGACTGCCATACTTCTAATTACCAGCCTTCGAATCTTGACATTATCATGAATTCCTCTCTTTCCCTCACTCCATATATCCAGTCAGTTGCCAAACGGTAAACCGTTTCTGCAGCCACAACACCTCTCAAATCTCTTCCTTTCTCTCTACTTGTGTGCTCACTATCCTGGTTCGGGCTCTCATCACCCCTCATAATATATAATTTAATACACACATATATTGACTCCCACACTTATCCCCCCAACAGAATAGAATGAAATCTTAAAGACAAGGAGTGTTTCTTTTCGGTCTTTGTATCACCAATGTCTGACTCACTGCCTAAAATACAGTAGGTATTTAGTAAGTCCTTGTTAGTTGATGAAGTGAAATTTCAACTCCTCTTCTTGACTTCAAGTCAACTTGACTTCAAGTATACCTCTATGTAGACAGACATCACAGCTCAGGTGAAGGCTGGAGTTATAAACATGAAGAACAATCAGAAATGGACACATGCTGGCACAGACTTCTGACTTCTGAGTTTGGGCATTTTGCCTCCCTTAAGAGACAAAGTTAAACATGGCTGTTATGCCTCAGTTCTCCTTCCTTCCTTCATTCATTCAATAAGCATGAACTAAAGTATCTATTATTTGCAGAGTAAATGCAGTTTAGATAAGACACAGCCCCTGTCTAACCTCGTAGCTCTTGCAGCCTTAAAAGAATAAGGTACAAACACCCAGCAATAACACACAGACATACAAGATGAATGCATTAGGGTACTGCAAAGAAAAGTTTTATGTGCAGTCTGAGGAGAAAGATTTTTCCAAATTGGGCATGGATGGGAAAGGTTGTACTTTGGCTTTGAAGGCTGAGTAAGAGTTCAACAGACAAAGATGGATTCCAAGGCACAGGGAAGAACATGAGTAAAGGCACAAACACAGCAGAACTCATAGCTTATTCAGGGAGCCAAAAATACACCACTTTGACAGGTACATAGATTATGGAAAGGACATAAGGCTGATTTATGAGATAAGGTTAGAAAGGTAGGATGGAATGAGATGTGAGAAGGCTTTGGATGCCAACCAAAGGAGTCTAAAGTTAAGCTAGTAAGCATAGTCGCTGAACATTTTAAGCAGAAAAGCAACATGACCAGATTGATGATGTTTTAAAATGTTATTCTGGTGGCAGTGTGTGGAATACATCTGGGATAGGGAGAAAATGGAGGAGGGAAAACTCATTGGGATACTATAGAGCTACCTTTATGGTTGGTAATGGATATCAATGGTAGAATGATGACAGCGGGAACAGATGGGGGAAAGACACAAAAGATGTTGGAGATTCTGACAATTACTCCTGTATCACACCCTCTGCGCTCACTTCCCCAGTTTCTACTTGCACTTCCATGTTGGGTCCACAGAGATTCAGCTAACTACGGTTACCCCTTCCACATCACAACATTCCCTATTGTGATTTCGATATATCATGTGTTGGCATAAGAAATTAAAAGGAAATTTGGGGAGAGTTTTGCAAAAGTTACAGACAACATGCAAAGGTCAGTAGACAACACAGAGCCTATGACCAAATACTTAACCCAAATTTTACAATAAAGTATTGTAAACACCCCATAAAAGAAAAAGAAACAAATTAGACTTCTTCTCTGGTATGAAGGGAGGGCCAAAAAATTTTATGAGGATTTTCCAGATTGTGGGGATAACATGGCCCTAATCCCTGTGATATGGAAGGGATAGCTGTACTACTTCCATCAAGGGTCTAGGGGTAACCCTAAGACACTTAGATTTATTTCTAGTACTGTTGTTCACAAGCCCCCGTTGGTCTACTTTGCATTTATTACTACCTTCAATCACCTTTTTTAAAAAGTGTCTTTACTGGGCAGGATAGTTGGTACAAAAGAAGTCCCCAACCAGCCTTGTCCTCCATGCACATACATGAGGACTTTGGGTAGGGTTCAAACTTAAAGTACAAGGGTAGCCAGTAATTAAAGAATAAGTGTGGCCAAGGGGTAAGTCATATATCTTGGTTATTAGATGTCCTTTTGTTTCTTTATAGAGTCCTCATAAGTGCAGCTCTAAACTCAATACCCTTTGTAGATTCTATAGCATTTCTCTAAATCACAGGGGATCCTGATCCCTGAAATCATTGCCATTCTGTCTTTGACATATCTTTGTGCATGTTCTTCCTCAGTCATTGATCCCTACTGCCCTATCAGCAACTGCTACTGGCATTCATGGACTTTACTATTGCCTCTGGTCATGAACAGGACTTCTGATGGTTCTGATAATTCTCCTGAATACACACAGTTTCCTGGTGTGGGAAGGAGAAACGTGATGAGGAGAGAAAGAGAAATTCTCAGGGATATGGTTGGAGCTTCTCTATCTTGTGTAAAGATGGGTCTGCTGTTGGAATATGCGATTCAGAACTAGCTTGCAGTATCACATATAGGTCTAGATGTGTGTCTGATTCAGCCAGTCACAAGATACTCCCTGGCATCATCTGTCTCTATCCAATGATAAAAGCACTTTATTACCTTCCAAATGATTAAGGGCTTGTTCATATGTAATGTATATTTTTGATTGCTCAATGTATTTACTTCAAATGTCTGGACATTCTGTGATTACATTAATTGGGGTGGAGGTAGAAACCACTACTCTTACACTGCCTTTCTGTGTGACATTGAGGGTCACAGCTTCTCTGGGTCTCATTTGCCTGATAATAGAGTGGACTGGATGACTCTGATGTTCCTTTCACCTCCAGATCTAGGATCCAATGATCCCATTATACAAAGGTACTTATTGAACTTTGCTAACCCCTGTCTTCTGTTCTCATTTTTCTGTTGCTTATTCTTTTTGTTTAAGGGTGTTTTCCCAATATTTTATACCTTTTAACACCATTTATGATTGGTTTCCATCTATGTCTTTTCCCTTGACTTTGGTATTTCTCTTTTCCTTCAAATCCATCAAACAGTGGCTTCCCACAAGAACCCTCACTCAACATTCAGTCCTTTAGCAGCTAGGTACAGCCCATTTTGGAGGCAGAGGAACATTTGTAAGAACAAATGTTGGATGTGTCAATTAGTCTTTAACACCCTCCTTTGGAGATTATTCTTTACCCTAGTTGGGGTGGACAGTGGGGAAGGAGTCAGCATGTTGCCTTAGTTTTGAAGGTCCCAGGAACTTCCATTTTGTGGGGAGGCAGTGTTGCCCAAGGACCCTTTCCTTGTTGCCCTTCCATCTTTAAGCCATATGACCCTACCATAAATAAACCAAATAAAAGAATCATTGATTTCATCATCGCCTGACTCATCTAATTCTGTCAGGAAACTCCTTTAAGTTCCACCAACAGATGCCAAAAACAAAACAAAACTCCTAGGTCCTGAGATCGATGCACCCTTCCAAACACCGAAGTGAATGATTTCCCTTTATTTGACATATTCCTCTTGATTCTCAATTTCCCAATTTCTGAATTCCTCCATTGCCTCCTTTATTCCTACTGCAATTTTCTCTCACAATTCTGTGTCTTCTTGGCAGTGAATTCCTGATTATCTTTTCAAATTCTCCCTTACCTTGTCAGATTCTATTCCTCACTCACTCTATGTTCTCTACTTCATCCTTTCAAAGCAAAACACTTTGTATGGAAGTTCCCCTCCGGAGATCTCACTGTCATTTAAATCATCCTTCCACCCCAGCCAGAGCATCACGGCCCTAATCACTAACCACTAGCCCTTCATCTCTGACCATACAGAATAAGGATTTAGCAATGGTCCCCCAAAAAGTAGACTTGAAACAATACAATAATACAACGATCCAGGTCAAAACAGAAACTAAAGCTCAAGGGATCTATCCAAATAGAGAAAAAGAATTGGTGAAGATACATATGGCAAGGCGAGATCTAAGCTGGCAAGAGGCCTGCAACAGAGAAGGAAGTCTTACTAGCAGGTGTTTAACAGCAGAGGGCATGAAACAGAAACCTAGATCCTAGAGACTGAAATATTAGGAAATATGTCCAAACACTGGGAAGGTGGAGAGGGAGTGGATAGGAAACCAGGCAGAAAGCTTTGACACTGAACAATTAGGATACCAGGCATAGCTATCAGAGTCTGGAATATAAGCCAGAAACATGGTTCTAGTGAAATAGACCATAAAGCTGTAAAGTCAAGAAGCACTGAGGCAGTATGGAGGAGTAGAATTTGGTGTTGGAAAACCTGGATTCATGAATTTTCTTGAATATGAGCCAACTAAAAACAATGGACCCTTGGGGAAAATGAAGTTTGGTTATTGCCACTTGTGATTATAAACCAAACATTGATTCATGGGAAAATTTTGTTTAGAAGCTACGTTGCAATTCTAATATATTAGAGAATTTGATCAATCTTTGAATGTATGAGGGGATAGTAATAACAATAGCACCTACATCCCAAAGTTGTTGGAGGAATTAAATAATTCTAAAGTGCTTAACAGAGTGAGCACTGTACAAATGATTGACTGTTGTTGGATTGTAAATAAGGTGTCTAAGACAATAGCATGAATAATTTTCTAAGAAGGGTAAGTTAAGATTTTTTTTAATTGAATAGATGAAGTTTGACTTTTGAAGTATTGAGAGGGATGCCTTCTGCCAAAAAAAAGAAAAGAAAAGAAAAAAGCTTGGGGACTGTACATCCTAACCTAACTGACTTTTGAAACTATGTTTAAAAACAAACATGATATTCTTCGGACTTCCAGTTTTCTTGTATTGTGGAATTTGGGAAGCATAATATTGGAAATGCGAATCTCCTTTTAATTGGAAGAGTATGCTTTAAAAAAAAACATTATGGGAAATTTTTCAAAGATATTACAAAATTTTGTTAGGCCAATTCCCTATTGCCTTATTCAAATGAACATGATAAAAATCTTTTTAAAAAACTGTAAAAATGAAGTGCCTTTTGCCTTAAATTCTTACGATTTAATAAAATATTTAAGGACCCCTCCAAAAAAGAAAAAGAAAAAAAAAACCTGAGGTCCAATCCCAGCTCTACGCTGTATGAGTGACTTTGGCAAGTCATTTACCCTGCTTAGGTCCAGTTTCTTCCATAAAATAAGGAGTGTGGACTAACGACCTCAAAGCAACCTTTTGGCTCTAAATCCTCTCATACTGAAGAAAAGAAGAGCAAAACAAATGGCAAATTTTACTTAGTGCTGAGTTCTTGAACTCCTGATCTAGAATTTCTAATACTTGGGTCTACTTAACATTGTAATTTCCAGACTTTACACAGCAATAGTCCCCTTTCTTTTTGTTACTCAGTCATGTCTGACTCTTCATGGCCCCATTTGGAATTTTCTTGGAAAGATATTGGAGTGGTTTGCCATTTCCTTTTCCAATTCATTTTACGGATGAGGAAACTGAGGCAAACTGGGTTAAGTGACTTGTGCAGAGTCACACAGCTAGTATCTGAGAGCAAATTTGAATGCAAGTCCTCCTGATTCTGGGCCGCCATAATCTCCCTAGCTGTCCACCTTTTTGGCCCCACCTCCCAAAGATCACAACCCTACTTTACACACACATTTTTTACTTTAAAAATCTACCCAAATAATTTTCTTAATTCCTCTTATATTTTTATTTTTACCAGACTTGTACATGTTTCAGTGTAGGAGGTCTCAACAGGAACTCCACTAATACAGATCATTCTCTGCAGCTTCTAGTATGAGGGAACCTTGAGTAGTATTGGAAGGCTAAACATCTTTCTATGGATTATATAGCCACTCCGTGTAAAATGTGGAACTCGATGGGCAGTCAGATGATACTGTGGAGTCAGAAAGACCTGCATTCAAATATGGCCTCAGACACTTATTAGTTATGTGATCCTGGGCAAATCACTTAACCCCAACTGCCTACAAAACAAACAAAAATAAAAATGTGGAAACTAAAGCCAGCTCTTTATCCATTATACCACACGACCTCCTATTATATTCAAATAAAATTAGGAATTTATTACAATTTCCACAAACACAAAATATAAACATAATATATGCAGATATTTGTTTACTCAGATAAAGAAAGCAGCACAGTAACACAATTTGCCTGAGTGGATAACCAAGCCCATGGTGACGGTTCACAGCCATGTGGAAATACAAAATAGACTAATTCAGATTTACCCTCCTTTGTGCATACCAGATTAAGTAACTCCTGCACAACATTCATTGTTAGTTGGAGCAGTTACCATGTTAGTCTTGATCCTGTTGACTTTGATTTAAACTTTGTTTTCATTGGAAAAAATGGGTGTAATTATACAGGGATTATACACAAAAATATCTCATTATTTTGGCTATCATTTCATACCCCCATCACCACTGCAGGAAAGATCTAGCCCACTCCACAGTTCAGAAAACTCTGACTTAAAGACAGAATAAGTCTATGGGTCACCCTTAGGATGTACAGTCCCCAAGCTTCTTTTTTTTTTTTTTTTTTTTGCAGAAAGTGTCCCTATCAATACAAACACGTTGATTTTTTTAAATGCCCAGTCTTACAAAATTCATGGACCATGTGAGGTAAACTGATTTATAGATGAAGTTTTAGAATAATAGGTGGAGAAAAGGTCACTTACCTACTTGTTTCTTGTCCAATCAGTGCACCAAAGATTTTTTGTAGTGCCCAGGCAGTGGGGGGAGGGGGAAGTGGGGGAGAGGGGGTTGTGGGCTTCAGCTGCTCTGTCATTCTCAGTCTGGTGGGAGATTGAGAGGCCTCTATTTGGTCTTATAGCTTCTGCTCCAGGTGGGCAGGGCTCCTAGCTGCAGTGTCTGGATCACAGGATTGGTGTAAACATATGGGCATGTCTCCGAGAGCTGTAAAGAACTCAGGCAAGGTGCAGGGGTCTGTGATGGTGAATGAGTGGCAGAATGGGTACATTCCCCTCCCCCCCCCGGACATACACACCTCTTTTGCCCCCAGATCTCATCAGGGAGTAGACCAGGTGCAGAAAAAGAGCCCCTCCCTTGACTCCACTAAAATCTTCCCCAGGGCCCAGCAAAGTTGATAGAAGCTAGTAAGAACTCTGAAGGTAGCTACTTCAACCAATTCTAGGGGCCAAGCTAAAAGCCAGAAGACAGTCAGGATATGTAAGGTCTTTATCTGTCAGCCACCAGATAGGCACTCAGGGCACCAGGTTCCAGGCTAAGGTCAGGGGTACGGTCAATTCTAAAACCCAGGTTTAGTGATGATCTCTTTTCATCTCTTTGAGTGGGTCTCTGTGAGCTTGCAGAACAAAGCTGTTGAGGCTCTGTGAAACCGCTGCTGCTGTTCTCCAAAAGGGGGAGGGGCCAAAAGCTTGGGGTCCCTGAAGAAAGAGAAGTTAAATTTTAATGACAGTGCTGCCTATAGGTGAAGGTTAAGTTGGCCCAGCTAGCAAGGTTTGAGAGTCAGGAAATGGGTGGGACGGGGAACCAAATAGGTTACAGAGCCCATTCAAAGGTCAGGGGGGCTGAGGTACTCAGGCTGGTTGGACTGGCTGGTATTTGAATGAGTAATATTCTCTTCCAGCTTCCAAGCCTGGCAGAGAAAGGACTGGTAAGGTAGCTGACAAGCAGGAGACATGGAAACCAAAGGAGAAATTGGGATCCATGAAGCCCTTGTCAGAAATGAATGTTCTCTGAACTACCATAGCATTGGAGCCAACATACCCCTGGGAAGCTTTTAAATCCTAAGCACAGAGAATGCTTGTTTTTAGAGGCTGAAAATACACGTCCTTAGCTTATCACATTGAGACCAAATAAAGACTGAATTAAATGTGTTTGAAATGAAAATCTTTGGTTTTCTATGTGTATGGAAGGCAAAGCCAAGTCCCTTTAGCCCTCTGATCTCAATGCTCTTTGGTGCTAAGTTTTGTTGACTAAAGCGCTTTTGATGGTTGAAGAACATTAAGACGGGGGCCACGAGGCTTAGTCCTTAGAAATGAGACTAACAATGGACATCTAGGGATGGGAGTGGGAAGAGGGATGCTTTTGTAAAAGGGGTATCTCATACCCTAACCCGAATTAATGCAACTAACAAAACGCTCTGTGAACTGACACCTTTACTAGCTGAGGATCCTTCTCTGAATTATAGAATCAGTCAAAGCCATAAATTAGATGTGCACATAGTGGACACATCTGTTGGATCATTGATCATTCAAAGGTATAAACTAGGTACCAAAAACCTAGTTAATTAAGGAGGGAAGGAGTAAAGCGCTTTGAGATACTAAATAAAATCACATGACAAATTGAACAGACCTCTGAGTCTAAGTATCATGGAGATTCCAGTGCGACTATTCCAGCAACTGCTCTAAGGATTGAGCTTTGGGAACGCTTTTAGGAGCCAGACCCTTGGGGGGAAGAGAAGGGGCAGGAAGGATAGTGAGCCAGAGGGACTATTATATACACTCTACTTGTCTCCCAATGACCACATCACTGGAGAAACTGGATCAGTAAAAACAATACACAGACAGTAGCAGAGGGAAGATGAACTAGATATGCTAAAAAAAAAAAAAAAAGTGATGGGGTACAGGCTCTGGGAACCCCTTGAGCCCCCAAGATCTTCCCACTTGATCTGAGGTTCACTCCCCAGAGGCCAAAAGTCCTCTATTGTCTGTTATCTCCAGGTAGCTTTCAGCTACCTCCCACCCTTGATCCCATCAAAATTCCATTCTCTTGGTTCCTGGATTCTGATCTCAGTCCCATCAAAATCCTCCTTAGACTCCTCCTCAAGACCCTCCTCAAGACCCTCCCCAAACCCCTTCTCTAAAGCACTCCTAGATCTCTCCTACAGTCCTTCTGTATATAGGATTCATCTTGCCTCTATGAAGAGGCTCATATTTAATCTAGCTCAGACTCAGTCTGTGTCAGATTGTTCTGGTTCACTTGTCAAAACAAGTACTCCAAATACCCCTTAGGAGTCTACCCATTACGGTGAATGTTTAATAAACTTTGTTTCACTTTGGTTGAGAGAAGGCTTGAGTTGAATTCATTCAGCAGGAACCAGTATGTTTGTATTTTGGGGTCTCAAGCACCCCTAAACCCCAAACCCAACAGAAGTATGACCCCTTGAAGTACAGAGAAGTAGCTGAAAGGCTCTGCAAAGATCTTGACCCTTAGGGCCCAGAAGAGAGCTGCACACCTAAGAGGAACGTCATGAGGATTCCAAAAAGAGGAAAAAAGGACTCCCATCCAACCAGAGGCACAGTCCTACTCACTTAAGTCAATTCACTTGCAATTCATGGCATCACCTTCCTGATGTCACAGTCCTCTCTGAGAATGAAGGACAAAAAACAACAACCGAATGTATTCCCTAAACTTGAACCCAGCTTTCTCATATTCTGTCCTAGTGGAAGAGCATATCCCAGACTTTGTGGAGGATGTTTTATACCAGCTGCTCTAACAGTACCATCTTACTAAATATTCATTTCTAAGTGCAATTAAGTTTGGCTATCTGGTAATCAGTGTGGGAGCATACCAGATGGAGACTCATGAATGACAGTCCTAGAAACCTGCAGTCAGTCACACTCTGGGTTCCTAGCCTGCCTGCATGACTGAGAGTTGGGGAAGTCAGCAGAGAAGGTTTACTTCACTTGCAACACCGTTATAATACCTCAATGAATACTCCTGAAAGACTGCTCGATTATAATAAAGTATTCCTTGATATACCAAGGCATGTGTAAAGTCATTCATAAGGATATTAGTGCAGATTGTAATCTGCGCATGCCTTCTTATCCCTTAAAGTAGACATCCATATTCTTCCATAAATCCTCCATAGAAAATCTACCCCAAATACTGTAGCTCTTGCTTTTAACGTTTGATAAATATCAGGATATCACTCCAGCTGCCTTTGTGCCACCCGTAATTCTCACGACATGACTGACTCTGCTTTCTTTTCTGGTCACCTATGTCCTTCATGATGTCTTTCACACTCAAGTCAATTCTACTTAAAAGAAAACTCTTCCTCAATCATGCAAGGCCTTATTGGTATACTCTGTTTGGACCTATGGGGGAATAGAAAGAAGTTCCAGCTCTCTTCTTTCTTAATGCTTTGGCTCTTGAGAAAGATGCCATAGGCAAACATCTTAGAGGCTGAGTGATGTGTATTATTGGAGGAGGGACTTCTGTGGGGGCCAGGAGATTTGGCCATAGAAGGAATTTGGAGGAAGCTCTGTTATTCTCTCAACAATAGGGATGTGACAACAGTGGCTAGAATACAAGCAGCTATAACATCTCAGGTAGAAGGCCTTGGTGGGTAGACTAGCACCTACCAGGAATGGGGAACCTGCAGCCTTGAGGCCACATGTGACCCTCTAGGTCCTCAAATGTGACCCTTTGACTGAATCCAAACTTCACAGAACAAATCCCCTTAATAAATGGATTTGCTCTGTAAAACTTGGACTCAGTCAAAAGGACATACCTGAGGACCTAGAAGGCCACATATGGCCTCAAGACTGCAGGTTCCCCACCTCTGGCCCTAACCTATACTGAAATCAAAGATGGAATCTCTTGTCAAGAAAGCCCATGTGCAGAGGAGTTAATGCCCAGGTCATGGTAATAGATGTGTCCTCATGACTGGATGCCATCATCTCTATGAGGCCAAAAACACCTATATCCCTTTTCCTCCTCAACCCTAGAGGGCAAGCAGGTAAGGAACTTGCTCAGAAAGGAAAGAGAAAGAGATGTGGCTAGTCAAAGTCAGGACAAAGAGAGAGTTTCCAGCCCTGTTAAGATAACTGTGAGAATATTGATTTGAGAAATGCAAATCAAAACAACTTTCAGGTACCACATCTCACCAGCCAGATTGGCTAAGATGACAAAACAGGAAAATGACAAATGCTGGAGAGGATGTGGAAAAAATGGAACACTAATGCATTGTTGGTGGAACTGTGAACTGACACAACCATTCTGGAGAACAATCAGGAACTATGCCCAAAGGACTATAAATAATTGCATACCCTTTGACCCAGTAGCACCACTTCTGGGGTTGTATCTCAAAGAGATCATAGAAGTGGGAGGAAGACCCATATGCACAAAAACATTTATTGCAGATCTCTTTGGGGTGGCAAAAAACTGGAAATTAAGGGGATGCCCATCAAGTGGGGAATAGCTAAACAAGTTGTGGTATATGAATGTAATGGAATACTATTGTGCTATAAGAAATGGGGAGGAGACGGTCTTCATATTCACCTGGAGACACATATACAAACTGATGCTGAGTGAGAAGAGCAGAACCAGGAAAAATTTGTACACAATGACAGACACGTCGTATGTGTGATGACCAGCTTTGATAAACTGGACTCTTCTCAGCAATGCACAGTTATAAGACGACTCTACTAGTCTCGGGATGGAAGTAGATATCTACATTCAGAGAAAGATCTAGAAAGAACAGAGTTTAAATGGA
>CM053587.1:94589901-94650187 GCA_028646515.1 Pseudochirops corinnae | reverse complement strand
AGAATAGACTGGGGGAGGGGGGATACACTAGGATGGCTGTTTTGGGGCGGTGGGTAGGGGAAAGAGGGGGAGAAAATCTGTAACTCAAAATCTCATGGAAATGAATGATGTAAACTAAAATAAAATTAAAAAAATTAAAATTAATAAAAAATAAAAAAAAAAGAACATATACAAAACAGTAACTTTTTTTCTATCTTTGTTTCCATTTTTACCCAGATACTTTAACTTCCATGCCAGGTAGACTCTGCTCCAGCCAGAAGATCAGCATGATACCAGTGATTCCGACCACATGGAGTTTGCAGGTTATCATACTTTGGAGGCAGAGGGATTTTGGGGAGGGCCAGCTATAGGCCAAATGATGAAATAGGTGAAATTTTTGAAATCCCCTTTTCATCCTCTCCCTTCCCGGACTATTTCATTGTCTCCTAACATACATACAAGTATGTATCCTACATACTTGTCAAATTAATTCTTTTAATGTGCAACTCTACCCGCATTGCTTTTCTACTGATAGACTGCAATGGTTCCTCATTACCTAATGAGTAAAATCTAAATCCTTTAGCCCGACAGCAAAATAGACCTATCCATGCTGACTCCAATCTATATAACCGACACTATCTCACATTACTTTAAAAAATTTTTTTCAATTAGCAGTTATTTTTCTCTCTTCTACCCATCCCTCCTCTGCACACTGGAAAAAAAGAAAAGAAGAGAAAAGCCTTTGGTTTTGTTTTTACTTTGTTTTTAAAAAGCATAGTCAAGTAAAACAAATTTCCACATTGGTCATTTCTGAAAGTGTGTGTGTCTTATTCCATATCTGGAGTCCAATCACATTTTTGTCAGGAGGTAGGTTGCATTCTTCATCATTGGTACTAAGGAATCGTGACTGGTCATTGCATTGATAAGAATCCTTAAGCCTTTAAATTGTTCTTCTTTTACACACTTTATACACCAAAGGAATTGTTTCTATAATGCGTTTCCTTTTGGAGCCCAGATCATTTGGGAGTTCTGATCCTAACTCCCACTCTCAATAGCAAGTCAAGTTTCCAGAGGGCAATTAGCTAAAAACTATGAGGGTCCTAAACCCAATCCTCATTCTCCTTGGCAATCTGGGTGTCTGCTGCAAGACATCTCCCCCTCGGGGTTCTAGAGATATCCCTGAAGAGTTGAGGGTATTTTTCTAGTGCCACTAGTACAAGCCTGGTTTCCGATGTATTCTACCCAATAGCTAACTAACACTTTTGCCTTATTGTCTATATCACTAATAAGCACCAATTAACATCCATTAGGTTTTACAAAGGGATATTTACAAAGAAGATACAGCAAGAATAGAAATACAGAACATTCCCCTTAATCAGTGGCACACTCTTGCCCTAGAGCACTTTGGTCCTAAGCAGAATGGGCTCCAGTTTAAAGCCTTTGTTATCTGGCATTCCCTGGTTAATAACCAAGTTCACTCCCAAGGGCGGCATGGTTGCTGAACAAGTCACTGCTTTGTTGCGGTAGGAGTCAGTCTGCTGCTATAGTATCTAGCAGATCACCCAGGGTTTCCTCACCAGACTCAGCTGTCCACAAATCCTCATATGGACTCCAGTTCCTGAGCCTCCATTGGTTCTCCTGGCCCTTCAGACCCCACCAGATCTCAAACTCATCTCCTCTGTCTCCAACATTCCTTCACTTAAAACAGTAAAAAACCAGACACAACGTGGACAGAAGCAACAGCAGGGCCTTGGCTCATGGCTACTTAGTATCCAGGTATTCAAGGGCTCTTGGCTTCTCTCCCACCCTGAGGTTACAGCAGCTTTACTCCTTACTCACATGCAACTGAGGTAGAAAGCTGATTTCTCCCTCTGGAGAGTTTTTTTTTTTTTATGCATGCCTAGTTCCAGCTCAGAAGCCAGTAAAAGTCCCTTTCTTCATCATACAATAAATGTAAAGGAAATGGTCACATTCTCTCAAATGAAGAGCCAGCCCACTCTATTCCATGTCATCAGGCATTCCCATTCCAGAAGAAAGCCCAGGACTTAGCCCTCACTGGACAGTCCTTCATTATATTGGGAACTATCGTGTTGGAAACAAAGCAACTGGACTCGGTTGTGGAGGAGAGCCCAGGAAGGCTTTGGGCCCAGCAGGAGCTGCAGGGCCTTCCATGCTGCTTCTGCCCTGCTGGGGCTTCAGACGTAACCAAGGTGATATGCCCATTGATGGATTAGCTCCCTCCTTTCGGTGAACATTTAGGATATTTAAGGGAGTCAGAGAAAGGGAAACTGGTCTATTTTTTATCAACCTGGCACATACATGTGTATATACATTACATGTGGGTATATATGCATATGTACACATGAACATGATTTATGTAAATACACAATACATGTGTGTATGCATGTGTGTGTAGATATGGGTATATAAAGTTGGAAATGGAAGATGTATACATATACAGATGAGGGAGAAGGAGATGGAGAGGGAGAGGGGGAGGGGAGAGAAGAAGAGGGAGAGGGGGGAAAAGGAGAGGGAGAAAAGGAAGAGGGAGAGGGGGAGAGGGAGAGGGGGAGGGGGAGGGGAGAGAAGAAGAGGGAGAGGGGGGAAAAGGAGAGGGAGAAAAGGAAGAGGGAGAGGGGGAGAGGGAGAGGGGGAGGGGGAGGGGGAGGGAGAGATCAACAAGCAGGAAGAATGAATGTGGAGGTTTGGGTCAAGAGCCAGATGAGTTTCCTGTTGGGGCTGGGCCTTGGATGTGTCCCTCCCACAGATAATGTGGCGTCATCTGTGCTTTTCTGGTTGCCCTCCCCTTAGGAACAGCATTAGGAGAGTTGCCATTTACACCCCTGAGGGAAATTGAATATAAGGCGTGGAGACTGCCAGCAGAGAAGATACACTTTCTCTGAACCATTCCCCTGCCCTTAGGGTATGTCTAATTCACGGTATGGGCACTCTGGTCCCACATTTATCATGTTCTATTTTTTATTATAGTTCCTTGCATACATATCTAGCCTCCCCTCCCCCGCTTCCACTAGACAGTACATTCTTTGACCAGGTCTTATTCATCTTTGTTTCTCCCTAAGTGTCCAGCAGATGCATACTCGGCATTTAATAAATATGTAGGGAAGCAAGCCAGCCACATATACATATTAAAGACAGACTTGATGCCAGCCACATATGCATATTAAAGGCAGGAATGTGGCTAGGCCAGAGGAAGACAATGACCTTGCCCTCTGGGCTTGGTTTTTGTGCTTGTTCAGATTCATTTGAAAAACAGACTCAAAGCATTTTGGGTCCCCTAAGAAGAAGGGGGAGGAAAGCCCTGCTATGAATCAGATCCACACAGTTCTCTGAGGATTCTTTGGGAGAGCCTCCTGATGTGGCTTTGGGGGACACAAGATCCAGCTGGGAAATTAAGCGAGGCACTAGCTCAGAGTTGTAACTGTAAGTCAGAGGGAAGCTTCTGACAGAGAAGCTGCACTTGGTAAAGCCCTGAAGTTGAAGTTGATGTTAGAAAGTGAACCTAATTCTGACATCCCTGGGTAGTTGCAGTAGTTCTATGTTCCAAAATGTTTGGGGCCTAGGGTGAGGAATCTCCTTCTAGAAAGGAAACGCCCATTCTACAAAATGCTTAGGGAAAGAGAGGAGCTCATCCCCCTATCTCCTAATTATGGGAGAAAAGCCACTAAAGCATTTTCCCCCTAGTCCTGTAAGTGATCGTATCAGGGTTCCTTTTAGACAAAGGAAAAAAGTTCTCTAAGCTTTAAGCTAAAACAGCAATGGCAGAGCCCACTCTTCTATTTAGGAGGAGGAAGTAGCAGCCTCATAGCTCAGGATTCCAGCTGAAGCCAGAAGTTAGTGATAGAGAGAAATTTCTAACCTCATGCTCAGTAAAATCATGACTACAGAGACTCTTCACTCTGTTAACATGCCCACCAGAGTCTACCCAGTCAGAGGAAGCTTTATGTCCAATACTACTTGCCACATGAAACCAGTGCCAAGGAGGCCTAGCAGGATCAACTTACTCATATCAGTGGCTTTGTAACTCCAGAGGCTCTGTGAACTACCCCTCCCTACATGTAGCTGGCCATTTGTTCTCTGTATGCATCTGCCTTGTCACATAGGCCTCTTCAGGAGTGTTTCCTACACATTCCCACTCTTCCCACTAACACTGTGTGTACTGGTAGTAGAGTGTATTCCAAATCTGTGGAGAAAATGTTTTATTGCTTTTTTTTTTTAACTATGCTGTTTCATTAAACATCTTTGCTTTGAACTGTGTCTTCTGGTGGTTTAGGAAAAGTAAAGACATCAGTGGATGACTATGATATGAGCTACGGTTTTGAGGAGATGAGATTCCACAAAAATTACATTGAACTTGGGATAGCCCGGGGGGGGGGGGGGCCTGTTATATGATTTGGAAGTGTGCTCCCAGACGCTACAAATGTTTGTTGAATGAATGAATGAAAAAAAAGATAGCTGATTCCAAAATGTTTTCTTGGTCTATGTGTCATTGATTTAAATGTTTCCCATTCCTCCAGGTTCCCGTGAAAACTCTATCCTCTACACTTTTCTTTTAAAATCAAGAAGGTTGCCCCTTCTTGAGAATAAGTGAATAGGGTTCTGAACCTGGTGTTAGGAATACCTGAGTTCCAAACCAGTCTCAGATGCTTATTGACTGTGTGACCCTGGTCAGGTAATTTAACCTCTCTCATAGGGATATTAAGAAGAGGCAGGAATAGCATCTTTCTCCAGGTTCTTTGTGAAGATAAAATGAGACATTTGTAAAGTACATTGCAAATCTATATGAATGCTAGCCATTATTATTATTATTATTATTGATTTCAAGATTAACTATTTGTATACACTCATTTTGGCTACCCTTCAGAAGCAAAAAGGAATTTACTTATCCAGCTAAATGTCAATAGTAATCATACCATGTATTCAAATCACCTAGAGAATAATAACAGAGAACCATGATGGTGAGTCATGTGAGGAGTGGCATAAGGCACATCAGCCAAGACACAGATGATCCAGAAAGCATGTGGGCTGGTCTTGTAGCAAGAGATCAATCATCTGAGAACTACATTAATACCTACTTGCCACTAAAAGAATGAGAAGAATGCCTCCAGAATTATGGGTGATCCTCTACTGAGGATGTAGGAAAGGACAGACAAGAATCACACAAGATGAAAAGTGGGGAGAGGCTGAGATTGGCAATGGTTGAGGGATCCAATAAGACCCCCAATCTCTGCAAGCATCTAATAATGACCACATTTGAATTTATATCACTTTTCTCTCCCCTGGAGCTGAAAGCATTGCCCACACTTCAGTTATAATTATAGAATTTTGAAAAAAAGTTATTTAAATTTATTATTAAATGGGTCATCAAATTGAAGAATGCTTATAAAGCATAATTTCACACACGATCACTATTTGGGCAGAATATTTCTGCTTCCTTGATTTATCATTAATTCCCTTCCACTTTTTCTCCCAGAATTCTAGTGAGATAGGTGAAAAACAGCATCTTAAATAGGAGGGAACCAAGGCTATGATCTGAGTTACACTGGTGAGGGCAGAAATATCATGATTCACCACACTAGTGAGGACTGAGATGTGTGATTGGACAGACCCAGTGACCCAGCCCTTGCAGCGGGCATCCAGAAAAATTTGTTCTAGTTGCCTATTAGTGGCACCTTAAATCCAAAGTCTAAAATGGCATCCATCATCCTCTCCCCCGAAGTCTGTACCCTCTCCTGAACTTTGTATTTCTTCTTAAGGCACTGTGTCTCTCCTAGTTGTCCAGACTTGGAAGTTTATAGATTTCTTTAACCCCTTCCTCTCCCTGATACCTACATATACTCAGTTGTTAAGTTCTATTGATTGTACCTCTACTTTTTCTTTCGCATCTTCTAACGTGTGTCTACATCCTCTGCAGACATCTTATTTCAAACTCTTATCCCTTCTTGCTTCAACTAGTATAACAACTTCCTAATTTGTCCTCTTATCTCCTATCTGTAGTCTCCTCAGCTTATCTGTCTGATGGCTACTCTAGTAATCTTGTGATAATCTTGGCAGTTAAGTGGCATATTGGGCAGAGCACTTGGCTTTGCATTAAGAAGACCTGATTTCAGATCTAACTTCAGACACTGACTATTTCTGTGACCCTGGGTGAGTCTCTTGGCTGCTCAACCTCAGCTTCCAGAAGGATGAAATAGAAAGGATAATAGTACCTACTCTACAAGGTCATTTTGTTGTTTAGTTGGTTTTTAGTTGTGTTCCACATTCAGAGTTTTCTTGGCAGAGATACTGGAGTGGTTTGCCATTTCCTTCTCCAGATCATTTTTACAGATTAGGAAACTGAGTCAAACAGGGTTAAGTGACTTGCCCAAAATCACCCAGCTAGTAAGCGCCTGAGACCAGATTTGTACTCAGGTTTTCCTGACTTCAGGTCCAGAGTTCTATCCATTGCACCACCTAGCTGTCCCTTGCAAGATCATGGTGAGGATCAAATGAGATAATATATACAAAACACCTTTAAAAATTTTTAAATGCTATATAAATGCTAGCTCTTATTATAAAATCATAGAATCTCAGGGTTGGATGGGACCTCAGAGGTCATTTAATCTCATCCAGTCTAATGCATTCAGCCATTATCTAAAAGGTTTTGCTGGATGGGATCATCCAACCTCTCCTTGAAGCTCTCCAGGGATACCTAGTGCATCTTCCTCATGTGAGCACACCATCTGAAGAGGAGCTACCTTTTGTCTTTTTTTGCATCCCCAACACCTAGCAGTAGTGGCATCCAACCAGACTGGTCTATTCTGTTCCACTGATGTCTTGCCTTCTCTCAAGTTGATGATCATCATGGCAGTTTGATACCAGCCCATCCGGACTTTTTATGGCCCAGGCACTGAAACTTCAATTGTGAGGCCAGGAATCCACTTTGGCCCCCTTAAATACATTATTAATTTACCTCTTTCTTAATTTCTTCAAAACTCCATGCCAATGGCACCTTCTACATGATGATGTTTCCTATTCTTTCAGCTGTTAGTGCTCCCTCCTCCTACCCCCCTCAACAAATTTGACTTGTGGATATTTTTGTGCTTGGTTCAAGATTTCACTCTACAATTCATCAGCTTTGTGACTATGGGAAAGTCACCTAAATTCTCTGAACTCATTTCTCCTTGTGCAACATGGGAATTCCTATAACACCTACCTCACTGAATTATTATAAGACACACATTTTATAAACTCTAAAGTGCTATAAGAAGATAAAAATTTGTTATGGGGTAAATGAATGAGAAAAGCAAGTATGAACAGGAGAGCATATAGGATAAAATTTAGCATTGTCATGGCCACACCTCCAGGAATCACCAAGGAGATCAGAACAATAGGGATAATTCTGTACTAATTTCAAGCAGATCTCTTCCATAATCCTTCTTAACTAACACTTTCCCCAGGAGTTTTGCCTTAACCAACTGGCAAAAAGAATTGATTGTGATTCAGGCCTATACCTTCTCACCTTTAATCTTATTGGGAAGAAGAGCCAACAACTCAACTCCAGATCCTAGGGAGTGTGGGCAAGTCATGAATAGGGAAAATTAGAAAAAGCCAACAGATATCATAACCCAGCCACCAAATGTCAACCACCCAAGTTGATTTGAATGCAGCACCAAGAGGAACAGTTGGGAGCTTCCAGGGGAGGAGAGAGACTATTATTTTGCTGGAGTACCATCTGATATTTGGCATCTAAGAGAGAATTATTGATTGTGTTTTTTAAACTTCTCAGGACAAAGAGAATGTTTTTTAACCCAGGTTTTCTAGACAAATTGAGTCAGTAACAGTGGCTAGGCAATGACTGGGTGGGCTGGGCTTGATTCAGACATCAGTAATTTCATAGGTTTGAAAGGAAAGCCATTATTCTAGAGGATAAGAGCCAAAGAAGTTAAAATCACACCAAGGGAAGCAGTAGCTTTGCCCACAAAAAGGGGGCAGATCAGAGTGGCTGATAACCCTTTCTACCTACTTATCAGCTCAGCATAGCAATCACCATTGTGACACATAGCTTTGTGCATTATAAGTACTTTAACAAATCTGGATGGACACAGTAAAAGCAAATCTCAAGATGGTAATTCAGCAGAAAAAACTCCTGTTGTAGGAACATGTTGAGCAATGAGAAACTTGGCAAATCTTGTTGGCCAATGTCCTCTAAAATCCATTTCATGGCAACTTTAGTAGCATACACCATCCTTTTGGTCTGATCATTTGCTTGAGAGTGATGAAGTGTGATGGTGACAGCTTACATAAGCTTCCTGTCCACAAATTCCTTAAACTTAACTGAGGTAAATACAGACTCATTACAGGAAACAAGAGTGTCTGGCAACCCATGTGTAGCAGATAATTGGTACAGAGCTGGGATTGTTATAGCAGAAGTAGCCAGACCAAAAGTGATTGTTGGAATAGTTCTTGGAGCCCATAGACCAGCCCTCCTACATGCAGCCATAATATTAGTGAAAGTTTGTGAGCCTTGAGAGGAAGGGCCTACAGAACTGAGTGCTAGTTCCCTAACAGAGCCCCTTTAAACACTCTGTCTTTTTTCAAACCTCCCAGTCTGAGATTATAGATGGCTGAGTTTTGTGGGTTGGATTATTTCCACCCATAAAAAGACGCTATAAAAGCTTTTCATCCTAATGAGAAAAAAAACAATCCTTTCCTTCCATACTATTCATGGATATGTCATATTTAACAGCTGCAATTATTGGCAGATGTATAAAATGTTTGGTGACAGAGAGAATAGCTTCCTATAAAGTTTTTATTCTTTTTTATTGATAATAAGTTGGCCTCACTACTTCTACCAAGAGAATCCAGACCACTAACAAGAGATCAAATCCATTTATATGGCCTATAACAATCACTCATTTTAGTCTTGGGCTCTGCTTTATTCTCAACTTTTAGACATCAGGCTCTATTCCACAGTAGTGGGACTCCTGGGCCCCAAAGCAGGGTGAGATTGCATCTCTAATGAGTAACACACAACTCAAACCAAATTGCTTACTGTGCCTTTTCTTTTTTTCAGCTCAACTCAATTCAATCCCACTTGACAAGCATTGATTAAGCACCAACCCTGTGTAGAATCTCCACTAAAGTCCATCTCTAATGCCTCATTATAATGTGGAAGTGACTCTGGATCATCAAAACCTATTTTAATGGTATGCGAGTTCCAGCAGGTTCTACAAAGCTGGAAAGTCTTCAAAGTAAAGTCTGCTGATAGACTTAGCTAAGGAGCAGCATAATTTAAGGCAATGAACAGAGACAGAGGGAAAAACACTCCTGAGCAAAGAGGGCATAGCCCAACACCTTGGTCCAGTCACTTAGCAAATCTGAGCAACAATTTCTTCATCTGTAAAATTAGAGGATTGGACTAGATGCTTTCTGACATCCTACCAGTTCTAAAGCAATAATCCTGTTATTGAAAAGAGCAGGCCAGAAACCATAGCCAGCTCTGCAGAAGTCTGGTCCAACCATTGCTGTTATGTTGAAGGCTTTCAGGCCTGCAAGAAGATTTTTAAGGGCAGCAAGTGGCTAAATCATTGTTTGAAGGTCAAATTGAGTTATAAGTTTGTTCAGTTCAAGAGTCAGGATTCCCAGGACCTAGGAGAGAAGAGAATTTGAAATTGACAACCACTAAGGACAATCAATAGGATATAGGGATGAACCCTCCCAAAGGAAGAGCCATACAAGGTCCAGCTAGATTTCATCAGGATATAAAACCAAAGGGTGAACTGAGAGACCAGAATGGAGTTCAGAAAAATTGTCTGTCTAATATCTGGGAAGTCAGCACATAGTGAAGGAGAGCACACTGTGAAGGGAAGCTCTAAGTGTTAGGGAACTGAGTGTTGTGCACAGTAGAGAACAGAATTTGAATCAATAAGACCTAAGTTCAAATCCCAACTCTGCCACTTACTCTGTGTGTGTGTGTGTGTGTGTGTGTGTGTGTGTGTGTTACCTTAGGCAAGTCAGATAGCCCTCCTATATCCTCATCTATAAAATAAGGGCTTGACCTATAGCAAGGGGTTTTTAACCATTTTTGTCTAATGGAACCCTGTGGTTAGTCTGATGAAGCCTATGGACTCCTCAGAATAATGTTCTTAAATGAATAAAATAAAATACACAGAATTGCAAAGGAAACCCATTATACTGAAATGTAGTCATCAGAATACTTTTTGTACCAAAGTTACGGTTTATTATATGCAAAAATAACATCAGGAACATCCAATGTCTGGAGAAGGAGTTTGATCTTGATAAGCCTTCCATGCTATGCTGGTCAACATCCCATGGGGAAGTCTTTCGTTTATCTACTAGGAAAGTGGTTTGCTGGGCTTGGTCCTTAGTCAAAAATAGTTCATACTGGGGAAACCTTCTGATGTGGAGTGTCCTTTATCTTCATTGCAGAAATCTTGGAATCTATCCAGTTGGGTCCAATTGACTTTAGTCATTCTCAAATTTTCATGACTTGAGATTCCAGCTGAACCTTGACCAATAAATTATTATTAAGCCTTGTGTTCTTTAAGTGAGTGTGGTTTTGCTAAAAAAAAAAAAAAAAAAAAAAATTTAAATTGCAAGAGCATTTAGGGGTGTTCCTTCACCAAACAAATTTGGTCACTAACTGATGTCAACAATTTGTGACAAAAAGACTTGAGGTGATAAATGGAAAGGATTCACATGTACAAAAATATTTATAGCAGCTCTTTTTGTGGCAGCAAAGAATTAGAAATTGAGGTGATGTCCATCCATTGGGTAATTAATGAACAAGTTGTGATATATGAATGTAATGAAACACTATCGTGCTATAAGAAATGATGAGCAGGCAGATCTCAGAAAAACCTGGAAAGACTTACATGAACTGATGCTGAGTGAAGTGAGCAGAACCAGAAGAACATTGTATCCAGTAAAAGCAACACTGTACAATGACCAACTCTGATAGACTTAGCTCTTCTCAGCAATACAGTGATCTAAGTAAGACAATTCCAAAAGATTCAGGGTAGAATATGCTATCCACATTCAGAGAAAGAACTATGGTGTTTGAGTACAAATTGAAGCACATTATTTTCTCTTCTTTTCTTTCCTGAGGTTTTTTCCTTTTGTTCTGATTCTTCTTTCACAACATAACTAATGGGGAAATATTTTTAATATTATTGTACATGCATAGCCTATATCAAATTGTATACCATCTTGGGGAGGAGGGAGGAAGGAGGAGAAGGAGGGGAAAAAATTGGAACTCAAAATCTTATAAAACTGAATGTTGAAAACTAAAAAAAAGAAAAGAAAAAAGAAAAATACTTGGTTTTAGTGGAACCCAAGCTCCCTATGAGTCAACAATGGAATAGGACAACCTAGAGAGTTAACAGGATTTTAAACTAAGTGCTTGAAGAATATCTATTGTCCCGACTATGGTATGTTGTTGGAGGGATGACCTTTTGAATTTGTCCATCAGTATCTATATCTTAAACAGATTCTGCTAAAGGACAATAACCTGAGCCCAAAATTGAATAGCAATTGTGAATCAAAGCAATCCAAATGATGAAGTTCTTTTTATGATTCCAACCTTCTCCCCAAAACAAAGGCCCAATTTTAACACCAATATTTTTCCAGTGATGTTAGAGTCTTGAAATACTAGAGTTTCTGAAGAACTGAAGTTAAAAACCCTCCACAAGGCAATGGAGAGGGACATAATTTGTGTGTTCATATTACAAATAAGGAATTACTCAAGAGAAGCAAAGTAAAGGCTATCATCAAGGAAATACATGATTGAAATAGAAGAAGGGCTGCTCTCATAGCAAAAAGAGGGATAATCAATCAACAGTCAGTGAGCTTCATTGGCGTCCTTGTGATAACAAAAGAATACAAGGAAGAGACATCCCTGAACTCTTGGGGATTTATGAGCAAGGGTCACACAGGAAAGGTAGGTATAAATAGATCAGGGTGTGCATCATTGGAGGGAAGATACACATCTATGAGTTGCTAGATCCAATGGGGTACTGGAAGATGGATAAGCTAAAGTGCATGGAGGGGAGGATAACCAAGATGGAGACTTCAGGGGACTGGTGACAATGACATATGTTTGGAGGAACTAGGAATGTTTAGCCTGGAGAAAAAAACAAAGACAAGGGGATATGATAATTATCTTCAAATATTTGAAAGACTGTGAAGTGGAAGAGAGATTAGACCTGTTCTATTTGTCCCTGGGGGAAGAATTAAGGGCAGTGGGTGGAAGTTACAGAGGCAGACTTTGGTTTGCAGTTAAGAAAAAAACTTTTCTTATGATTTGACCTGTCCAAAATCTCAGAACGGGCTACATTGGTACATAATGGATTCCCCAGCCCTAAATATCTTTCCAGAGGAAACTGTCTATTTGTCAGGGATGTTGGAGAGGGAATCGTTCAGATGTGAGTTGAACAAGATGAAGTCTAAGGTTCCTTGCCACTCTGAAATTCTGAGACTCTGAATATGTATATATTGCTATAGCAATGCATACAGATGATCTACTAAAAGGAGAGAGTTTAGATTTGTGAGAAGCATAGTGGATAGAAGACACGACATCAGGAACAATTGGGATCAAATCATTCATTAGATACTTACTAGTTGTTTGACTTGGGTCAGGCCACTTGGTCTCTCTGAGTCTGATCTATTAAATGGACATGATAATAACACCTACTTTCTAATATTATCATGAGGATCAAATGATATAATGTATATTATATGATGTTTTGCAACCTTTTATGCAATATCTACATTTTAGGTTATTATTTTCATTTTTACTTTTATTACCAGAGGAGTATACATGTTCCTGAAGTCATGGATCCTTTAAATATTGAAGTATGTGCAAAATACGGTCCTGGTTGTATTCATATGTACTTGTACCTTTTTTTTTTTAATGGAATGTTTCACCTTTGCAAATATGTCAGTCAGTAGCACCAAGTATTTTTATCATCTGTGGCATCATGCTACATGTCACATAGGGGGTGCTGTCTATCCCTCAAGTACCGTGACCTTGGGTGTTTTTGTTTGGGGAAATTTGTTTGATTTTAAATTCTAAGACAAAACTAACAAAGACATATTTTCCTTCTCTTTCTTTTTTTTTTTAATGATGCACTCTTTTTTTTTAGTTTTGAGTTCCAAATTCTATCCTTCTCTCCCTCCCTCCTCACCTTCCTCCCTGAAATGGTGAGCAATCAGATATAGGTTATACACATGCAATCCTGTAAAACATTTCCTTCTTAGTCATTTTGTACAAGAAGACTCAAATAAAAGAAAAAGAATGAACAAAAGAAAGTGAAAAATAATGTGCTTCAGAAAAAATATTAGTTCTTTATCTAGAGGTCTTATTAATCCTTTGGGATTATCTTGAAACCTTGTGTTGGGGAGAATACTTAAGTCATTCATTGTTCTTCATCTTATGATATCGTTGTTACTGTACAATGATTTCCTGCTTCTGTTCATTTCATTTTGCATTGATTGGTGTAAGTCTTTCCAGGTTTTTCTGAAATCATCCTGCTTCTGACATGTACATATTATATACGAATGACTGACCCTAGTGTGTAAGGGCTTTTTATCACCCAACACACTACAGGCTATTTGAAAGACTGTTAAAAGGGATCTTAGAGACCATGTACTCCAATTTCATTATATAGATGGGGGGGGGGGGCAGGTAGAGAATGGGGGAGGACGGAAAGAGAGAAAGAGGTAGCAAAGGAGAGAGACAAAAAAGGACAGAGAGAGAGACAGAGACACACAGAGAGAGAGCGCAGAGCCTGGAGTAAGGAAGATCTGACTTCACTAGCTGTGTGACCTTGGGCAAGTCACTTAACCTCTGTCTACTTCAGTTTCTTCAAGAGCAAAATGGGAATAATAACAGCACTTACCTCTTAAAGTTGTTGTGAGAATCCAATGACATCGTATTTGTAAAGGGCTTCCCTCACTGGCACATGGTGCTGTTTAAATGCTACTTGTTGTTGTTACATATGAGAAAAACAAGTTCCAGAGGAGTCTTATTAATTCGACAAAATATTTAGATGCCACATATTTCCCCCCTCTTTCACAATCTCTTCAACACTTCCCAAGACTCTTTCCACCTGCAGAATAAGGGAAGTCAGTGGAAATGGTGGCTCACTACTTTGCAGACCATGTTCTTGCTTGTTACCATTTGTGGTTGTCTCCTCTGTTCTGATTTTCTGAAATACTAGACATTTCCCAACTCTTTCCTGGCCTTGGAAAATTCCTGGCATCATGGTTTCTTATAGTCACTTCCCTTTTTCTGGGATGCCTACTTTTCAGCAGCAAAAGGCTCAAGCCATCAGGACCACAGTTCTGAAGACTTCGCTTTTTATAGAAGTAGAAGCCCTTCTTCAAAACCCTCTTCTAGGGGAGAGATCACAGCATTCAGAATCAGAAGACCTGGTTCTCTGTCCTAACAGATATAGTTAATAGGATGCCGAACTTGGAGTTATGAAGTCCTGGGTTCAGACTGAACTTCTGATACCCATTAGCTGTGTGACACTGGGCAAATCATATAACTTCTCTGAGTCTGTTTCTTCATCTGTAAAATGGGGATCATAATAGCACCTACCCAATGATACACTGATAAATATTTAACAATCTGCAATCCAGGGAAAATCTTACATATCACACACTTTTAAGTTTAATATGTATTATTGATACTTTCTTAAGGATGAACAATTAGGGGCAGCTAGGTGGTACAGTGAATAGAGCACCAGCCCTGGAGTCAGGAGGACCTGAGTTCAAATCTAGCCTCAGACACTTAAAATTTACTAGCCATGTAACCTTGGGCAAGTCACTTAACCCCAACTGCCCTGCCTCCCAAACTCCAAAAAAAAAAAAAAAGGATGAACAATCAACAAAACAATACATCAAGTCCTGATTCATGTATTTGCTAATTTCCAAGGTGCAAATGCACACACTGAAAATTTAACAATAAACTCTTATGAGCCAGCTGCAGCATATGAATTATCATGCACCTCCCTCAGAGATTTGCTGAGGTAATAAATGGGAAGTTCTACATGGTATTATCATTATAGTTATTATGTGAACTCAGACAAGCCACTTCACCTCCCTCAGCTTTGCTTTCTTCCTTTGTAAAGCAGAGATGATATAATAATACTTTTAGAGTTGTTGAGAGGGTAAAGTCTGTAACTGTGAATAAGGCTCTGGGCCTCATTTTCCTCATATATAAAATGAAGGTTTTGAATTAAATGATCTCCAAGGGCCCCTGCAGCTCCCATGATTCTACACTATGAAAAGAGGTCATGTATATCAGGGGTGGGGACCCTGTGGCTTCGAGACTACATGTGATCCTCTAGGTCCTCACGTGTGGCCCTTTGACTGAATCCAAACTTCACAGAACAGTCCTCTAGGTCCTCACGTGCGACCCTTTGACGGAATCATTTTGATTCCATCAAAGGGTCGCACGTGAGGACCTAAAGGACCACATGAGGCCTCAAGGCTGCAGGTTCCTCAGGCCTAGATAGATCAATTAATCACGAAGCATTTATAAAGCACCTACTGTGTGCCAGGAACAGCGTTGAACTATGGGGCTGCAGAGACAAAAATTCTTTGCCCTCAAAGAGTTTGCATTCTATCTAACATAAGTAAATATATACACAAAGTACATAATTAAGCACATAAGCAAGTACAGATATCCACAAGCTAAATTTGCTGAGAGGGTAGGAGGAGGGAGCACTAGGAACTGAGAGAACAAGAAACACTGTCATTGGCACAGAGGTTTGAAGAAATTGAGAAAGCGGTAAAGTGGGAATGTGAAATTCAAGGCATTGAGATAGAAGATGGGTATATTACGCTCAAGTAACATCAAGTTGGAAAGGTAGGTTGGGGCCAGGTTGTAAAGGGCTTTAAAAACTAAACTGAAGGGGCAGCTAGGCGGAACAGTGAGTAGAGTACTGGCCCTGGAGCCAGGAGGACCTGAGTTCAAATCCAGCCTCAGACACTTGACATTTACTAGCTGTGTGACCTTGGGCAAGTCACTTAACCCCGATTGTTTTGCCTTACCCCCTCCAAAAAGACACACACACAAAAAACTAAACTGAAGAACTTATATTTGATCCTACATGCAAAAGATATCATCATAGTTTGAGTGTGCGCTGTATGTGTGTGTGTTAGGGAGCGGAGGGAGGGCATATGGTCAGACCTGCACATTAGGCAGTTGTATAGAGGTTAAGATGGAGCAGAGAACACAATGAAGGCTTGAAAGAGGGAGCCTAGTTAGGAGGACAGAGGTGTAGTCTCAGTGAGAGGTAAGGAGGGCCTGAAAAGGGGTGGTGACTGTGTGAGTGGAGAGGTGACAACTGATTGGATATGTTATGTGAGAAAGAGTGAGGAGATGTAATGACTGGCAAGTTTGTGTAATCAGGTAGCTGGAAGTATGGTAGTGCCCTTAACCAGAACATGGAAGTTTGGGAGATGATTGAGTTAGAGGGAAATAACAGTTTGATTTTACTTATTGCATTTGAGATACCTATAAGATACTCAGTTTGAAATGTCCAATAAGCAGCAGGAGATGTGTGACTATAGACAGATAGATAGACAGACAGACGGATGACAGAGATAGATACACACGTGTATATAGAGCAGTTAAGGGGCTCAGTGGATAGAAGGCCACGCTTGGATTTGGGGAGACTCATCTTCCTGAGTTCAACTCTGACCTCAGACACTTACTAGCTGTGTGACCCAGGGCAAGTCACTTAACCCTGTTTGACTCAGTTTGCTCATCTGCAAAATGAGCTGGAGAAGGAAATGGCAAATCACTCCAGTCTCTTTGTCAAGAAAACCCCAAATGGGGTCCTGAAGAGTCAGAAACAATTGAAAAGAACTGAACAAAAATATACATATAGGGTATTCTAAAAAGTCTTAGTGAAGTTTTAAGCATGTGTGTGTATGTGTGTGTGTGTGTATGTGTATATATATATATATGTACACACACGCACACATATGTATATGAATACAGACTAGCCATCTGCAGGAGGATAGTAATTTAGATACATAAAGTGCTTTGTAACCTTTTAGTGTCATTTAAATATTATTATCTTCCTTATTGTTTTACCAACATTGTTAGTTTTCCCTACTGTTACTAATCCTGCTTAATAAGAAGAAACAGGTTTGAATAAGATTTTATTTTTAAGTCATTTATTTTTTCCAATTACACGTACAAACGATTTTTAACATTGTTTTAAAAAAAATTCTCCCCCACCCTTTCTCCTCTCCCCCCTCCTTTGAGAAAGGCAAGCAATTTGATATAGATTTGACATGTGCAATCATTGAACAAGACTTTAAAGATCCTTCCTCTCCTTCCAGAGAAATAGAAAGAAGAAACTCTCCCACCCCATCACCTCTTCATTTTAACTCTGAGGGGTATCCCACACTCTGAACCTACGAGCCACAACTATGCTCTTTACTTAACAAAATTTTTCTACTCCAGGAAGCAAATAATTTCCCTAGTTCCCATGAAATAAGATGTCATGAGAAATGCAAGGTCGAGGCCTGGTGAGGAAAGCCCTGTAGCAGCAACATCAACAAGGATTAGGAATCTGGCTCCAGACCCTGAGTCTGGGGGCATGAGCGGGGAGATTCCACCTGCACCCTAAATCCCCAGAGCCCCCAGCATGGGTCAAGGGAGAGAGCCTCCCACTGTGACTCTGGCATCCTCAACATCATGTGACCAACAACTCACTCCAGGGGGTCTTAGTAACTAAGGTTGCCTGGAGTAAATGCTCTATTGGTCATGATGAGAGTTGTGCCTTTGTCTTTGTTCTTGCTTTTCTACTAACTTATCGAGTGACTTGGGCAAAGTCAATGAACACTGGTGGGCCTCATTTTCCTTGTCCATAAAGTGGGCATAATAATATTAGATTGTTACTGGCTCAGCCCTGTGATCAACGGTGAAGTAGGAGAAGGTTGTGGTTGTCAAGATTTTCTGAATCACCTCTCTCAGGTGAATTTGCATTTTAACGGCATAAAGTCGTGGGCCAAAGGAATGAATCCCTATATATTTTCTTTATACAGAATTTCAGGCTCCAGTGAGGTGGGTAAAGAAGGTATTTTGTAAAGTAAGGAGGACTTGCCTGATTCCCCTGAGATCACTAGCTTTACACCAATTAAAATGTCTTTGTTTTTTACTCATTCCTGAGGTCATCCTGCTTAATAGGCTAATGGAGGTGAAGGCATTCTAAAAAGTATAGAGTGCCAACTTAATTAAATCTAAGAAATTTTAGTAACAGCTGGCATTTACATAGCCCCTGAAAGTCTGGAAAGGGCTTTGTATATATTATTCCATGTGAGCTTCACAACCATCCCTGAAGTAGGTATAGCTGGTGTTTTTATCCCCACTTCACAGATGAGAAAACTGAGACTCTGAGAGATTCGATGACCTGACCCAGTTCACATAGCCAGGAAGTATCAGAAGTGAGAAAAAGAATCAATAATATTACTTCAGGGTCATAGATTCAGAGCTGAAAGGAAACACAAATGCCGGATGTCTCCTTTAACAAATGAGGAGCTGACGCCCAGAGATTAGGTGTCTTGCCCTAAGTCACTTGCCCATAGGGGGCAAGGAAGGTCATACACTTAGTGAATAGCAGTATTACGAAGACAAAAATTTTACTGATTAGTGTAGTATAGTGAAAAGAGCCTTGGACTAGTATGTAAGGGTCCTGGCTTTGTAATTAGCCATGTGTGTGAATTTCAGTTGGTTATTTTTATCCTCTAGGGCCTCAGTTGCCTCATCTGTAAAATTAAAGGGTTGAACTAAACTAAACCTCTTCAACTCTGAAATAAGTCTAACTGAATTTTACTGAAACTGTAACCTTTTCTTTTTAAAAAAATTTTTATTCATCTTATTTTTAATTTATGAAATAAAATAAGCATTCCCATAACATAGCAGAATAATAAAAAGATGGTTGCCCTTAAAACTGCAAATCTATTATGTATAATTTGCTAGTACTTTTAAAAATATAATGAGTTTATCATGTAAATTTCTTTTTTCTTCTTTTTTTCTTTCCTCCCCCTCCCCCTGCCCTAGAGATGGCCACCATTAGACACAAATAGATGTGTGTGCATGTGTGTGTGTGTGTGTGTGTGTGTGTGTGAAATCATTCTATACATACTTCTACTTATGATCTTAGAACAATATTGTTACTGTATATGTTCTTCTCTTTCTGCTTATTTTGTTCTTCACTTGTTTCATGCAATTCTATTCACATTTTTCTAAAATCAATGAGCTCATCATTTCTTATAGCAGAGTTGTATTCCATCACAATCATATATCACAACTTGTTCAGCCATTCTCCAGCTGATGGACAGGCCTGTAATTCCCAGTTCTTTGCCACCAGAAAGAGAGCTGCCATAAACATTTTAGAATAGATAGTTTCTTTTCCTTTTTCCCTAACCATCTCTGAAAACAGACCTAATATTTCAACCTAAAAGCTATTGAGAAAGAACTTAACAAATCAATGTCTCCCAATTAAACAATTTGGGCAGCTATGTGGCACAATGGTTAGAGTAGCAGGCCTGGAGTCAGGAAGACTCGTCTTCCCCAGTTCAAATCTGGCCTCAGACACTTATTAACTGTGTGAGCCTGGGCAAGTCGCTTCACCCTGTTTACCTTACTTAACCCTAACCTACAGTTTCCTCGTTTATAAAATGAGCTGGAGGAGGAAATGGCAAACCGCTCCAGTATCTTTGCCAAGGAAACCCCAAATGGGGTCAGGAAGAGCCAGACAGGACGGGAGAAGACCTAGAACAACATCGGACAAACAATCAGCAAATGTTTATTAAATGCCTACCACGTTCCAGGAAACATGTTAGGTACAGAGCAGTCTTTGCCCTCAAGGAGCTTACATTCTATAAGCAGATACTATGTCTCTCTGTCTCTGTCTCTCTCTCTCTGTGTCTCTCTCCTCCCTCTTTCTGTCTCTCTCTCTGTGTCTCTCTGTCTCTCTGTCTTTCTGTCTCTGTCTCTCTCTGTCTCTGTCTGTCTCTCCTCCCTCTCTCTGTCTCTCTCTCTGTGTCTCTCTGTCTCTCTGTCTGTCTGTCTCTGTCTCTCTGTCTGTCTCTGTCTCTCGCTCTGTCTCTCTGTCTCTGTCTCTCTCTGTGTGTCTCTCTGTCTCTCTCTCCTCCCTCTCTCTGTCTCTCTCTGTGTGTCTCTCTGTCTCTCTGTCTGGCTCTGTCTCTCTCTCTCTGTCTCTCTCTGTCTCTGTCTCCTCTCTCTCTCTGTCTCTGTCTCTTTCTCTGTCTCTCTCTCTGTCTCTGTCTCTCTGTCTTTGTCTCTCTCTCTGTCTCTTTCTCTCTCTCTCTGTCTCTCTCTCCTCTCTCTCTCTGTCTCTCTCTGTCTCTGTCTCTCTGTCTCTCTCTGTCTCTGTCTCTCTCTGTCTCTCTGTCTCTCTCTCTGTGTCTCTCTTCTCTCTCTGTCTCTCTCTCTGTGTCTCTCTTCTCTCTCTGTCTTTCTCTGTCTCTGTCTCTGTCTCTCTCTCTCTGTCTCTCTGTCTCTCTCTTTCTCTGTCTCTCTCTTCCCCACATACATTAATACAGGTACAATGCCATTTAGTGAGCATGACCAGTAGCATGCCTGAAGCAATCTGAAAAGGCTTTATGTAGAAGCTGGAACACAAGCTTGTACTGAGGCATCTTACCTACAGAAAGGGAAGATGAAGAACATTACAGACATTGGGGACAACCAGTGCAAACACATGAAGGCAAGAGAACCAGGAGTAAGCAGTGCCACAAAAACCCAAAGAGAAAGGGGTTTCCAGAACTCAATTGTGGTCAATAATGTGAAATACGACAGAGAGCTCAAGAAGGAAGGTGATTGAGAAAAGACCCTCAGATTTGGCAATTAAGAGTTCAATGCTAAATTTCGAATCAAGGCATCATCCCTGGCTTGCTTGATACCCTACTCAAACACAACTGCAGGCGTCACAAACTCTGTGACCCACGCTGGCCTAGGTCACCTGCTCCTATCACACACTCAGCCTTATCACACACCTTCTCGTAGTGTTCATAATTGGGTCCCCTACAGGCCCAGTTAAGAAAGTGGCAAAGCAGGTGAGGAGAAGATGGTAATTTTCTAAAGTCAAAAGCAAAGTACAAAGCAGACATTCTTTTATTTTTTTCTCAGCCTGGGTTGAATTTCCTGCCTTTTAAATATTTGAAAGAAGAAACTGATAACAGATTAAAGAAATATAACAACACAGAACCACTGCTGGGCCATGAGAGAACCGAGGTGCTGGCCCTTCTCCTCTGAAGGGGACCCTTCCAAGTTCTAAGTTGAGGTTCAGCCCTAAGGGGAAGCCTAGCCCCTAAAGAGTGGGGTCAAGGGCTCTTTTTGTCACACTCTGGCTCTTTGTGTTCTTATCCAAAGCCTTCGGCAGAATCACTTGACTGGTAATTTGGCTCGTACAGTAGGTTCTCCTCAAAAGGGAGTAGAAGAACACTCAATGGACTGTAGAGATGAGGTATCGGACAGTAATCTTTCCTCCTTCACACACACAAATACTTAAAGATAGTGAGTGTGGGACAAAGACAAACACGAAGGCCGGGACCAAATCCTGATTCTGCTACTTACCTGGACTTAAGAAAATCCTGTGACCATTTAACCTCTCCAGACCTCAGTTTACCATTTGTAAAATTAGAGCTCTCATTTCCAAGAGGAAGAGAGGAAGTGACATCTACCAAGTCTGTCCTATCTCCACTGTCCTGACTCTCTTGTTAATGCACTTATTCCTTGGCATGTATTTCAATACGAGGTAAATATTTAGTCTTGTCTGTTTGTTATTTATAGTCATTTGAGGTTGTCTCATTGTCTGGACGCTCTTGATATGTCAGTGTTATCTGTCTTGGTGCATAAGCCCCTCAGTGCTGGGTCTGGGTCTATTTAATTAACTTTGTACTGTGCACAGCACAGAACTCTGTGCTGATAAGCACTTCAATACATGGTTTTTGATGATGCTGCTAAAAGATTTGGAGAGCAAGGGGAAGGAGAGGAAAGGGATGTTGACAGGATCCCTGGAAGTGACAGGAAGGTCAGCGAGGTTGAGCGCAAATTCAGGTTGCGTGGGGAGGGAACAGAAAAAGAAGAAGGAGACAGACTTCTTATTTTGTGGAATAAGCAACAAGATGACACAGTGGGGGAAACATTGGACGTGGAGCCAAAGGAGCTGAATTTGAATCCCACTTCTACCACGTTCTATCTACCTGTGTGACTATGGCTTAGTCACTTTACTGACCTGGGCTTATTTTTACTTATTTGTAAAACAAGAGGATTGAACAAAACAAATTGCTACATTGACCTATGTCCAAAAAGGGAAATTATCCTGTTCTATGCATATCTGTTACAAGGGTTTTGCTTTTCTTTTATTTTCAAGGGCAATGGGCTTCAAGGTAGGAGGGGGGAAAATAAATGCTTATAAACTGAAAAATACAAACAAACAAATTAAGAGGGTCATAAGTCTAGATTCCTCATCTTAGGACACCCTCTCTGGGCCTCCCTCCTCATTCACTGTTCTTTCCCTTGCTTCACTGAAAAACCTATCTTCTTTTTCTGTCCCTTCCCCTGGACCAATCAGAATCTGGGCTCAACCCCAATGATCTTCTTGTCACATCTGTAAAAAATGAGGGCAATGGGCTTGAAGACCTTTCAGATCCTTCCAACGTTAAATTTGTGATCCTTAATGTTCATATTCCCATCACTGGGCAAACTGGAGATCCATTACACTGGAGAGACAGTTTCTCTGGTGCTGAACTGGGAGGAAAAGTGACATTGGGAATATGAAGTGTGTGTAGGTTTCCTGACATCAGGTTATGTGGGAGTCCTAGCTGTGAAATTACGATAATTGTTTGTTTCCCCCTTTGCCCCACTTTCTGGGGGTGGGAATGGATTCTACAGTATCCATGGTCTCAGCTTCCACACACCTCTTGGGACCAGAGCTTAGGAATGAGCCTGAACCCCAGAGTATGTGAATTTGTTTGCTTTGGGCGAATCATAACTTCCTGTTTCTTAGAATACAGAACTATGAGAAAAGACTCCCCCGACTTCTTTGCCATCCGGCAGCTCTTACAAAACAGCAACACTGATGATTTAAGAGTAAACAAATCAGAGACACCCAGACGAAGCATCCCAGCTATCCAGCACCAAGAATGAAAGAAAACCGGGTTTGAGGAAAATGAAGGTTCAGTTTCTCCAAACCCCAGGCATGTTAAAAAAAAAAAAAAGACTTTGGAATGTCAGATGACCCAAAGTTTCCTCAGGGCTCTACCGTACTTGTGTGGAATCTTGAATCGGGTGACTGTTTTTTGACCCCAGTTAATTTGTGGTAAACTTCCTAGCCCTCTCTAACCTGGCCTCACACTAACTATTCAGCCTTACTTCCTTCTCCAGTCAAACTCCAGACTCCCTTCCCGCCAGACAGCTCTTGGAATGAGCCTACTTACTTGTTATTCTTATTCCTACTTCTGTCCCTTCACTTCTGGAGTACCAGTTCCCAGGAACAAATCTCCCAGTCCTGAGATGCCTTCCCTTCCTTCCCCTCTGCCTATTCCTTCAATGTTCAGCTCAGGTCCATTGAACTTCACGGAACCTTCCCCAGTATTTCCTTGATCACTCTCTCACTCTATAAAATCCTTACAATCTTTACCACTCACTTGTTAGGCTTAATTGCACATTGCTTGGTGTTATTCACTTATTATTTCTAGTAGCATGTAAGGAATGTATCTTGCCATAAAGTGTAGTATTTACACAACTGGGGTGGGGGGTGTTGGGGAAGTTTCTCTGATTTATAGGATATAGGGAAATTAAAGAAATGTATATTAAGGCTTCAGGCTGTCAGAGATAACCAAAAAGGAAATGACAGCTCTTGGAGGGGCTGATGGAAAACATATATACTAATGCCCTGTCAATTGCTCCAGTTTAGGAAAGCAAGCTAGAGCCATGTCCAAGATATCACTAAAATGTGTGCACCCTTTGGTCTAATGATACCACTACTAAGCCTATATTCCAATGAGCTTTAAAAAAAAAAAAAAGAATAAAGGGCGTATATGTACAAAAATAATTATTGAATCTCTTTTTGTCAAACAAATATTCAAAACTAAGGGGGTCCACATCAAGTGGGAGATGGCTGAACATAGATTGCATATGAATGCATGATTTTGCTCTATTATCTGTCCCTATGACCCCTTTCTCCCAGAACCTCCATTCTGAGGAAGAATCCAGACCAACCATCCTTCATTCTCCAGACTTTCCCACCATGCCTTCTGGTTCCTTCTTCATCCCTGACATCAAGATACTATCTTCCTTCATTGAGAGCAAGGACCATCTTTCTTTCTGCTTGTATTTTTGTCTCCAGTACTTAGTACATAGTAAGTTTGATGACTTGACTGAAAGAAATGTCAAAAAGGATAGTTTTTGAGAAACCCAGGAAGGCTTGTATGAAATGATATAAAATGGAGTAAAACCAGGAAAGCAATTTATACCATAACTAGAAACATCATATCGAAAAACAACTCTGAAAGAATAAAGAACTTTGATCATTTCAAAGGCCAATCGCCATTCCAGAGGACTGATGATGAACCATGTGAGCCACCTCCTGACAAGAAGGGTGATGGAATCAAAGTGCAGAATGAGCTGGTCATGGTAGCACACTCCTGTAATCTTTGCTACTGTGGGAGGCTGAGGCTGGTGAATCATTTGAGCTCAGACCTGAACTGCAGTAGGAGTAATGCTGATCAGGTATCTGTATAGAGTGTGACGCCAATGTGGTAAGCCCCTGGATTCTCTAAAGAGAGGTGAACCAGCTTAAGTCAGAAAGGGGGAAGGAAGGTTGAAGCTTCCATGCTGATCAGTAGTGGGTTGGATTCATGAGTGGTAGCTATACTTCTGTGTGGGCAAGATATAGCATTCCAGTCTCAAAACAAAACTAAATGTAGAATGAGAAATACATTTTTAGATGCTGTGAATATGGGAAAGAAAGAAAGAAAAAGGAAAGAGAGAGAGGAAGAAAGAAGGAAAGAAGAAAAGAAAGAGAAAGGAAGGAAAGAAGAAAGAGGGGGAGGAAGGAAGGAAGAAAAGAGGGTCACTGATGCATTTTTAATGGCCTGAAAAGAACAAAAGTAAGGGCAAAAGGGAAATAATTCAACCTTGCTCCCTCCACCACACATACCCACAAGCCTGCACATACACAAAGATACACAGAGAGTTCCTACACATCTTTTTACTTAAATATGACCTTACACACACACACACTATGGAGAATGAACTTTCCTCCCGTACACCTTCAAGAACAGTTTGGTGACTCTCCACTGTACTAACCATGTTTTATTTTGTTCTATAGTTATCTGCATTTATGTCTTAGCCCCTGCCACTTGCCTACCGCAGCTTTGGGATTTAAGGAATAATTTCACAAGAGTCAGATTGGCCGATAAGTGTTTAAAGCAATAGGCTTTTTATTATGTTGCATTTTAACTCACATATAGGATGGCTTAAGGAGACACTGTGTAACAGGAACAGCTGGGTAAGGTAAAGATGATATACCTCCACATCAGAGCTCTCATGGGACCATCAGCAAAAGGAAGACAAAGGAGGAAAAGAGAGTCAGTGATAGCCCCCCAAACTTGAATGCCCAAGCTTTCTGGCACACTTTGTGTTTTCTTAATTATTGACATAGCAGGGCAGTTTAAGGACACAGGTGAGACCCATGGAGTTTAATCAGGCATGACTTAAGATGCCAGGGACTGCTCAGGGGAGTTCTCCTCATACAAACATGGAACATAGAAGTTTCTGACAATTTCTAGGAATGGGGAGGGGAAAGCATTGTTGAGGAGAGGGTATGTGTACAGCAGAAGCAGCTTATTAAGAGAGAATAACCTTCCCCCCCCAAAAAAGAGAATGATTGGATTATTTCACACATATACACACACACACACACACACACACACACACCATGGGGACAGGGATGGTGTTTTGTTTTATTTTTTTTTATCTAAACTTTGCATCACTACCTAATACAGTCCTATGTATATAAGAGGTGCTTAATACATGTAATATGGTCTAATCATCTTCCCACTGCAGTCATGAGAGCTGGGCTAGAGTCCCAGTAGTGCCAGTTTGGGGCAGCTAGGTGGTGCCGTGGATAGAGTGCCAGGCCTGGAGTCAGGGAGACTCCTCTTCCTGAGTTCAAGTTTGGCCTCAGACACTTGCTAGCTGACTGACCCTTAAATAGGATTAGTTCCTCATCTGTGAAATGAGCTGGAGAAGAAAATGGCAAGCCACTCCAGTGTCTCTGTCATGAAAACCCCACATGGGGTGGTGAAGAGTCAGACATGACTGAAATGACTCAACAGCAACAACAAAGCCAGTGATTAAGTCGGGTGACCCTGGGAGAGACCCTCCATCTCTCTGAGCCTCAATTTCCCTCACCTGTAAGGTGAAGATAGCAATGCTACCTCCTTCAAGGGTAGATGAAGGGTATTGTGAGGAAAACACATGGTAAACCTCAAAGCACTGGCTGGGTAAAAATGAGTTATTATTAGAGTCTAATTGAAGAAAGAACCATTCTGTAAATTAAACCAACATGTCCTTGACCAAACATTGCCTTGCAGGATCTTACAGCTCTCATCAGAGAGACGGTACAAATACACACAAAACAATGAATGACATCTGGAGCCAAAAGCCTGAATTGAGGAAAGAATATAGGACACACCTTGTATGTCAACACCAACAAATGCCAGAGGTCCTGATCCCTCCCACCGCGCTTTGTCAGGAAGCCTTCCCTTCAGAGAAAGGCTTTCCTCTAGCCAGCCTCAGCACCATGAGCAGACCTCCACCACTACAACTGCACAGGGCACAGGGAACCAGAGGGTGAGGGCAGGACGGGAGAGGAGGGGTCCAGAAACGAGGGAGAGGAAGAGGAAGCCGCAGGTAAAGTCATCTGAATAACCAGGCCAGGAGTCAGGCGCTCACTTGGGAGCCAAAGGCAAACAAAGCCAGCACTTCCCCCAGGTCCTCAGAGAGGCCCAGGCGAAGCGGACACACTTGAGAGAGGCTCTAAATAGCTAGGAAAGGTCTGTGCACTCTGTCACTGCAGTCAATGAGCTGGAGAAAGGCCAGGAACAGCCTGGGCCTGGGGCTGTCATCCAAGGGCAGCTAACAGGAAGTGCACAGGGCTTGTCTCTCACTCCGAGGTAGCTGACCCTCTTTCACTGGATCTCAGCACACAGGCATCCAACAGGAAAAGAGTTTCCACTGGGCCCTCCCCACTTCCTGCTTTTCTGCACCTTATCCTGCCGCTGTTTGAGGGAATAATGTCTTCTGGGGCATCTCTTGGGGCTTGGAGGTACAATTTGTGCTGTGAATTCCAAGCAGTCTGGCTTGGTGGAGGCCGAGGAAGGGGTAAGAAAAGAAGAGGGAGTCTCAAGTGGTCTGCCTGGCCTGGGAAAGTTGACTAGCCAACACCAGAAGACTGAGGATTCCAGTGAAGTTAAATGAAAATTTCCACTTAGTGGAGCTTCTTATAGAACCAACAGGTCACAAAGGGATCAATCATCCTGGTCTCCACTGTCTTGAGATTTGGGGAGAGCCATCCTCCTTTCCACAGTCACCCAAGAGCCACCCGGAATCTTTCTTGCTGCAGTCACCATTTACCAATACTTAGAAATATTTGTCAAGGAATAAAATTATCAGAATGAGGTGGAGGAGAGGGTGCCAGGGAAGAGGATTCTCTTGTTATGGTGCTGACCTTACTACTCTTCTGATCTTAAATACAGTCACTCATCCACCTTTGTTCAATACAGAATGCTCATCGTTGTTCATTGAATACTCAAACCAATCATTTCAACCACCTTGATTGTGCCGACATCCATAACTCAAACAATCATGCATGCATCTGCATTTCTATTCATAGACAGGGCCAGGCTTACAATAATAATGTCTCTCATCTTTGTAGATGATACTAGGTTTCCAGTTTACAAAGTACTCTAACATCTCCCTTGGTCAACACAGTAATTATCTCTCCTTTTAAAAATGAGCAAATGGAGGCTAAGAAATTTAATGTCTTGGCCATGATCACATAGCTAGGATGATGGAGCAAGACTGGAATTCAGATCTTCTGCCTCTACTTTAAGTGTTCTCTCCACTGTCTCTATCACTTGCTCTATGCTAGTAAGGAAGAAGCGGATGAAGTATGCAACTGGCTGAATGATGTGATTTGAAGGGGCTCAGGAGGGTCATCTTTGCCTTCAATGTCTTGGTCACTGTCTTCAATTTTTCATTCAACAAATGTCTGTTGCTTCTATTGTGTGTAGAACAATGAGCTAGACCCAAAGGGAGATACAGAGGTTTGATAAACCTTATGCCCAAACTCATGTGGCACAGAATCTAATAGGTGACCCAAGACTCAAATAAAAATAATTATAATACACAATACTACGTGACATACATATTATAACATGACATGTATGTACATGTATACATATAGATAGATATGGGTATATTAGAAAGTCACGGTACATGAAATATCCACATTTAGAGATCCATTCCTTTGAATGCTTTTTAGTCTCATTAAAATATAAATATCCCTGGAAAAGAGCAATATTTTAAACAATTATGTTCAACATCTATGTAAAGAGTTTAAAGATACTGGGAGCAAAACCCTCTAAGGTAATCTCAGAAGATAAATGGAGAAGGGGTCAAAAAAAATTTTGTGGGTATCAGACACAAGTTGTATAATTCTGTCAAGAACTAGCTCCCCAAAAGCAAACGGAAAGAACAACTGAGAGGAACAGACACAAACATGGAGATAAAGCCACAGGCAGAAGTGGATGCCCTGACTGGAATGACCAACTGATCTAGGGATCTTTGACCCATCTTTGGCCTTGAGTATCTCCTCTTTACCCAGTCAGACATGCAGCCCTGAGCCCGGGCTATCCTCATAGCATCCTTTCAGTAGAAAGCCTCTTGCAGAAACTAAACAGCAGGATACATGCCTCTAGCATCCCACTGACAACCTTCTTATGTTATAAGGAAGCAAGAGGTTGCGCTGTACACTGGTGTTTGAAAGGCCTGGTGTTAGTGTTAGGATAGTGACAAAGAGATTATACACTAAATGAATGTATACATAAAATGCACACATAAAAATGCACACACAAAAACATTGGTCTAGAAACCTCAAAACCTGTGTCCTAAATTGAAGTTCTGACATATTTTTACTATACGCCCTCAGGCAAGGAATTTTACCTCTCTAAGTCACAATGTCCACATTTGTAAAATTGGGGATGAAAGTAGGGGTTTAGGCTAAATGATCTCCTAAATTCCTTCCAGCTCTAAAATCCTCTGAGCCTGAGGATCTATGATTCAATCCCATAATTCCCCAATGGCCCAATGCTGTGGAGCATTGTCTCCTTAACCAGAATTTTAAGTGGCTGGAAACTTCCCATATGAATAACACTTTCATAGCTATGAGCATATTGCACTCAAATGCTCAAAGGGATCCATGATCTCAGTGATTCGAATGTTTCTCCTAACAACGCATATTGCAATCCATCCGGGCTTACCCACCCTTTATGACACCTGTCCACACTCTCCCATTAGTTAGCTACCAAGGATCTACCCAGCATGCTAGAGGTCTCCCTTGCTTATTCTTGGCATCTCAAGAATACCAGTGGCATATACAGCCTGTCAACTTGCCATCTCTCCCATCAACCTGCCTTGTGACCAGGCCATCTTCTTTTCCATTATACATTTACCTAGTGACATCCTTTGATCTTGTTGTTCTTTGAAGTTCCTCATTTATTCGATGTTGTCCCCTGCCCACGTCCACCACGGGCCTCACCATTGCCTTCTGAGCCATATTCATTTTCATTTCTTTAGAGACTCTTGTGTCAGCCGTATGACACCAGAGGAAAATATTAGTATTTTAAAAGAAAGGCCTTTGTTTCTTGGAGAAGTTTGGGGTCATTAAACAAATTTTTCAATTTCCTGAAAGTGATCTAGAATGTTTTCCTTCTCCTGTTTAATTCTAAATTAAATGGTTCATTTCTGCTGTCTTCTTCAAACGGTATGTGTGTGTGTACATATATGTATATATATATATATATATATATATATATATATATATATATACACACATAAATATATGTAAGTATATATGCTAATGGAATTTGCATATATGACTCTATCTTATAATCCGAGCAATAGATATTCTTTATCTTCTTGTTTTTTTTTTCTTTTGTGAATGGTCATCATATTCTTTTGAGTGGTGAGTCCATTGGGGCTTGATACAAATGGTATTTACTAACTGAGCATCTGGGAGACTAGACCAGTTCTCTTCAACTTGGAATGTGTGGTGGATGTCCTCCATCACATGGGTAAATAATGTGGATAAAGTAAAACTCTTTGGGTCTTAAAATAGCATCTCATACTTGAGAATATTTTTTTAACTCAATAAGAAATTAGCACAACAGTATCCTACATCTTTTACATTTTTTCAATCAATTCTGTGATGATAAAGATACAGTTCATTGTGAAACATTACACGCAAAAGTCTACCTGTTCCCTACCAAAATCCTCATGGAGGATGTCCTTGATGTGTCGAGATAATTCTCATTAAGAAAATTTATATAGATGGGGAAGGAAAGAAGCAATTATTAAACACCAACCATGTGCCAGGAGCTATACTAAACACTTTACAGATATTACCTTATCTTCACAAGTACTGTGAGGTAAGTGCTCTTATCATCCCCATTTTTACAGCTGAAGAAATGGAGGCAGAAAGAAGTTAAGTGAGTTGCCCAGGGTCACACAGTTAGTATCTTAGGCTGGATTTGAACCCAAGACCTCTCAATTCTAGGCCCATCACTCTATCCACTTAGCATGTAGATGAGAAAGTAGGCATATGGGTAAATTCTTGTTTGATTGATATTCTTTTTTCCAGTATCAAGAATATTGGAGATTTTTTTCATATATTTTCGGTATCTTTTCCTCCCTTCAGTTACCTTACGAGTTGAGCCCCCACCCAATACCTTCACAATTTTTGTTGTCTGATCATGGTTTTCCACTATGTGCACATCACCTAATTTGCCTGCTTTTCCTTTCTTTGTTTTCTCCAGTTCTCCTTCTACCAACTCTACATGTACAACCAGGATAGTGATGTGTTAAGTGTGACAATGTTCAATTCTCCTTAAAGATGAAAATAGTCTGTTCTTAAAAATATTTGCAAATCTTGTCCATTTTTCATTTGTTTGTTGTAATGCTTCTGTTTCCATCCTTAAATGCCCTCAGGATGACTTTGTTTTGTTGGTTCTCGTACCAGGTTTTCTTTAAACTAGTTTTACCCTCTACTGCGTCTCTCTGATTTATCTCTCTCACAAGAAGTTTTGGTGTTAAACTGAGTGATCAGAAGCAGGAAAATGACATAAGAAATGACAAAAGTATAAGTGGAAAGAACAATAAAATAATTGAAATTAAATCATAAAATCAAGTTTGATTGCAAAGAAGAGATGATGAAGAAGGTAACTCCCTCACCTCTTTTTCAATGGGGGGATACTGTCAGTGTAGAACATTGTTCATAATATCAGACTTTGTCAATATGTTGGTTAGTTTTGATAAACTATTTTGTCTGTCTTTTAAAATTCTTTGTTATGAGAGATGGTTGGGGGTTGGAATGGGGATACATTGGAAAATGTAGATGATGTAAAAAAAAGATATCAACCAAACTTATTTTCAAACCCTAAAATAAGAAAACAAGAAAGAAAGATCTTGAGAATGAGGGTTTTAGATTTAGGGTTTTTTTTTCCCATTTTTGGTCATTACATCTCCAGTGCTCAGCAGTAGTCATTGAATGGGTGTTGCCCCAGACTGCAATCTGGGAAAGACCTTAATTTAGAAAGGCCAAGGTCACCCACTGCATCCTGGACCATCCCCAGGAGTCTTGATTTTTGTCTTGCCATTGGATGTCAATGACTCTGGAGGAGAGAGTAAGGCTGATGAGTTTGCGTAACTCTGGCTCACTTAAATCCAATTTTCTTGTAAGTCTAGACCTCACCTTCATAATGTCATTGGTCTTCTTTGAGAATGTAGGATGAATAGCAACAACTGACATAGGTAGTAGGTACTTAATAAATGTTTATTAATTGATTAGTTAAGACAATACTCTCATGTTCTTAAGATTTTACAAGCAAGTTTATATTTTAAACAAGTGTTGCCTTTGGCCACTATCTCCCTCTGCTGAGCAGGTAATAAAGACTAGGTGGTTTTTATGTTACTTTATTTTTATGTTATTTTACTGTTATGGCAGTAGTTTTATATTAATCAACAAACATTTATCAAGCACTGTGCTAGATGGTGGGGATACAAGTACAAAGAATGAAATCATCCCTACTCACAAGGAGCTTACAATCTAATGCAAGCTTACAATCTAATTAAATGTTAATCTTCTATATAAAATTATCATAATTGATGTCAATCACTTTTACTCTCCATTACCCATTTTAAATTAGCATTAAAATTAGTTTTCATTAGTTTAAATAGGTCAGGAATGAATTGGTTCCACTACATGCTGTATCTTTTTTTCATTACTATTCTTTCTTATAATTTTCTACTAATTTTGATGTGTACTCTTAACAAGTTAGTAGTCTGTGCACAGACACTGATTCAGGGAAGACTTCCAAATTAATAACATGTTCCTGGGTTTTTTTCCACCTGTTTCTTTAAATCTAATCAGTTACATTTTTTATAATGTCCTTTCATTTTTTCCATAGCCATGCTTATCAATTCTTTTCTTGAAGAAAGTATTCATGATGGATAACTGCAGGATCTACTAATCTATCAGGACCAAGCAAACATTAGAAAAGAAGTGACCCAGAAAAGGTCACTTTTAAGGAGCTTGAAAAAGGCAGGCTAATACAAATTGCTATCCTTGTTTCTGATTTCTAGCTTGGACATTCACTCTTAGGAGGATGGCCTTGTTCTTCTCTCTTGGCTCCAGATAGATGTGACTGGTCATGCTGGAGCTACTGTCCCATTCAGTCTATTCTACATTATCAATAGGGTCAATTAAAATACTATTTGTATCTTCTGGGACTCAGTTTCCTTATCTGTAAAACATGGATGGGGAGGGTAGAACTAAATTTTCTTTAAAGTTCACTGAAGCATCAGGATTCTGTGTCTAATACCTAGTTTTATACTACCCAATTAATAACAATGACAATAACAATATTGATAATGATATATAGCACTTCTAGATTTGTCAAGTACTTTATCAGGCTGGCTAATGCACACCACAAGGAAGAGAGACAGATACCACACTAAGTCTGCTTCCTTGGGAACTTCTCCAGCTCAGCCATCTGGAGTGTGAATAGAAAAGAGAGCAGGTGATGTGTGTTTCCAACCACACCCATATACACATGGTACATGTAATACCTGTCCCCTTGGAAACAAGAAGACAGTAAGATCTATGAACAGATTCTGGGAATGTCCTGGTGAATACCCACAAAGATGGAAATATAACATAGCATACTATAACATAACATAACTATAATGTAATGCAGTAATACAACATAACAAAATGTAATAACATAACATAAATGTAATGCAACATGGCATAAGAAAACATAAAATAATATATCATAATATAATTCAATAGGATTTCAGAGACAAGAGAAAAGAGCCCTGAATTTGAAATCATTGATATGGATTTGAAATCTGACTCTAACATTTTACTGCTCTAGGCCTCAGCTTTATCATCTATAAGATGGGTAGACTCAGCCATTCTAATATTCCTTTCAATTCAAAATGCATGATCCATGAACAAAGGTTTCCTGAGCATCTACCATGTGCAAGACATTGTACCAACCATTGCATGGGATACAAAAATAAATAACACTTCTTAATGAGTTTATAATCTATAATCTAGTAAAGGGAAATATGATATTATAGTGAAATATGGTACTTATAATTAAAATTTAAAATAGAATGGGCAAATGAATGAGAGGCATAAAATGACATTAAGGTTTGTAGGAGGAAAAGCTATGTAAAAAATTCACATACTCATCAATAAGTATTTTGTTTGTAATTTGGTTTGGAAGGATACCAATTTGCTTTGTTAAATAAGCCTCTATCCTTTGATCACAACTGAACAAAGCCATATATGAAAAAAAGTGAGTAAGTCTTACTTCCTATTGTGGAAAAATGCAAGAAGAAATTTAGAAGAAAAATGCCAGAAGAAATTTAGACCCACCTGTGAAATCTCCATATCTTGTCAGAGTTTGCAGGTCTTATCAGAATTCTTCTCCAGAGTCTCTCTGCCCGGAATAAGTGCAAGTGAGTATTTCTGCCCTGGCCTCTGTACTCATCTCATTGTACAAGTTAACAAGTGGATTTTTCCCCTCAGCCTATCATGGTTTTCTCCCTTGGATCTAGTCCTAGAAAAAACCATAGTAGGTTACTACTATTTAAGGTGCACAAAATATCCTTATGTCCATGATCTCATTTAATCCTATAGGTGTTACTAAAATTGCTTCCATAGGGGCAACTAGGTGGTGCAGTAAATAAAGCACCGGCCCTGGAGTCAGAAGGACCTGAGTTCAAATCCAGCCTCACACACTTAACGCTTACTAGCCGAGTGACCTTGGGCAAGTCACTTAACTCCAATTGCCCTGCATTCCTGCTTCCAAAAAAAAAAAAGAATTGCTCCCATCTTACAGATAAGGAAACTGAGACTCAGAAAGGGTCAGCAACTTACTGGAGGTCATACAGCTAGGAAAAGACAGGGAGGATTCAAACACAAGTTCCTTGATCTCGGTTCCAGTGCTCTATCCACTCTATCCTACTGCTGTTGAATTGGAAGCAGAGAACTCAGAGCAGGCAGTGATGCCAGTCTGACCCCAACCACTGGTGGATTCCTGACCTGTGCTTACATTATGGTTCTTGTGTACTTCCTCAGGGCTCCAAGATGGTAGAGTATTTGTCTCCCAATACCTAAATATGGCTTGATCTGGAAATAGATCCAGTCTTTCTTACCTTTCCCTTCCTGCCCCACCCACCACCCCGACCAGTTTCCTTTAAAATTTCTTAGAGGTCCCTCAGGGGGCATAGCTAAGATGGTGGTGTAGAAGCAGGAAAACTCTGCAGCTCCCACATAACCACCTCAAATACCCATAAAATATGACTCTAAACAAATTTTAGGGCTCCAGAACTCACAAAAGTACAGAAAAACACATAACCCACTGAAAGCAGCTCGGTAGGAGGGACAGGAAGGGCTCATCACAGTGCACTGGGAGCTGAAACTGGCCCAGCCTGAAACCGTGGCTTGGCCCCAGGGCTACCAGGACAAGCCGCAGCTGGAGAATTCAGGAGAGTGGATCAGTGGCAGTTGTGATTTCCAGAATTATCAAGCCATAAGAAAGAAGGACTAAGTGAAAGGTTAGTGGAACTCGGCTAAATCTGGAGGAGAAGATCTGACTGAACTGCCTCCAGGGCAAGGAAGCAGCAGAAGCAGGCAGCTGCCTCCACATGGCTGCTTCAGAGCTGGCTGCCTGCAGATTGCAGGGGGGCCAAGCAATCACTCAGGGGCTAAGTGCTCTTGTCTTAACCAGCCTGAATCAGGATCATGGTCTTGGGTGGTGGTCCTGAGGTGCATTTTCAGTGAGCCAAAGCTGGTGGGACTTGCAGCAGCCTCCTAATAGCTCCAGCAGCTGTGAAAACCTCAGTGATTTGGGATAGAGCTTTCCCCTTTGGAAGCAGAGTTCCTCAGAGCTAAAAAGTCAAGTAATTAACTGGCAACATGATCAGGCAAAGGAAGCAAAGTAAGAACAGCGCTGTAACTTTAGATTCCTTTTTTGGGGACAAAAAAGATCAAAGAATGGAATGAGAGGAAGACAACAGAGTCAGAACTCCCGCACCAAAAGCTTCCAAGAAAAATGTAGACTGGTTACAAGCCATAGAGGAGCTTAAGAAGGATTTTGAAAACCAAATAAGAGAAGTGGAGGAAAAATTGAGAAGAGAAATGAGAATGATGCAAGAAAAACATGAAAAGAGAGTCAACAATCTGACTGAAGAAAATAACACCTTAAAAAAATAGATTAATTCAAAAGAGGCCCAAAAAGCCAATGAGGAGAAGAATGCCTTAAAAAGCTGAATTTGCCAGATGGAAAAAGAATCTCAAAAGCTTTTTGAAGAGAATAATTCCTTCAGAATTAGAGTGGAGCAAATGGTAGCAAATGACTTTATGAGAAATCAAGATACTAATAAACAGATCCAAGCAAATGAAAAAATAGAAGGCAATGTGAAAAAACCAATGACCTGGAAAATAGATCCAGGAGAGGCAATTTAATAATTATTGGACTACCTGAAATCCATGATCAAAAAAAAAGAACCTAGAAAGCATCCTTCAAGAAATTCTCAAGGAAAATTGTCCTGATATTTTAGAACCAGAGGGCAAAATAGAACTTGAAAGAATTCACCAATCACCTCTTGAAAAAGATCCCAAAAAGAAAACTCCTAGGAATGTTGTAGCCAGGTTCCAGAGCCCCCAGATCAAGGAGAAAATATTACAAGCTGCCAAGAAGAAACAATTTGAATACTGTGGAAACGCAATTAGGATAACCCAGCATCTAGCAGCTTCTACATTAAGGGGTCGAAGGGCCTGGAATATGATATTCCGGAGATCAAGGGAGCTAGAATTAAAACCAAGAATCACCTACCCAGCAAAATTGAGTATAATGTCCCAGGGGAAAATATAGTCATTCAATGAGGTGGAAGACTTTCAAGCATTCTTGCTGAAAAAAACAGAACTGAAAAGAAAATTTGACACTCAAATGCAAGAAGCATGAGAAGGTAAAAAAAAAAAAAGAAATCATAAGGAACTTATCAAAGCTGAACTACTTACATGCCAACATGGAAAAACAATCATTGTAACTTATGAAACTTTTCTCAGTATGAATACAATGTGAAGGAAATACAAATGTATATATATGTATATGTATGCATACACATATGTCTATATAGGAGGGTATATATATGCATATGAATACATATCTGAGTATGTGTATATATGTGTACATAGAGGGCACAGGATCAGTTGAGTAGGAAGGAAAATACTTTAAAAGGTGAAATTCTGAGGTGGGAGAGGAATAGCACGAGAGGAGACAGGGAGAGACAGAATGGGGTTAATCATCTCATGTAGAAGAGGCAAGGGATAACTGTTACAATGGAGGGGAAGAACAGGAAGGCAAAAGGGAAAGGGTCAACCTTACTCTCATTGAATTTGGCTTGGAGTAGGAATGACATAAACTTTAAACTTGCCACACAGGAGAGTAGGGGGGATGGGGATGAGAGGTGGTATGATGAAGGGGAGAGCAAGGTAGGGGGGAAGGGTTGTTAGAAGCACACACTTCTGTAACAGGACAGGGACAGGGTAGAGAATAGAACAGGGGGGCGGGATAGGAAGGAGGGACATATAATCGGTATCTCACAATATGTCCCTTGTGGAGATGTTCTGCATAACTACACATGTACAGCCTGTATTGAATTGCTTGTCTTTCCAGTGGGAATGGGTGATGAGGGAGGGAGGGAAAGAATCTAGAATTTAAAGTTTTATAATCAAATGTTAAAAATATATGTATGTACATATATTATTATTATTATTAACTATATGCAACTGGGAATTAAGATATACAGGCACTGGGATAGGGAGATCCATCTTGCCTACCAGAAAGTCAGAAGGGTGATGGAGGAGGACATAGGAGAGAGCAGATTGGGGGAGGGGTTATACAGTGGGATGGCTGTTCTGGGGTGATAGGTAGAGGAAAGATAGGGAGAAAATTTGTAATTCAGAATCTTGTGGAAATAAATTATGTAAACAAGAAAATAAATAAATGAATAAAAATTTAAAAAATAAAATAAAATTTCTTAAAGGGGAATGGGGAGTCTGAGGATCCTCTGGGTCCAAAATGTGATGCCAAGTACTGATGATCAAAATGAACTAATAGATTCATGGCTGAAGGACAGTCAGATCATAGATTCAGAGTTGAAAGGGACCTTGGGTCTCATCTAGTCTAAACCCTTCATTTTACAGGTAAGGTAACTGAGGCCCAGAAAGTTGAAATGATTTGCTCAAGGTCATAGGCAACCTTAATTCGAACAAATTGTTCTTGTCAGTAGAATGAGAAATAATCCTAATTAATGGATTTACTAAAAGTTCTTCTCTGTTTTCTCATTTTTCAGGTAAATTGTAACTTCTACCTTGACCATGGAGTCATGGAGTCAATCCTCTGACTGGCTAGTCTTTTTAACTACAGAAACTTTTAGTATTATGATCATATTTGAGAGAGGGGAAGGAGATAATACATTTTTTGCACACCGCATAAACCAGGTACAACAACACCACGTAGAGAGAGGCACATACAGTAAGCATGATAAACATTCATGAGGAAATGTTTTTACCGTGCTGCGCAGGAACTAACCACAGTGGTCCTTGGATCTAGCACAAATAATATCCTACTTTTTTAGGCCACGAGTGAGGAGAACCCTCCCTTAAGTTGACCCTCAACGGTGGGTGAGTCACTTCCTCCCTGCCTCCTCTAGTAACCACTCAGGGACGTAGCAGCACCCAGCGGCAAGCTCACTGGAGAAAGTGGCCCAGCAGCTGACATCAGCAGCTCAGCCCATCAACTGTGTCACATGCTATTTTTTTCCTTTCAGGATAATGTTTATAGGTCTCCACTAAGGCAGCCTGTAGGCTCAGGGTTGCTTTTGGTCTTTTGTGTACCCATACCTTCAAGACCAGGGTTACATAGGAATGAGGTTCTCAGTTTTTACCCATCCAACACTGCAAAGGTCTTCAAGTTGCCTCTGACCTCATGAGTCCCTTTGTTTGTCCCTAAAAGAAAGAGAGATAGAGGTCCTCCCAACTGTGGGGCCAGGTATCTATTCGGCATAAATTAGACTGCCTCTGAGTAAACGAGAACACATCCAAAAACCTATTATTTCTCATTTTTAATCTATTGATCTTTAATGTTTGTTCTAAACAAAATTTGGGGTAGAGAAAATAATCTGAGCCAGAAGTGGGCCAGGATTGGATTGAAGTAGAAAGAATCAAGTAAACTCACAAACATTCTTTGTTTTTTCCTTCTGTTTAACAAACTTGGCTTGAAATCCAGCCCTTCCTGGTGATGGGTACTTGTGATCCTTTCTGACCACAGGCATCCCTTGGCAGCTGGTCTCCTTTGCTCAGATGACATTACTGCGGAGCGTCTCTCAGTGAGAAAAACTGAGCAGCGTGGCTATGGTTTAATTAAGTAGGCATTTCATTCCCAGTGAGATTGTTCAGTTGCCCTCTGCTAGTGTCTTGAAGCCAGATTAGGAAAAAAAAACTCCAGGCTTTCTTCTGATAATATACCTGAACAGTGCCCAGCTGGCACTGCACACCCAGCTCTTTTGCTGGCAAAGGGGATAGAAGGATGGTTCCATTAGCCTTATCACTTGTCATATGTACACATCTTCTCAATAAGTGCCCTAATTGTGAAGGAAAGGAATGGCCTCATTTCTTTCTTTGAGTTTAAAAAAAAATCAAAGACTTAATTACATTTGACTTGAATGAAACTTTGCCTGTAAAGAACTTTCAGATTAAGTTAGGAAAATTATTTCAGTTGCCATCTTAAAGGTTGGCTCATTTGTGCATTAATCAGTGAGCATTTATTAATGAGGTGTTTACAGATTAATATTTGTAGAGTACTTAACACATAGTGGGTACTTAATAAATGCTTGTTTCCTTCCTATTAAGTATAAAATATGTGTCTGGTACTGTCCTGGGTACTAAAGATGTAAAAATGAAAAATAAAACTCTCTACCTGCAAGAAATTAATAGTCTTTTGAGATTCTCCTCCAAAAGGGAATGATACAACTATAATTTTAATTCCAATAGACTTTGGAGAGTTGACTGAGGTCAGAGCTGGGAAGTTGGAATGATATATGCTACTTACCTTAAAAGATCTTTCATTCATTTTTCATATTTTCCCAAACTGAGTTATTCACTCATTAGCTCCAATCTGAAAGAAGTGTACAAAGTGGTTTTTATTCAAGTGTCTTTGTTTCACAGTTTACCTTGACAGGATTTCATGAAATGGGCAAGTGTTGAAATTCCAAGAATCTTAAAAAGCTTTTTCTCTTTCAGCTCTAACCTGGATTTCCATAAACTTTGATGTTCCCTATTTTCCCCTTATATGCTCATGGGACTGGTCTTGCCTATACAGTCACCATCCTCTGGATGGAGGCATCAGGTGTCATTTCTCCCTCTTCAATTCACATAGAAACATTGACCTGTCAGGTGGTATTCATTTCAATTATACTACTAATTCCCTCAAAACAGTGCTGAGGAATGCAGATGAGTAACAGTACTATCTAAAAGCAGAGAAGTATGACAAGAGCCAACTTATTACCTCATCACAAATTTGAGTAGGTAGGTGGTGGGGCAGGAAGAGAGTAACCTTGGTACAATGGAGTGGGGGAGAGTTTTGCAGTAGGGATGCCTGACCGAGTCAGATCAATAGCCTTCCTCCTGATGCAACGCAGAAGACTATCTCCTCCAAAATATGGGGATATGAGGTGAACAAAGGACTAGAAATGCTTACTGCCGAAGTGAGACTTGAGAGTAGGCAAACAACAGTGACATTGGTCTAGAAGAGCCATTGGAAGAGAGAAAGCAAGAAGTATTCTGAACAACATGGAACTGAGATGCTAATTGCACAGAGGAGACCCTGCTTTAGTGAACTTGGCAATAACTCCAGTTGATGTCTTACAAGTGAATTGTAGAAAGTTCCAAACCATCATCAAAGTATATGTGACGTTCCTGCTTCAACAAGGGAGTTGGGGGGAAGCAGGGAACTAAGAGGCTCTTTCCTGATGAACCATCATTGGGAGAGGCATTCCTAATGTTCTATTTTCCCGTGTCATTTTCTTTTCTCCTCCCTTCTCAGTCAGACCAGGTCAGATTCTGACCCAAACTCAGATTCACGGCAACAAGAACTTTGGGGAAACAAGAAGATGACAAAATCAGTCATTTCTAAAGGGTTAATTGGTTGTGAAACCAAGATCACATAGTTATATGCTCATTATATGCAGAGCACTGCTCCTGGTGTTCCCTACTATTTACCTACTGTGAAAAAAGAAGTAACAGGATGTACGTACATGTGTGCTCTAACACTTCACAAAGGTCAACAGGCAGACCCACAGTAATTGAACTTTACTCCAGTGCCCAAAATTGGGAGGGGCCAGGGTGATGAATTTTGAGAGTGCTAATAGTTCTTCGGTAGCATAGAAACAACAGACTCAACTCTTTCTCCTCACCTTCCACATAACCTCTGCATGAAACCTCTGCCCTAAGGCTAGCCTCCCCTGACTGGTAACTCCTTAGCTGGGACCAACATTTTCGGAAGGACTCCAGGCATGCTTCGCCTTCCTCCTGCCCATACTCTCTCCAGATTCTTTCTCCTCCTCCTCACCTTCCCCATTGCTCCATCCCTTTTCCCATCTCCCTAGCTTTCCAGATTTATGGAAACCTCTTCATGAGTTGCCTCCTCCAATTAGAGGGTAAGTTCTTTGAGGGTAAGATTCTCTCATATGTTTGAATTTGTATCCCAAATGCTTAGCAGAGTGTTCGGTATATAACAAGTGCTTAATAAAGGTTCTATCTGTCCTAGCAAGAATAATTAGTTAGAATAAGACACTGCTAGAAGCTGGATTGGGGAGACATCCACCCTCCCTGTTAAATTTTTTCTCCTTTCCCACAGGGGCAGCCTTATGACTACATCCCAGGATCCTCCCTTCTTACCCATGGTGGGGGTAGCTCAAATACCAGCAAGGCTACTTTTCCCCGGTCACAGCTTATGGCACTTGTCCCACATACAAAACTTCCCAGCTGGGACTGGGCCAAAAGAGATTTCAAGAATGAACGGCCCCTGTGGCATGGCCAGACACAGACAGATCTATTTCTTTCCCGTTGACCATGAGGATCACTGATTAAATGCTAAAAACCTATTGTAGTAGTTTGGGAGAGAGGGACTAGAAGTGACAAGAGCCCCTAAGTTCTCTGTGAAAGGGGGGCTGGCTTCAGAGGTGCTGATATTATGTGAGGCTGACTTAGAGATATCCTTCCTATGACTTTAAATTTAGGGATTTGTTTTTCATTCTTTTTTATTTTCTGTGTTTAGAATGCTGGACAAGGCTCGAGTCTCCTGACATAGAAAAATGAATAGTTTCATTTCTCAAACATTTCATGTTGAATGTTTGCCAAAGTTTTTATCTCAGAGAAACTATTTGCAGTGGCTCTAATATTATGTAAAAGACCAAAGCTAGTCTTCCCTGGGGGATTATATTACTATTTGTTTTTATATTTCTTTCAATGCTTCCAATAAATCATGAACTTCTTCAGAGGTATCAGAGGGCAACCTGTCTCCTTCATTGCAAATGACAAGCTATGAATAATGCACTCAGGTCTCTCCTTGGAGGAGCCTCCCACCCTATGAAACCAGCTCTCTGGCAGCTCTGCCCCTGACTCTACATTTCAGCCGACTGCTCCTATGAAACCCTGTTTCAGACAGGCAGTAACTGAACAGTCCTGGTCAGTGTCCATGATTCTCCAGTCTTCTCTCCATCTTAATTGGCAGATATTTGTGCTTTCGGGCCTTTGGGAGGAAGGATAGCAGATAGAAATGCTTCCCGGGATCAGTAACATCATCAAGGCACTTGGAACAGCAAGAAAGACCTAATGGGGGAAGAAAAAGCTTAGAGAACAGCAAGATCTATTTCTTGGGTATGACTTTTTCAATGGAACTTTTGTGATCCCCTTCTCCCACAACCAAGCTGGAAATCAACCCTCCTTCTTCAGCTTTTTTATTGCTCTTTTCCCGGTTCTCTCTTTTAATTTTCTGAGACATTCCTTTGTAGCACAGTCATTTGTATATATATATATATATATATATATATATATATATATATATATTTGTATATATATATATTTGTATATATATATATATATATATATATGTCTTCCTATATATATATATATATATATATATATATATATATATATATATGTCTTCCTATATACTCTTCCCCAGCCTCCATTAGAATGTAACTTATTTGAAAGCAAGGCCTGAGTCATGTCTATTTCTGTATTCCTGAAGTGTGGAACATTTTCCACCCTGGGTAGATGCACATTGTTGTTATTGTTCTTTATACGTCTTATACAGCGACTAATACCCAAGCAGACAAAATGACGAACTAACTACGAATGAGGGAATTACCACCAGAAAACAGGCTACCAAGATTAAGGCTCTTCCATCTGGAAAGCAGAAGAAGAGAAAGGTACGATCTAAGTCTATGAAATCATAAAAAAGGCATTAGCATGTACATAATTCCAGCTGGGAGTTCATTGCAGCCCGTTAATCCATTACATCTCCCCAGTGAATTTATTGTCCTACTCAACACAGTGGATACTCCAAACCTTTTATCCACCCTTAAGCCTTCTCACACTCCCTCTCACCACCATTTGAGCTGGGAAACTTGTCTCATACTTACCAAAACACTCGAGGCTATTTGCTAAGAATTCTCTCTTCTGTCTTACTCCTAGGCATCTAATACCATTTGGATGTCTTCCTTCAGTATTTCTTCTTCACCCCAGTCTTCCATGAAGAGGTGGCCCTTTTTGACATGGCACATCTTTCTAGTTGCACCATGGATCCCATTTCAAGCAATCTTCTCAAGCAGAATGCCCCCTCTATCATCCCCATTCTCACTAATCTTCAAACACTTCTCCCTCTCTTGGCTGCTTCCCTGCTACTTACAAACACATCCATTCCCTCTCCTTTAAAAACAAACAAACCTCATTTCACAGGACAATCCCCGTGGCTATTGTCCTATATCCACTGATCCTACCACCTCTTCCTTGAGAAAAGTGCCTACATCCTGTATCTACACTCCCTCCCTTCTCCCTCTTCTCCAAACCCTTTGCAATCTGGCTCATCATTCAACCAAACCTTCTCTTTCCAAAGTTCCTAACGATCTCTTATTGGCCAAATCTAAGGGTCTCTTCTCAGTCCTCATCCTTCTTGCACCTCCCCCGCCCCCGTAGTCCTTGACACTGCTGTTCACCCTCTTCTACTGAATAGGCTTTCCTCTAGATTTCCATGCCCCTATTTTCTCCTGGTCCTCCTCCTACGCCCCTGATATCTCCTCGGTCTCTTTGTCTCTGTCTTCATCCAGGCCGTACCACTGACTGTGGGTGTCCTCCGAGAAGCCATGCAGAATTCTTCTTTCCTTCTCAAATCCTCCCCTCTTTCAATTGCCTGGTGTCATCTTCTCCACTCCTTTCTTACACTTACATCACATAGTCAATCTGGCACCACGTCTTGTCATTTCTACGGACAAGGGGAGGGGAAGGAATAAGCACCTACATAATGTCTGCTGTGTTCCAGGCATTGGGCTAAGTGCTTTACAAATAGTATTATCTCATTTCATCCTCACAACCACCCTGAAAGGTAGGTGGTGTTATCTCGTTTTTACAGTTGAGAAAATTGAGGCAGACAGAAGTTACGCGACTTGCCCAAGGTCACACAGCTGGCGTTTGAGGTTAGATTTTAGCTCAGGTTTTCATGACTCTATGCCCAACCTGTGCACACCTATCCACTGGACCACCTGACTCCCTCTACCTTTACTTCTACCTTTCTGTGTCTCCTTTTCTCCACTCACGCAATGGCCATCCTTGCCTCGTGCATGGACTATCACAATAGCTTTCTGGTTATTCTCCTTGGTCCTCATCTTTCCCTCTACTCAGTTGCTAGTGATCTTCCTAAAGCATAGACAGGTGTGGCCACGTCACCACCACACCACTACTCCATTCAGTAAGCTCCAGTGGTGCCCTCTTTCCTCTAGGATCAAAAGGTAACTTCTCTCTCTCTTTTCAAGTCTTTCACGGTCTGTCCCCCATCTACCTTTCTAGTCTTCTTACACTTTCCACCTATCCATGTACTCTATAATTCAGTGACAGTGACCTTCTTGCAATTCTTCCCACGTGATATTTCATTTCCCAGCCCAATGCCTTTGTAAGGGCTGCCTCTTCACCCTTTGCCTCCATGATTCTCTCGCTTCCTTCAAGATTGCTCAAAGCCCATCTTCTGCAGGAATTGTTTCCTGAATATTGTGTTGTTCAATCATTTTAGTCGTGTCCCACTCTTCGTGACCCCTTTTGGGGTTTTCTTGGCAAACACACTGAAAAGGTTTGCCATTTCTTTCTCCAGCTCATTTTACAGATGAGGAACCTGAGGTAAACAGGATTAAGGGATTTGCCCAGGGTCACACAGTTAAACTTGAGGCCAGATGTGAATCCAGGGGTGGGGTTCTATCCATTACACCACCTAACATCCCTTCATGGTTTTACCCCCCTGCTAATGTTTTATCTCTAGGATTACCCCCTGTTTATCCTGTTTGTCTTGTCTGAACAATTTTTACATGTTCTCTCCTCTATTAGAATGTGAGCTCCTTAGGGCAGAGATTGCTTTTTGCCTTTCTTTGTGTTCCCAGTGCTTGGCACAATGCCTGGCACATAGTCCATAGTGATTGTTGACTATGGACATCTAAATTCTCTCCTTTAGGTTTGTCTTCAGACAGGAGATGAGGCAGTGTCATAACTAGGAATTCTGATTCTTTGAACAAATTCATTGGGGGGGGGAGGTTGGAGGATGAGGGGGTGGGGATGGGGAAGAGATAATTCTCCAATTCAGTGAATCCCTTAGCAGCCAACTTGTCATCCTGACATGCCTGAGAACTGCATTTCTTCTCTTCTTGATACATGATACTACCCTCCCACTCTGCAATGGTCTAGTCGAGGACCCTACAAGGTTCCAGACTCACTGTGGGCTAAGTTATCCCTCTTTCTGCATAGAAAGAGCACCAGATAAGCACATTCATTCCCTTGGAGAAGTGAAGTCACTGAGGGGCCTCCTTTTCAAAGGTAAAAAGTGGTCTGGGAAACTATACCCCCATTTACTTCTTATCCTCAGGAACTATAGCACCCCTTTATCCAGAGCCTCATCTAGTTCAGAGGAGGAATATATGGATCTCATGTCTGCCTGCTCCTTAGCCCAGGACTGACCTTGTGTTAGAGCGTAAAAGTAACAGTTATTTAATGGTAGAGAAGGTACTAGAGAGAATTTGGAAGCTGAAAGAGACTTTGAATTCCCTCCTTATATTTCACCTTTTATCAGGTGAAATATACCATGAAGAAGAAATATTTTCTCCCTCCAACCCCAATGTGGGCACCCTGGGTCCAAATGCCAGTGGCCCAGGCCTAGTTATGGCTCTGGATGATCAGAGTATGGGCTGAACAGATTGTGCTGCAAAAATTCTATACCCCTAAAATTTCTGAGATATCAAATGTCTTAAGGCATCTTCATCATTTTAACTTCCAAAAGGCCCTTAGCAAATCACATCAATTCAGACCTTTTCAAGATTTCCATTGGCCCTGCCCTCCCTGCAAGCTGTCATTCGTGGTCACCTCACATGCCCGAGATGATCCTCAATGCTGTCCCTGGGGTTGTATCCATGGTCCACGGTATGATATTGTGGCTTTGGTGAAGCAATAGGATACAATGTGTCATATCACTGAGCGGAAGGCACTGGAGGCAACCAGAATTGACACCTCCCCCTCACCACCAGGCTTGCCTCATACCATTTACAGTAACTGCACACCACATGTGACCTGAAATAGGAGATACGGGAAACCAGCCAGATTCCTGGATTTGGGGTAGGGCTCATTTTTTAACCAAAGGGGATAGAGAAAGCACGTCAACACATGGCATTCAGAATCCTTGGCCAGCATAACAAAGGGAGGCTGTATCAGTCAATCCGGGAGGAGAAAAGCAGGCAGTTGATATTTATAAATGAGAAACATGGAAAATCCAAAGTTGTATCTGCAGGGGTTTTTTGGTTTTTTTGGTATTTTTTAAGGCATGATTGTGGATCAAATAGGTTAAGGATTTTGCAGAAAGTCAAGAGACAGAGTAAGCTGTGACCAGTAGAAGTGACCAGAACTAGGTTTGGTTCCTACCTAACAACCCAACATGTGGACTCAGTGCCTAATAACAACTCACACAGTGTCAGAGCAGGAAAGGAGATCAGAGATCAGCTAACCTGGACCCCACATTTTACAAATGAAGGCCCTGAGACTGTGAGAGGTTGCATGACTTATCCAAGGTAACAGATTCATTTCGAAGCAGACAAAGAACCAGACAGAAGGGACTAACAAGAACTCAAGAATTCTGATTTCCCAGCCCAGTGTTTTTCCTACTACACCATGAACTTATGTATTTTTCCAGTCACTGTGAGTGCATTACATAAAGTCCTTTTATTTATTCTAGGCCTACACCTCTTTCAAATTTTCAGGCATGTCCTTAGCTCAACTATTCTTAGCCTTGGTAGAAAAGTCAGTGTTTGCCCTATCTATATATCCTTCACAATTTTACAATTTTATATCTCTTCAACCTGTCTTTTTAGACTGAAAAGAGTCCCCCTTGCCTTTTTAGTCTCACCTAAAATTTGTTAAGCAAATCCTTACTTGGTGGACAGCGGAAATATAAACTTCAGACTAGCCCAAAATGAACGAGGATTAATTCCAGAATAATGGGATTCACATTAATAAGGGTCAAAGAAGACTTCTGAACACCATCTTTGAAAAGGGATGTTGTCAGATGGGAAGGTGTATAGAAGAGAAAACCCAGGGCAATAAGAAGACTAGAAATCACATGGTCTGAGGTTCAGTTGAAGGTGCTGGAGCTGAGAAGACTAAGGGAGAACATGCTAGCTGTCTTCAAGTATGTGAAAGTCTGTCATGTGAGAGAGGGATTGAGAAGAATGCCTTTTGGCCACAAAAGAAAAAACTAGGAATGATGGATAGAAGTTGTAGGGACAGACTTTGGCCAAATATAATGCAAAACTGCCCCACAGTTGTGCTATTCTTGTTCCATAAAGGGAACGAGTTGCCTCAGGAGACAGTTTTTCCCATCAAGGGTATCCAGTAGCCCATGCTAGCTGACCAAGTTGTCAGGGACTCCTGTTCAGAAACGTGTGGGATTCAAACACCTCCTTGGAGACTCTGTGAGTTGGAAGGAATTCTGAGCTGCTTCAGCTTCCTCCCAAGGCACATGTTGAGTCCTTATTTACTTATCTTTTGGAGTTGCACTGTGTGAGATCTCATCTTCTGGTGGGTCCATCTGTTGTGGTTTTGGGGTTTGGGTTTTTTAAATTTAAATAACAATATCAGCAAAGAACTTGAGCTTTGAGGATGAAGATCATCGTCTCATTCTCTTATACGTTCATCAGTTCAGAAATGGAAGGGACCATAGTGATCAAATCCAACCTTTTACAGACGAAGACACTGAGGTCCAGAAGTGAAAGTGACGTGCACAGGCAGTAAGTGGCAGTGGGTCTGAGCCCAGGTCTCTGCTTCCAGGTCTCATGCCCTTCCACTGTAGCCTTGCTGCCTTTCTTCACCCTTTCATCTGCACACCTTTGGCCTCCGCTACTTCTCATGAACACTCCCATCAGTGGGCTGGCAGGGAGAAAAGATGACAGTTGAGAAGTGCGTTGGAAGTACTCCATGCTCTTCCTCTGATTGACTGGCCCTTCCCAGATCCCCCATTTAAGAAGTGCACCAAGACCAGGCCTGTCGCATTCTCATTTTTTTAAAGTCTGCTCTCCAGACCTCCTCTACCAGGTCCCAGCTTTAAGTTTCCTCTTACATGTCGTCTTCCTCTGTCAGAATGTAAGCTCCCTGAGGGCAGGGACTGTCTTTCTTTCTCTTTGTATTGGTATTCCTAACACTTTGTACAGTGTCTGGCACAAAGTAAGCCAGCCATTAATAAATGCTCATCAGCTGGCATTTGTGTAGCATCCACTGTGCCATGCGCTGGGCACTTTACAAACGTGATCTCATTTGATTCTTACAACAACCCTGGGAGGTAACATGCTATTATTACTCCCTTTTGATAATGGAGGAAATTGACACAAATAGAGGTAAAGTGACTTGGTCCGAAGTCACACAGCTAGTAAGGGTCTAAGACAAGATTTGAACTCAGGTCTTGTTGCCTCTAGGCCCAGCGCTCTATGTTAGAAGCTTTCTAGCTTCCTTGGCTTCCTTCCAATTCCAACTAAAATTCCATCTTCTACAAAAAGCCCTTCCCAATCTCTCTCAATTCTAGTGGCTTACCTCTTTTAATGATTTTTTATCTGCCCTGTAGAGAACTTGTCTGTACATTTTTTGTTTGTTTTGTTTTTAGAGGGGGAAAAGCAAGGCAACTGGGAATTAAATGACTTGCCCAAGGTCACACAGCTAGTAAGTGTCTGAAATCAGATTTGGACTCAGGTCTTCCTGACTTCATGGCTGGTGCTCTACTCACTGCACCGCCTAGCTGCCCCATGTACATTTTTTTAAACATATGTCCCCTGCTAGATTGTGACCTCCTTGAAGGATTGTCACTCGCTTTTCTTTGTATCCCCAGCACTTAGCATAGTTTCTGACCCATAGTAGGTACTTAATAAATGCTTACTGCCTGACTGAGTCAGGTTCATTCTCCCCTTTACTGTCAGTTTGGGTAAAGCATTAGGTGAAGAGACTTCAATGTTGGATAAAATATCTTTTTTTTTTTTAATGCCTTGGAATTTCCTTTATCTATGCCAGAGATAACCAGATTTTTCAATAGTTGGTCCCATGGAGTGACCCAACAAATTATAGTACATGAACGTAATGAAATGGAATATTATGGTACCCAAGGAAAACAACAAATATGAGGAATGCAGAGAATCATGGGAAGACTTGAGGTAACTGATACAGGATTTAAGCAGGACCAAGAATACAACATGTACAGTGACTATGGCAAGTTAAACAAATTGTAATGACTAATCCTGGTCCTAGAGAAAGGAGAAAATGGAGTTCCTTTCTTCCCTTGGAGAGCTGGAGAACTATGGGCCTGCAATGTAGATGCAGATGCTGTCATATGCAGTCCCTGTGTCACTTGGTTTTGCTTAACTGCATTTCTTTCTTACAAGCAAAGGCTCACTGGGTGGTAGTGGTGAGAATATATCTTGAAATGACTGTCTGTAATAACGAAGTCTCAATAAAACTTGAAAGAAATAATGGGACCCAGGATCAAAAATTCATATGTGTGTGGGCTGGATGAATTTAATTATATCATTAATTAATCCATTATATTGCATTCAATACAATTACTAATTGATTCAAGCCTGTTGGAATGATACCTAGCAGCAGCCAGTTACATAGTGAGGTGGCGGTAGACAGGTAAGTTAGCTCTGCTGGCTAACAAGTTCATGAACTTCCAGAGAGCAGTGAGTCTGGCATCATCACTGGTATGGAATTCAGGGTTGGGGAACCTGAGGCCTTGAGGCCACATGTGACCCTCTAGATCCTCAAGTGCAGCCCTTTGATTGAATCAAAACTTCACAGAACAAATCCCTTTAATAAAAGGATTTGTTCTGTAAAACTTAGACTCAGTCAAAAGACCACCCAAGGACCTGGAAAGTGACATGTAACCTTGAGGCCACAGGTTCCCCACCCCTGATGTGGATACCGTTTCTGGATGTACAGACTACAAAGGCAGATTCCGCACATGGTCTCATCTTGTCTGTATCTTTCTGTAAATAATCATGGAGCATACTAGAAGCCCTCCCCTGGTTCTCCTCACATTTTATAAAGATCAGTGCAGCACTCTGGCTGGTCCACTTTTATCACTCATTATCTCTCCATGACACTTTGGTAACATTCTACAGCCTGCTTATACTGAAATCTATTTCCATTGCCTTTGAGTAACTGGCAATTTTTGTTTTTCTGAATTCTTAGTATTCCATGATTTGCAACCACATGGCATCACTGAGAGATGATCAGCATTTTAAAAAATGGATTTTTGCATCAGGGAGCAGCTTGGAATAATTAAAAGTGCGCTGTAATTTCCCAAATGCAATCCAACCTAATCTCCAACTCCCATTCAATAATTTTTCTCTTTAAAATTTTATTGATGCCTTTGGTTCTTAAATTTTTTTCTTTTTTCCTTTTTACCACTCTTTTGCTTTTTATATCACCTTCATTTTCAAAGGTACCCCACTTCCCCTACCCAATGACAAATCCCTTGTAACAAAGAAACATATTCAACAAAATTAGTCAATATATTAACAGAGTTTGAGTCTGATGGCATATTCAGTGTTCCTCCCTAATATTATGAGGTGGGGAATTTGTGGCCTTGGGCCACATGTGACCCTCTAGGTCCACAAGGGCAGCCCTTTGCCTGAATACAAACTTCACAGAACATATCCCCTTAATAAAAGGATTCATTCTGTAAAACTTGGACTCAGTCACAAGGCTGCACCTGAGGACCTAGAAGGTCACATGTGGCCTCAAGGCCACAGATTCCCCACCCCTATGCTCTGCAAAGAAAGATGTTGATACCTTATGTTTTAATACTATATTTATTTCTCCATAAATTGTTCCTCCCTCCACTGATCTTTGATATCAATTGAGGAATGGCTTTTATTTCCATAAATTTTACTCCATTTTCTATATATTTGAGAAATGAAGTCTTTATCAGAGGAACTTGCTATATTTTTTATAAAGTAATAATTACCACCTACGTATTTCCCTTCATCCTATTTCTCTCTCTCTCTCTCTCTCTCTCTCTCTCTCTCTCTCTCTCTCTCTCTCTTTCTCTCTCTCTCTCTCTCTCTCTGTCTTTCTCTCTCTCTGTCTCCTTTTACCCTGTCCCATCTCAAAAGTTGAATGCTCTTCTGTAAGAAATTAAAAAAACCAGTTAAAGAAAACTAACCAACACAGCATTAAATCTAATAGCGCTTTATATCACATTTTGTCGCTCCCCTCTCCCCATCTCTCTATTGATAAGATAGACGTGTGCTTCATCATCCGTCCTCCCAGAACGATTCTGGTAATTAATTCAGCAGTTTTTTATGTTGTTTCCACTTACACTATTGTTGTCATTCTGTATATTGTTTACCTGGCCCTGCTTTTTCTGGTTAATTTGTCCATTCAAGTCATCCTGTGCTTTTCAGAATTCCTCGAATTGTTATTTCTTTCACACAAAAAATATTCCACTGCATCAATACGTCAAAATTTGTTCAATCATTCCCGAAGCAATGGTCAGTCGTGCTTTGTTTACAGTTTTTGGCTACCACATAAGGACTGCTAGAAATAGTTTACTATACTTGGGTTTTTTTCTGCATGTGACTTCCTTGGAGTACATGTCCATTATTTGGATTAAAAGGGAGGAAAGTTTAGTGGTTTTTCTTGTTCAATTACAAACTGTCCTCTAGAACCGTCAGACCAGTTTACTGTTCCACCAATGATGCATTAGCGTTCCTGTATTCCTGAAGCCCCTCTAGACATCTTTGCCACTTTGAGGCATGTGAGGTGTAACTTTAGTTTATTAGAATTTGCATTTCTTTTCTTATTGGTGAGTAAGTACATTTTCTTTTTTTCTGGCTGATAGCTGGCAATTCATGAAAACTATTCACATCTGTTGATCACTTATTAAGTTCCTCCTTTTTAACTCTGAACCAAACTCACTGTCAGCAGTGCTTGACAGATATGCATATATATGTATACACAATGTACAGACATGCATATATATGCATATACACATATACATACATGTGTGTATATATACACACACATATACATATATATGTGTGTGTGTGTGTGTGTGTGTGTGTGTGTGTGTGTGTGTGTGTGTGTGTGTATATATATGTACCCTAATGGACTAGTTCAATAGCTTAGATAATATAAATTTTTGAGGCAAACAGATAGCTCGACAGATGGAGCTCTGCATATGGAATCAGGAAGATCTGAGTATAAATCTGGCCTTAACCACTCACTAGCTGTATGTGTGACACCAGGCAAATCATTTAACATGGGTCTACCTCAGTTCTCTCATCTATAAAAAGAGGTTATTAAAAGCACCTACCTCCCATGGCTGTTATGAAGATAAAATGAGGTATTTGTAAAGTGTTTTGCAAACTATAAAGCCTTATAAAAATGTTAGTTATTATTTTTTATTATTATTATTCATCCACTTTATTTTACAAGTATAGGTGGTTAGCACAATCTTTTTTTCTTTTTCTTTCTTTTTTTGCTTTTTAAATTTTATTTTATTTTATTTTTGTTTTTTGGAAGGGCAATTCGGGTTAAGTGACTTGCCCAAGGTCACATGGCTAGTAAAGTGTTAAGTATCTGAGGCCGGGTTAGAACTCAGGTCCTCCTGACTCCAAGGCCAGTGCTCTATTCATTGCACCACCCCACAATCTTTTTTCAAATGACTAAGGATGTCATTGAGGAAAATTTGTAGTATATGGCAGCCCAATTAAATTAATATAGTATCTTCTACAAATATGGGCATTTGAAGAATCTTCTGCTCAACAGGACATATGTTTTCTATTCAGGCTCTGCCTAGGTCATCCAGCATGATGCTGATGAAGACGTCACATCTCTCTATTTTATACCTTACTTGATGTTAACACCCAGGAGATCACTGAATAAAGTTCATATCTGTCACTGAATCTTATACAATTTTAAAATACATGAAGAAAATAACTTGTTTAAGGAAAACCATTCAGGTTACACATTAAAAGGCACAACAGAATCTGATATTCCTTGCACCTCTCAGTCAGTTGTGTGACAATGACACTCACCATTAACAATTTTCTGTGGAACCCTGCCTTTTACCTTCTCCTGTTTTCTTTAAGAACACGTTCAGCAATATAGATCATCCTCATATTTCATAGAGATGAAAAACATGTTTGGGTAGTTGTTGATGTCTTCTCATTTATCTTTTATTTTTATTTTTTTTTTGCTAAAACCACTATCTGTGAACTTTTCCATTCTTTTAGAATCAGTACCTCTTTGCAATTAATCTCAGAACCTTTAAAAATACTCTATCAACTCCAACATAAATTTATGCATTTTTTCAGTCAGGTCCTGGTGCTTTTATGATTTCATCATCTTCAATGCCATACAGGTCCTCAGATGGTACATTGGGTTCTCAGGCAGTAGAGTCCAAAGGTGGTAGTTCTCTATCAGTGCTGGTAAGAATAGATCATTATAGAAACATTGCTAGATCTGTTTTATTTCACATCTATTTGTTGTCCTCTTCCTGCTTACAAGTGATCTCAGGATGACTTAAATTAGCCTATCTGTAGGCTTGTTTTCCCCTAAATTCCTTTTTATTACTTTCTGGGGTGATACTCTTTGGTATTTCCATTATTTTCCTCCATCATGTTTTGCAAATTATCTTTCACCCTAGCCTAGCATTGCCCTTGACTGTCATATCTTTCTGCTTGACAAGGAGATCTAGGTATGTATTGACTTAGTTTTGGCAATCTTGTCCATTCTCCACAGAATTTCAATATTTCTTCACTTCTTGCCAAAGCTGTTGGCACATAACCTACAATGTTCTACATGGTGGTCTGTTTGCTTATGCTTATCCTGAGCACCGCAAGATGAGATGACCAAAGTGTCCCAGGGACACAGCCAGTGAAAATTCAAGTGAGATAAAGTGTCTCATTCCAGGAATAACTAGAAGGCCAGTGTCACTGAAATGCTGAGTATGTGTAGGAGAGCAAGGTGTGAAAAGAAAGGAAAGGGAGAGCAGAGCTAAGTTATGAAGAGTTTTCAAAATCAAACAGAGGATTTAATGTTTGGTTCTGGATGTAATAGGGATCCACTAGAGCAGCTATTCTCAACCTGTGGGTTATGTTGAATTTGCAACAATGAAACTACATCCTGCATATCAGATATTTACATTACTATTCATAACAGTAGCAAAATTACAGTTATGAAGTAGCAACAAAAATAATTTTATGGTTGGGGATCACCACAACATGAGGAACTGTATTAAAGGCTTGCGGCATTAGGAAGGTTGAGAACCACTGCACTAGAGCTTGTTGAATGGGGGCAGGGTTGGGGGATGGGGAGGTGACATGGTCAGACTTTAGAAAAATCAATTTGACAGTTAAGTTGAGGGTAGACAGGAGTGGGGAGAGATCTGAGGCAGGGAGACCACCCAGCAGGCTATTGTAAGAGTCCAGGCATGAGGTAGTTGTGGCATGGTGGATTGCAGTATCAGAGGAGAAAAGGGGGGCATATACAAGACACATTAGGAAGGACCCATGGGGAGCGAGACTAGAGTGAGGAAAGATGATAATGGTGCCTTCAATAGTGATAGTGAAGTTAGGAAGAAGAAAGGGATGGGGGAGGGGGGATTATAAATTCTCTTTTGTACAAGCTGAGTTTAAGGTGTAGATGAGGCATCAAGTTCAAGATCTCCAAACAGGCAGAGAGGTTTGGACCAGGTAAGTGAATATAAAAATCATCAGCATAGAAATGACAAGTGAATCCTTAGGAGCTGATGAGGTCACCAAGAGAAATAGGATAGAAAAAGAAAAGAAGGGGACCCAGGGCAGAGCACTCACAGTTAGTGGATATGACCTGGATGAAGATCCATCAAAGGAGACTGAGAAGGTGCTGTACAACACAACAAAGATCAAGCAGTGTTGGGGAAACATAGAAAAAAGACATCATCAAGAACAGTATCAGTAAGCATTAAATACATGTTACAGTAAGCATTTAATAAATGCCTATCAATTCTATACTAATTGATTCTATTGAGACTTTCCCTGTTATGCTATTTCATTGTCTTTGCTTTGAGCTGTGTCCCCTGTTGGACTAGATAAGAAGTAACACATCCACATTGAGAGGGGTTCTCAAGCTATGGTTTTGAATAAATGTAAACCCACAAAGTACCTTCAGTCAGGGACAACTATTCTGGAGAGGGATGTCCAGATGTGAAAAGGAGTTAATCCAGATGCTACACCAAAGTATCAGAAAGAACTCATTCTTTCATTCTCCAAACATGTGTGTGTATATTTATATACATATATACATATATATATATATATATACACAGATACAGATACACACACACACACACACACACACACAAACTATGCACCAGGTACTGTGCTAGGCTCTAGGGATAAAAAGACAAAAGCAAAAAACTTTCTTCCTTCAAGAAAAGTATGTTCTTTTGAGAAAAACAACATGCACATATATAAATAAACAGAAAAAATATACAACGTAATTTTATTGGCCAAAAACATTCACAAATGTGGGATCAGGATAGATGTGGTACAGTAGGTCAGACTTGAACTGAGCCTTGGAAGGTGGTCAAGTCCTAAGAAGCAGGCAGATGTGAAGAGGGAGTATAAGCTAAGAGTGAGGACAGTCTGTGCAAAGGCATGGAGGTGGGAGACAGCACTATGAGGTGTTCTTCCCCATAAAGCCCCGCAGCTTCAGGAACCCTAAGGGCAGCATTATGACAAAGCTCCACTGAGTTACTAATTAGGGTAATTATTAGAATAACAACACTGACAGTGATAATAATTAGCACCCTAATAATCGACCTTGTAATTGCCAACTGGCTTCCTTCCAAAGGGGCCAGATTGCTTCATGACCATTTCTTTCCTCTTACAGATGGATTTCTCCTGCAATTTAATACCTAGGTGCTCTAGGCTAGGAAAGGGAGCTGCTGTCTCTCTCCAAAGCAAAAACCACAGAGATACAAAATCTCAGAGTCAAGTGACCTCAGGGCTCATCTGAACCAACCTATACCTAAATAGAAATTCTTTCTATAACATCCCCAAGAAATGGTCTCAGCTCCACTTGATGACCATCTGTGATGAGGTACCCATTAGATCCCAAGGCAGCCCATCACTTTAGGACAGCCCTCATTTTTTAGGAAATTGTTCCTTAGATAAGTCTGAAACTTACCTTCTCTCCATTACTCCTGGTTCTGCCCTCTGGGGCCAAAGGAGACAAATCTAACCCCTTTTTCCTTTGATAGCCCTTCAAAAACTTTCGTAAGGCTCTTATGTCTCCCCTGAGACTTTTCTTTTCTATGCTAAATATCTACAGGTTTTTCACAGGTCCTCATATGGCAAGGGATATGGGCCTTTTAATGTGCTGCTGGCGCACTTTTGGATACCTCTGGCTTAAGTCTTTCCTAAGCCGTTTTGTCCAGAATCAAAGACAGTACATCAGATCTGGTTAAGTGAAGGCAGAGCAGGACTATTACTTCCTTTTCCTAGGAAGCTGCGAATCTCTTAATGCAGATGGAGATTGCATCAGCTTTTTTTCCTGTCTGTCCTGTCAACACTATTGATTCAAACTGAGTTTGCAGTCTGCTAAAATCCCTAGGTCTTTTTTCAGATGAGCCCCCTTCCAAACATGCCTCCACTCACTTGTAATTGGGAAGTCAATTTCTTTTAATCCAAATGTTACACTTGATATATATTCCTATTCAAATTCTCCAATTAGATTGTATGGACCTTGAGGACAGGAATTGAAATTTACTCTTTTTTTTGTACCTCAGTCTTGAATAATGCACACAGGTGCTCAATGGTTGCTAGTTTCATTGGATTTTATTTTACTGGGAGCAGAGTCATTGTCCTTGTAACTTGTGAGGCAAGATAAGAGCTCAGCCTCTCACTGTCCCACTGCTGAAGAGCTCTTTTGAGACATACCAGAATAGTACATAGAGGAGAGAGGCAAAACCCATGTATTTATGTCTTTTATATGTGAACTGCTTTCTTTTGCTTTCTCTTGAAAATTTCATTGTACAGGAAAAACCAGGAAACAATTTCACAAGTGTTAGTGATGTGTAACTGGAGGTAAACAAAATGATATAAGTTACTTTACTGCAATTAATGGCAAGGTTCAAATGCTGGGATGCTGTCTTGGATCAACATGGACAGATGCATAGCTATTCACTCTCCCACTTTGGAAGATGATCAGAATATGAGAAGCATTTGGGTATGTTAGTAAGTTAAATAGTGCCAGCCTTTTGGGTTCTCCATTCTCTAGCAAGAGGACGTTATGAAGAACCTAACCTGACATTTTCTTGTTGGAAAGACTGATCAGCTACATCCAATATGGATGTGTATTAGAGTGAGAGTACCCTGGGAGTAATGCAGCATTTGCCACTTACTCTGGGGATAACTTGCAAGGTTTAGGATTTGGTAGGGAAAAGAGGCAGCAGTGGTCTGCCCCCTCTGAAAACCCCACCATTGCTGGATTTGTTTCAGACTGTTTTGTGGAAATAAATAAAGCCTCACCTCCTCTAACACAATTTTGATCTTCTTTTTTTGTGAAGAAGAAATTATACATATGCCTCACTGTTAGGAATAGTAGTCCCTGGAATCACTTGGGATATTTGTCTTCCTATGGACTCAGGACACCAAGATCTTATTTGTTGCATAAGATGACCAAGGATAAAATGTCCCATCTCATCAGAAAGTTTCACTCATTCATGCATTCATGGTGCAATGTTCTAGGCACTATATGCTAATACCAAGAAGTGATGATATAATCTGTGTATTCTAGCAACATTGCATCTCTAATAGTGACCTCTTGAAATGAAAGACTTTTCAGGAAGAGGGAATGGCAAAGAAAGATGAGAAGTAAGAACCACAAGCATGATCAGCAAATGGAGAGTAGTGCAGTTTGGCTGGAGTCCAGTGTTCAGGGAGGGACCTAGTGAGCCATAAGGCTGAAAGGATAGATTGGAAACAGGATGTAGAGGACCTTGATTGCCAAATGAAAAAGACTGGATTTTATTCAAAACATCGAAGGTGTTTTAAGCAAGGGAATGAGAAGATAAGATCTCTACTCTGGCAGTGGTAACTGAGAAGGCTAGAAGGAGAGGGAGGGAGATTATGAACAGGAAAACTTGTTAGGAGGCTTGAAATAGTCCAGGGAGGAGCAGGGGAGGTGGAAAGAAGGAGACAGATGGAGGAGACTTCAGCAGAAGTGAGAAACAGAGGGGCGGCTAGGTGGCATAGTGAACAGAGCACCACCCCGGAATCAGGAGGACCTGAGTTCAAATTTGGCCTCAGACACTTAACACTTAATAGCTGTGTGACCTTAGGCAAGTCACTTAACCCCAATTGCCCTGCCTTCCCCCCTCAAAAAAAAAAAGAAATGAGAAACAGAGCCCCTCAGACTGGCTACTTTCTTCTTGCATCACTCTTCATGTCCTTTATGGCAGTATTAAGTGCAGCAATATGGACTTCAAGTCTTGTGCTGAAAACAAGCTAGTCTACAAGCTCATTTCCTTTTGGGAAGCCTCATCTGCCTCTTCTTCTCCATTAAGATTACTATGTTGTTGTTTGTGTCTGGTTTCCACAGGTTCCCCATGTCTCCTCTGCTATCCCAGTTTTCTACCCTACCAATCAGCAGAAGGCCAATCTATACACGATGCTCTGAGGATTTTTCAAAGAAAGAAAATTGGAACCTTTCTTTGAATTTAAATTTAATGGACACCTGGTCAACCCTGCTTCTCCAAATCTCCAACCACCTTATAGCAAGAATGGCAGTATAAGACCATTGCCTTCTATAGGCAAGGCACTATGCCAGGTGCTGGGAAACCAAAGGTTCTTAAGAACCTTACAATCTTATGAGGGTGAAGGGGAGGAGACAAATGTACAAGTAACTATGGCATAAAGGAGGATGTACTCAGTTCAAAGGAGAGATGCAGACAAGGATCCATGAGAAATTTGAGGGGACTATCAAGGAGTGACTGAGCCTCAAGTGCAGTCAATAGATGTGTTTTTCTGTAACAGCTTCCCTTGACAATCAGCCACCAGAATTACTAGAAGGAAAAGAAAAAGACTGAAGATCTTGCTGTAAGCAAGTCTGAAATGGAAGGGTATAATGCAATACACTAGGAGATTCCCAAAAGAATACTACTGTGAACAGCTTTTAAGATTCGGATTACACAGTATAGTGAACCCTCCATTTATTCCATTACAAATCAAGGCAAACATTCACAACAAATCACAATATAATATTCACAACATTACATCTTATCACAGAAAATCACAATATACTGTTCACAACAACTTAACATTAGAATGGCCACATAGTTTTTCACTACAGTGGCCACAATATTTAGAACAAAGAACAAAAGAATAATCATCTGGTTTCCCTAAGGGAGGAAACCCTTCATACTTAATCATCCAGTCACTTCACAATACAATAATCAATCTTCCACTCATGGGGTAATCATAGATTAATTTAATCAGTCACTTTTCTAGCAATCAGTCACTAAGTATCATTAA
>CM053587.1:94565737-94589801 GCA_028646515.1 Pseudochirops corinnae | reverse complement strand
ATTACACAAACCCTCCACCCCTTTGTGTCTAATAAACTTCAATTTCATCATGAATCCAAGGGAAGACCTTTCCTTCATCTTGACTGGGAGTGATCTCTCAGATTCCCTGTATCCCCTTCCATGGTCCCAGCTCCTACCTGAATCCACCAAACAGTCACCTGGATTCAGAGGCAGACAGCTCCCAGGTTCTCAACCAGTCCTCTGGGCAGTTCTTGGTACACACTGAAGTTCACAGGGTCCAGCACATCTCAAAACCTTCACCACTTCTGTTGCTTGGAACTCAAGGATCAACCAAACCACAAACAAAAGCTCATCATCCAGGTCATGCTTCTTTAGTCCTCTGGCAGTTCAGCTGGCCCTAGGACCCAGAAGAAATCTGGCAGCAGTCACTTCAGCCTTCCAAGCAGCCTTCCTGGCAACAACTTCACCAGATTCTGGTCTCGAGAAAACTCCAACTCAGTTCTCAGTCAGCTGTAGTGGCCTAGCTTCCAGACACTGCCCAGAGAAACTCTCTCTCTCTCTCTCTCTCTGTCTCTCTCTGTCTCTCTCTCTGTCTTTCTCTCTCTTCATCTCTCTCAGCTGGCTTCAATCTCCACAATTCTTCCTCCACCAGGAGCCCACCAGGAGCAAAATTCTTGATTCTGTTTCCCTGTCCCTGGAACTCTTTTTATACACACACACACACACACACACACACACACACACACACACACACACGCACACACACACACACACACACACACACACATTGGCTTCCTGTCTCAGCCAACGGCCTCCTGCCATGTTAGCAACAGGAGACAGAGTTCACACCCTCTGTTTCTTTCACATAGGAGACAGAGTTCACACCCTCTGTTTCTTTCACAAAAGTACTTAGCCTTCAGTTACTAAGGACTAAGAACCTGCTAAATTAATTACCATTACAAAGGGGCATTTTGTAGTGACCTGAACCATGCTCCCCATTCTACAGTTAAATGGGGTGTTCAGAGGGACTAGCACCTCTGGTGTCGGGGCTGCTCAGTCACCTTTGGTGTCCACTTTCACCCACCTCTCACCTGTGGCTCCAAGAAGCATTTTCAGCAGCCACACCATAGTAAAGCATCTCAGCTGATGATCTAAACCAGGTTGAGAGTAACCAACAGGTGTTGTTGGTGAGTTAGGGGAATGTGTACCCCAGCATGTGAAGACTTTCACCAGTGGAATGTGTGGATGAGAATGACTTGTGCCAGCAGCCATGAAGGCAGCTAAAACAGTTGCTGTGGAGCACTTGGTATTTAGTCAGACATTGAAGATGCCAAGGTCATCTACTGCATCCTGAGCCATTGTCAGTCATCTTGTTTTTTTCCTGCTACTGGACTTCAATGATTCTGGAAGAGAGAATGAGGTTGATGACTGTGTAGCTTTGCCTCACTTAAATCCAACTCATGGCAAGTCATTTACCCCGCCATGTCTTTGGTTCTCTTCAAAAACAAAGGACTACCAACAGCTACCAAGTAACCACTATGTATACACACACTGCAAGTTGGTCTCTGTCTGAGAGGAGAAGGTGAAAGGAATGGAGAAACACTTATTCACCCTATAAGTGTGCTAGGTTTGTGAGGTTATTGCCAAGGACTGCAGAAATTATTCAGTTTTCCCACTCATTCCAAAACATGTAGCAGCAGTAAATATTACTGAATAGATCAGCATGTGATTGATGTCACCTCTGGCCCACTATCATATAAATAGAAAATCCAGCATGCAATTCACATAGATTCCAGTGCTTTATTTAAGGATATGTTATAGCTGGCAAGTCTCAGATACATAGCAAGTTCAGGGAATGAAGAAGCTTAGGTGTTTCCAGTTAAGGAAGAAACTGCTCTAGACCTTCTCCACCAGTCTTCAGTATGTCAATACAAGCATGGAGCAAGTCTTTGGCAGTAATTCAATTTGAAGCTGGATTGTTCTCGCTTACATGGAGAAGAAGCTTTGCTTCTGATAGAATTTACAAGAAGGTCTTGTCCACAACTGGTCTTGAAGATTTTGGAGCACTAACTGACCAAGGCACATGTGGCCAAGCTCATGGACAGTCTTTTCTGATTTCATAATTAGTCTTCTGGGCAACTTGGCCTTGACACATCAGATGTAGGAGGTAGTTATCTGGAGATAAGCTCATTGTGGGCAGGTTGTCATAATTAGCATAAGAATAACATACAGTCATTAGTCTTCAGAGGCTACAGTTATCTCAAAGGTTAAGTTCTAATTCAAAAGTCAAGTACTAATCAGTTTTTTTTGGAGAATGTCCTGAAAGAAGCTACTGTTATCTCAGAGTCCCAAAAGGAAAAAGGTCATTCAAAAATGATCAAAAGAAGAACTAAATAGTGGTAATTTGGTAATGGTTGACTCCAGGGATATAGAAGTAGTTGGCTACATTTGGCAATACAATATAAATAGAAGTCTTTCAATTGCTAATGTTCTTCCTCCCAAACTACCAGGTATTTAACGAATTTGTCTATGTTTATATGTATTCACCTCATATTTACACTGCATTGATTTTTATATGTATTTGTCATCTTATTCGTTAGAATTTGAGTTCCCTGGGATTAGGGATTGTTTCATTCTTTTTTTTTTTTTTTAACTAGGTCTCCCCATTTTGTCCAGGCTGAAAGTACCTGGAGGATACTCATGGGACCCATACTACTATTGATCAGCATGGGTGTCTTTACCTGCTCCGTTTCTGACAGCAGCAGTTTTTTCCTCCTTAAGTAACCTGGTGGTTCCTTGACTCTCCATATTGACTCCCCATATTGATATTCAACTTAATGTGAACAGCCAATCAGCATAGCCTCGATAGCCCAGAATTCCAGAGCTTAAGAAATCCAGCAGCCTTGGCTTCCCTTGTAGGAAGGATTGTAGGTGCCATAATGCCCCAGTTTCATTCTTTGTGCTTGTATTCCTACTGACTAACACAGTGCTGGACACATAGCAGTTTCTTAATAAATAAATACTTACTGTTTGATTGATTACTTGACTTGGAACCAGAAGAGGTTCTGTGTCCTACATTAAGAATATATACTGATGTATGGAAATCTAGGAACTTGAGGGGAGAGAGCATTTGGACAAAGATCAAGAGAGGTAGAAACAGAAGTGATGTTATTATGGAAAGACAGAGAATGACAGAATGAAAAATTAGAGGAGCTTGGAACAGCTCTAAGACCTGGCCCAGACATAGAATATTCCAGTGATGTTTAACTCCTATCTTTTATCTCTCGGCCAAAAGCAAGGCTCCTGATACATTTTTGATCTTCATTTATCTTAATTTTATTCTTCAAAAGGTGGAGGAAATGACAAGGAGAATGAGTGTTTTTGATCTGATTCTGACTACCAGGGAGGAACTGGTTGCTAAAAGAGATGGTGATAATTGTGGGGGCAATGATAACTCTATTTTATAAATGGTGATCAAGGAGAAGAGAAAAGTGGACATAGTCTAACACTCTAGACATGGAGAAAGAGAGGGTTTGAAAAAGTCTAAGGAGCAGGGAGGTAGGATTCCTTAGCAACTCCCCAGAGGGGATGGAGAGCTCTCAAGAATGAAATTCTGAAAATGGAAATGAAAAATTATTCCAAGCAGGAGGATAGGGGTAAGTTATCTGAAGAGACAACTTTCCCAACTTTATCTTTACCAACTCAAATTTTTAAAAGACATTTACGGGAAGAAGAAATAAGGTTATATAATCAAAGAAGACTGTGAAAGGGTAGCATGGTCCTATAAGAGTGTTATCAAAATTAACAGTGGCCACAGTGGGCTAAGGCTAGCCTTGGAAGCTAAAGACAGCAAAACAGGGCTTGGGGTTTTTTTCTTTGGTTTTGGTTTTTGCTTTTTCAGCTAAGGGATGTCAAACTAAAGATCAAAGAATCAATCGGGTTGTTCCTTGGGATGTTGATTGATGATGGCCAAAGATGGGGAGAAAGTAGCTCAGCTCTAATTTTGATCATGCTTTCTTTTTCAGGGAGAAAGATCTTTGACCCTGGAAAGTTTAAATAAAAAATGGCTAACAGGGAGTTGAAACACAGAATAAATAAGGAAATCATCAAAAACACATAGCCCTTTCAAAGAGTTCAACACCAAGTTGGAAGACTTAGAGGCCAAGTTCAAAGAGTTGGCTCCAAGCCAAGACAAGCTACATCTTAAAGTACTGAAAGCAGTGGCAGATGGTGATGCTGAACTCTTCAGGGAGCTTTGAAAGATGTCAGAGGGAAGTTAGGTGGTATAGTGTATAAAGCACTGGCTCTGAAGTCAGGAGCACTTGAATTCAAGTCTGGCCTCAGACACTCACTAGCTGTGTGACCTTGAACAAGTCACTTAACCCCTATTGCCCCCCCCCCCAAAAAAAAGGAAGGAAGGAAAGAAGGAAAAAAGCGAAGGAAGGAAGGAAGGAAAAAAGTGAAGGAAGGTAGGAAGGAAGGAATGTAGGAAGGAAGGAAGAAAGGTAGGAAGGAAAGGAGGAAGGGAGGAAGAAAGACAGACAGACCTTGGAGAACGTGAGAGGTGCTGCAGAACTGTGGAAGGGCAAAGAGGAACAAGTATGTAGTCCCTAAACTATAGGCCATAAGTCTGACTTTGATTCATGGCAAAATCCTACCACAGTATTAAAGGGATAATGTTGTAAGTATTTAGAAAGAAAAGTATTGGTCACTAAAAGCTAGCATGGAACCATCAAGAACAAGTCATACCAGACTAACCTCATTTTTTAAACAAGGTTACTACATCAAAGTTTTTCCAATGCTGTTGTGTTACTAAGAGATAGGAAATGCTAAAGTTGCCAAAGAATTGAAAATCACCTAGAAGGCACATTGTGGACCTGAGCAGACTGTATCGAATTATAAAAGGGGATTACAAAAGCAAAGTGGAGTAAAGGACATCCTCAAAGTGATTGTGGGGAAAAAAAAGATGACCTGATCATGTGATGAAACCAAGGAATAACCAATGGACCGCAGGTGTACTCCATAACTGTCATCATATTATCAATATGAATGGAAAAAGACTCCAAGTATATTGGATGTGCAGCTGTGAGAAACTTATGGGAGAACACAGATGAGTTGCAGAGGATGGATTGGCATAGATTACAACCCATATCTATGGAGAGAAAATCCACATCTGTGAAATGACCAATTCATTTTTTTAATATTTCAATTTTTTCCTATTACATGTGAAAAATTTAACCTTTCTTTAAAATTTTGAGTTCCAAATTTCCTCCATTCCTCCTTCCCTACCCCTCCCTGAAATGCCAAGTAATTTGATATAGGTTGAACATGTGCAGTCATGCAAAACATATTTCCACATTAGTCATGTTGTAAAAGAAAACACAGGATAAAAAGACCATGAAAAATAAAGAAAGTTGAAAAAAGTATGCTTTGATTTGTATTCAGACTCCATCAGTTCTTTCTTTGGGGGTAGACAGCATTTTTCACCATGAGTCCTTTGTAATTTTCTTAGATCATTGTCTTGCTGAGAATAGCTGAGTCATTCACAGATGATCATCATAAAATATTGCTGCTGTTGTATACAGTGTTCTCCTTGTTCTGTTCACTTCACTTTGCATCAGTGCATGTAAGCCTTTCCAGGTTTTTCTAGAAGCATCTTGATCATCATGTCTTATAACACAATAGTATTCCATCACAATTATATACCACAACTTATTCAGACATTAAACAATATAATGTTGTATCTTCCAACAGTCTGTCACTCTGGCTGTTTCATCTTCTGTAGAAGCTGCCAACCTCTCTCTTTAGAGCTGAGCGGTGGCCTTTTAAGGCTGCTATAAAGAAACTAATCACTATCCATAGAAGTTAAACAGAAATTTCAGTCTCAACTAATACCACTGCATGGGTGCTCTTTGGAAGTCTGACTTTGAGTTCTTCATTCTGGGGCGGTGACTGGTAAAAGCCCTTCCTCTCTGCCTCCATTTCATTTTGGGAGGGGCAGAGTCATTCATACCAGATGAGTAGACACAGATGGATTATGTTTGGATTCAAAGATATCATTGCATTCTCTCTCACCCTCTTCAAACCCACCCATCTTTTAAACTTCTCTGTTGCTGACAAGGGTACCACCATCCTTCAAGGCACCCAGATTTTTGCAACTTTGATCACATCTTTGACTGCTCACTTCTCCTTCATCCCACATCCACATATCCAATTAGCTGCCAAATCTTTTTGGTTTGACATCCACAGCTCTCACATCTTTCCCTTTCTCTTCACTCACACAGCCACTGCCCCAGTGTGGACTTTCATAAACTCTCACTGGTATCTTTCTAATTGGTCTTCATGCCTCTTCTCTCCCCATTCCAACCCATGATCTACACAGCTGCCAAGATACTTTTCCTAATATAGAGGTCTGACGAGGTCATTCTACTATTCAATAAATTCCAGTGGCTCCCTCCTGACTCTAGGCTCAAACAATATTTCATATTTATCTCATCCTTTTACAGTGTCTTTTGTATGTGTTTTATAATTTCTATGATCACTGATACAGTAGTACATGTATATAATTTATAAATAAGTAAATATATCCATTTTGGGAGTATATGATCAATTTTTTTTCTGATACAAGCATATAGTAAAAAAAAGTTTGGAAACTAGTGCCCTGGAGGAGCAATTTTCAAAGTGTGATTCTCAAACCCCTGGGGCCCAAGACTCTTTCAGGGAATCTATAAGGGCAAAACTATTTTCATAATAATATTAATGTTACTTGCTTATTAAAATACTCATCCTTTTCCCAAATACATCTGTGCGAGTTTGGATTTTCTTTATTATTTCTTGGAGGTTTGGTGGGGGTTGGTTTTTGTGGGTGGTGCTCTATTCACTGTGTCATCTAGTTGCCCCTTCTTTATTATTTCAACAGGCAAAGGAAATGGAAATAAGCATTTATATAATGCCTACTATGTGCCAGGCATAATATTATATTATGTACTATGTTATATTTATAAATATTATCTCCTTTGATCTTCACAAATCCTTTGAGTTAGGTGCAGTTATTATCCTAATTTTGCAGATGAGATAACTGAGGCAAACAGGTTGAGTTACTTGCCCATGGTCACACAGCTATTAAGTGTCTGGGGTCATATTTGAATTCAGGTCTTCTTGAATATAGACCCAGCACTCTATCCACTTAGCTCCCCAACAAGAAACAGTATATCAGAACAGATTGAATGCAGAAGGCAATATGAGAATCCATCTGCCTTCTACTAAACTGGGCAAAAAAAAGAGATTTTCAAAAATACATAAAATATTTCATTTTATTTTGTTTTGAAAAATATAGTTATTTTTCATAATTAATCAACCAATAAATGTTTATTAAACACCTACTATGTGCCAGGCACTGTCCTAGGTGCTGGAGATACAAAAAGAGGCAAAAGATGGTCCTTGTCTTCAAGGAACTTACAATTTAATCAGGGAGACAACATGCAAACAAATATATACAAAGCGAGCTCCGTACAATATAAATAGGAAATAATTGAAAACGGGAAGGCACTGGAATTAAGAAGAGTTGGGAAAGACTTCCTGTAGAAGGTAGTTTAGTTGGGACTTAAAGGAAGCCAGGAAGGTGGAGTCAGAGTGGAGGAGGGCTAGTGTTCCAGGCTTGGGGAACAACCAGAGAAAATTCCCAGAGCTGAGAGATGGAGTGTCTTGTTAGTGAAACAATCAGGAGACTAGTGTCATTGGATGGAAGACTAAGGTGTAAGAAGACTGAAAAGGGATTTGAATGCCAAACAGAATTTGTACTTTCAGAGGCAATGGGACTCCCTGGAGTTTACTGAATAGGGAACAACTTGGAAATGGTGGTGAGAGATAGTGAGGAATCCAGAATGACTCCTAGGCTGAGAATCTGAGGGCTTGCTCTCTGCAGGGAAAGTAGGAGGTGGGGAGAGTTCTGCTTTGGACATTTTGAATTTAAGATGAATACTGGAGAGGGGTAGCTAGATGGTGCAGTGACTAGAGCACTGGTCCTGGAGTCAGGAGGACCTGGGTTCAAATCCAGCCTCAAACACTTAACACTTAATAGCCGTGTGACCTTGAGCAAATCATTTAACCCTGATTGCCCTGTCTTCCCCACTCCAAAAAAAAAAAAAAAGATGTCTACTGGAGATCCAGTTCAAAATGTCTGAAAGGCAGTTGGAGACGTAAGATTGGAGATCATAAGGATGCTATTTATATTAACGTACAATGGCTCTATTGTTGTCATTTTAAATGAATTAATAACTATTTTTAAATTTGCCAATTTTAATTTCTAATATGGTAAATATTGATAAATATAAGTCATATAAACAACAGTTCTTTGGGGTCTTCAGTAATTTTTAAGAGTATAAAGGAGTCCTGAGATAAAACTGTATACAGCCTCTGGCCTAGAGGACAAAATCAAGAACAAAGGAAGAGAGGCAGGTTTTAGCGCAATGGTAAGAAAGCTTCCCAACAATGAACTTTCCCCCAGTGGAATTAGCAGCTACAGGAGGAAGTGGGCTGCTCTCACTGGCAGCTTCCAAGAAGCAATTGGAGGATGTAAGGAATTGTTGGTCAGGTACCAGCTGGACTGGATGGCTTCCGAGGGCCTGTCTAGCTATTATATTTTGTAAAAGTAAATTCATTGTGAGTAGAGATTGTCTCATTTTTTGTATTCATATCCCTAGAACCATGCACAAGACATAGCACACAGTAAGAGCTTGTCAATTGATTGATAACTTGGCAACTTATTACCTATACAGTAGGAGGCAGGTCATTTCATCTTTCTGAGCCTCCATTTCCCCATCTGTCAAATCAAAGTATTAGATAAACTCCCACAGCTCTAAATGCTTTGATACTCTGATCCTACTCCAAGTCCAATCTAGTGTCCCTGAGCTTTGATCAGGTCAATAGGTTTCCTTACAATCAACTCTTGTAGTTGGCCAAAAATTTCCTGTGGAATTAAGAATCAGCAGAAGAGGCATCTGGGTATCTCAGGTGCTTTTGACCTCCAAACCCTATAATCTATATACTTTCAAAATTTTTGATTACATGGGATTAATTTTTAAATTTCAAGAATCCAGAAGTCAGTGGTACTTCTTGTCTTGTTACAGGCTGCCTGAAATTTTGCTTGCTGCAAGAGAAAAGTGGGCAACAATATATAGCGGTATATTGATTTCCTTCCAGGGACCAGCTCACCAACAATGAGGTCCTGGCATCCAGCCAGTTCCCAAGCTCTGAAGCATGGCTTGCAACCAAACAGCCTTAGCTTGATATGGCTGGTGCAGAGGACAGAAGGTAGAAGGCCTCCTACAGAGGCCAGGAATGGATCTGGGGAATGGCATAGTCCTATGCATGGTGGTGATTAAGATGTCTCAGCAGGAGAGGTGTTGAGCAAGAGGGGAACTAGGCAACTTCTGGCCAGGATAGCAGAAAGATGTATACAAAAGTATAGGTAAAGAAACAAGGGAGAATAATTACAAAAATGAGAGTGATGTGAAAGAGACAATATGGTACAAGGGAAAGATCATGGGAAATGGAGTCAGAAGACCTGGGCTTGAAGCTAGGCTCTGCCACTTCAAACAAGCAAGCAAACATTAATTAAGCATCTACTGTGTACCAGTCACACAGTAAGGGGGGGAGAAGAGGGAGGGAATACAAAAGAAACAAAAGACAGTCCTTGCTCTCAAGGGGCTTATAATCTAATTGTTAGTCATCTGATCTTAGGGAAGTCACTCGTCTCCTGGAGCTTCAGGTTTCTGTCCTGTAAAATTAGACCACTGGACTAGATCAGGGGTGGGGAACCTGCAGCCTCAAGGCCACATGTGGCCCTCTAGGTCTTTGGGTGCTTCCTTTTGATTGAGACTAAGTTTTACAGAACAAATCCTTTTATTAAGGGGATTTGTTCTCTGAAGTTTGGATTCAGTCAAAGGATCACATGTAGATAAAGGTAAATAAAGTAGATTCGGGTAGTTAAAGATTCTGAAAGATTGCAGTGGGGAAGGAGCACAACCTTCACATGGAATAGACCAGGCCAAATGCACAAAGGTGGGAAATGGCAAGTCAAGTTCAGGGACCTACTAGTTGTTCATAAAGCAGATAAAGAACAGTCAGGTGAAATGAGTCTAGAGAGGCAGGTGGGAGTTAGGACCTTAAATGGAACACTTAATTAAGGAGCTTGTAGTTAATCCTAGTGGCAGCAGGGAAGAATGGAAGGTTTATGAACAGGTCAGGGATATAGTTGGTCTCCAGTCCTCAGAAGGTTCCTTTGGCAGCTGTGTGAAGGATGGGTTGGAATGAAGTTCCAGAGAGGCTAGAGAAGAGGCTGATGATAATTGTTTTCTCCTGTGCAGTTTTCCCTGGAAAAGGCCCTACCTGCCTTTACTTAATATCATTATTCTAAATAATGGCAATTTCCCTTTGGAAGCACCCTTGGTTGTCCTGGTACTTTGACATTCTGAGCTGCCATAGCTCCTGGCCCCCCATGTACCTACATCATGCAAGATGAAGGTCTTGCCCATAGAGAGACCTGCTATAAATCTCACTGCCTAGTAGATAAATGAGCCCGGTTCTTATTGACAAGGGGGCAATTTGAAAATTATTCTTTCTTGGCTACCCGAGAAAAGAGGGAAAAGGGAATGATTTCTCCTCTTACCCTCAAATTGAGTTTTTCAAAGATTTCTTGTGAAGGAAGTAATGAAAATTTCACCATTTCACCCAAATGGATTTGTGATCCCACAGACAGGCCTTCCACAGAGGCAGCTCTCAAATACACCTGCCCATCCGATGTGACTCTTGTTCTTTTCTTCCCATAGTTACTCACTTCTTATTAAAGGGGGCACCAGCAGGACATAGGGGCCAGGCTCCTCACCCGGCATGGCCAGCCCCAGCTCTTTTGCTTCCAGATTTTTTTTTTTTGCTGACATTAATTCGTTCCATTTCTCCTGTTAGTCCCTATGGCCTCCTCACAACACTGTAAACTTTTCTGTTGATCTCAGTTTCACATAAACGTCACTGGAAGGAGACTGGTATTAAAGATGATCCTTTGTTCCTAGGAGAAACGAAGGGTCATTAAAAGAACTTGGCAGCTTCCCATTTTACAGATTAGGACATTGAAATTCAGAGAGGTCATGGGATTTGCTGTCTAACTTGTTCCAGGCCAAACGATTAGGATGCAGGGATTCTGACCTAGATCTCCCACCTCATCCCAGTGCTTTGAATGGGGCTTCTCTGCTTGATGGAAAGCATTTCTCTAGACCACCACAGCTTCTCAATCACTCTGGCCTCAAGAGGATCAGATTGCCTGAGAGCTGGGCCCAAGCAGCCTTGCTGGACCAGGCTCCACTGCTGTGGAATCCTTAGGCCCCACTCCAGATGCAAACAGTTTCACAAACAGAAATGACAAGATTGACTTGAGGCAGCAGCCAAGCGATCCTCTCCCAAACAGCACATGGATCTTTTAAAACCTCAGTGGGATTTATTATAGAGGTGCCCATTAGCATCAGTATGTTTGTGCTGGTGTCATTATTTCCATCATGAGCTCCTGCTTTCAATGAGTTTTATAACCCAGCCCTGTGCCTAGTGAGTAGGGAGTGCACAAACCTTTCTCAAGTTTTAATACATGTACAGTGGCATACACACACATAGACATACATACAGAGAGACTTGCACACACAGACATACACACATGCAGAGAGACTTACACACACACAGAGACTTATACACAGACATACACACAGAGAGACTTGCACACACAGACATACACATATAGACACACACAGAGAGACTTACACACACACACACAGATTTATAGACACACAGACATACACACATACAGAGAGACTTACACACACACACAGACTTACACACACAGACATACACACACATAGAGAAACTTGCACACACAGACATACACACAGACACACACAGACTTACACATACAGACATACACACATATAGAGAGACTTGCACACACAGACATACACACATACAGAGAGACTTGCACACACAGACGTACACACAGAGACTTACACACACGTACACACAGAGACTTACACACACATACACATATAGACATACATACATATAGACACACACACACACACACACACACACACACACACACACACACACACACACACACATATATATATACCTGTAATATTTGTCCTCACCAGAGCTAAAATTAGAATAGTCACATTCAGTCAGTGAGGAAGCATTCCCCCATCCTTCTCCCCAGGATTATACAGCAGGTACATTCTGGACTCTTTTCACCTCCTCCCAAAGCTGCCTGAGGCCGGGGTGCTTTACTCTGAGCAGCAGCTTCTCCATCCCCGGGTATTCTGGGACCCTGCCATCTCTGCTGGCAGGAGGGCACCTATCCACTTAACCAGATTTAAATTAAAGACCAGAATTTGCATTTGATCCCCTTGGGGGCTGGCTCAGTGACCTAAGCCTCAGGTTTGAAATACCTCAGCTCCGGGGAACTGAAGGTTCCAATCCCAGGAGGATCTCTATAGCTCTGGCATCCTTCCGAGACAGATCATTTGAATAAATGCAATTTACTGAACGGAGACCTTTCTGAGGAGCCCTCAGGAAGGAATAGTGTGTTAGGCCTATGGGGACTGTGAGTTGGGTCAGGGTTTTATAAGGGCTTTCCCAGTGTCCTTGGCCAAATGTCAAGCACGTACCTGAAACTTTGAGGGAAACCAAAGAAAGTTCATAAAACAGTCAACTGACCCCAAAGACCCCCACATTCTTTATTTTGAATCAGATCTCAATACTTCTTCTCCCTCACCTCCCCAAGCTCTTTCTAAAGCTTTGGGTTTTGAGATTCCCACCTTATCTGGTTTTGTTTTTGTTTTTGTTTTTTTCCACAACGGCCTTTGATTGGGCTGATTAAATCTTAAGGCTGGATGGCACCCCCTTTCCAGCCTGCCTGCCTTCCACCCCCGGGGCTCATCTGCCTACAAGCTGTCCAGACAAATGTTTTGCTTCCAAATGTTATTTACACTGGTACAGTCTAGTTATAAGCATAGCTATTCCTTGAGGGCATCCATAAGCTGACTCAGCTAAACTAAGTCCTCCATTCCACACACACCACCCCCTTCCCCAGCTCCAAACTGAACTGCTCTGTACCCTTTATTACATCTCTTTATAGGAAGTCAGACTGAGCTGATCTCCAAGCAGCTCTGTCCTTCCTCTCTTTCCCCCACAGCTTGTAGAATTATAGACTCCTAAGAACTGGAAGGGACATCGAAGGTTACCTCATCTACCTTCAAAAGAATCCCTTCAGAAACATTTCCGACAAATGGTGGTCTGACCTCTTTTGGAAGGCCTCCCTATGGATTACGTTCTTCTTTGAGGTGGCTCTGAGAGTGAGGAAGGTTTTTGTTTTTCTTTAATCGAGCAAAAATTTTCCTTGGAAACTTCTACCCATTGTTTCTAGTTCTACCCTCTAGAGCTAAGTAGAAAAAGTCGGATCCCTCTTTCGTATGACAACCCTGCAAATATCCGTTGATATCTACCATTTGCCTTCCTCACACCCCATCCCTTAGCCACCATTTCTTCTTTGGGCTAAGTGTCCACAATCCCTTCCATTGTCCTCTGGTCAAGTCCTCTCACCAACCTAGTTGTTCTCTTCTGAACAAGCTCTAACTAAGTCAGTCGATCAGTATCAACAGGTATTTATTTAATAAGCACCTATATGTACTAGGCACTGTGCTAAACTCTGGTCAATATGCTAAACTGCCGCTTGTCAATGTCCTTCCAAAAATGAAGTGCCCCAAACTAAACACAACTCTGGATATGGTGTGATCAGTGCAGAGAGCAGTGGGACTTTCGCCTTCCCCCTGGACACTATGGGTCTCAATGCACCCTGCAATTTAAATTTCACTTTTTTAACTGCCACATCATCCTATTGACCCCTCCTGAGCTGTGGCACACACACACACACAATTGCCAACGAAGTCATGAAGTAGGAAGTTCTGGGGACCTAGTAGATGGGATCTCTTCTATGAAGCAGCTATGAAGGTAGGACAAGCTCATGGGGGAGTAGATGGCACAACAGAGATGGAAGGAAGCCAGGTTTACTTTGGGGATGGTAAAATGGCACAAAAAAGACATCACAGCAGGTTTATTTTATGATTTTTAAAAAAAATTAATTTTATTTTACTTTTTTTCTTTTTGGAGGGGGGAAGGCAGGGCAATTGGGGTTAAGTGACTTGCCCAAGATCACACGGCTGGTAAGTGTTAAGTATGTGAGGCTGGATTTGAACTAGGTCCTCCTGACTCCAGGGCTGGTGCTCTATTCATTGCACCACCTAGACACCCCTGTTTTATGATTTTGTCAAGAACCAACCTGGATGGCAATTTCTAAAGCACCCCTCTCCTTGCTTGTTCTATGTAAAAATGGAAAACGGGAGGATTCTGGGAAGAAGGCAGAGTACATCAGGAAACTTTCTGCTCTCCAAATTTCCTCCACAACAAAAGACAGAACATGGCCTCAGAGCAGCAGAAATAAAGAGGAGTCTGGGTAAAGCAGTTGACCTAAGACAATTTGAGAAGACCCCAGGAAAGATCAGACTTCTAGAGACCGTTGGAGGTCTGGCCTGAGTGAAGTGCAAACACGTCCAGGTCAACTCTGCAGAACCAACAAACAACAAACCCTGGGGGCAGCTGAGTTGGGAGGCAGCCTTAGCTTCAGGAACTTTCGCCTCACAGATTGCTTGAGGTTGAAAGGCTGAGTAGAAGATTGAAGGACTTTCCACTTTTCAGGGACACCAAGCACAGATGTGCTGAGCTGACTTGGCCCCAGAGCTGCGACTGCAGGGGCGAAGGAGCTAGCACGCTCCTGGTGAGTGCAATAGCAGAGCGGTGGGGGCTCAGGCTGTGGGCCCTTGAAGGACAGCAGACTTCTTTGTTTCAGTTTGCAGCAGAGAGGACAGCTGTAGTTCAAAGTCACCAGAAGGACCACAGGGAACAAAGAGTATTTGTGGGACAGTGTGGCTGGGGGCCGTAGCCATGCTTGGATGTGGATAAGATTGGGCCCAGGGACAGAGCTCAGAAAATAACAGTAAGAAGGACCTGAGGCTTAGGGCATCATTCCCTGTACCTTGGGACTAGAACTTGATTATAATAATAGCTGCTAAAAACAAAATTAAAAAAAATGAGTAAGCAAAAGAAAAAGAACTCAATAGATAGCTATTATGGGGATAGAGAAGATCTGGGTTCATATTCAGAAAAAGATAGTGGAGCTAAAAAAAAAGTCACTTCTTTTTCAATGAGAAATGCCAAATGGTTCCAAACCCAAGAAGAGTTCTTGGAAAGAAATTTAAAAGAACTTTAAAAATCAAATAAGAGAGATAGAGGAAAAATTAGAAAAAAAAAAAAGAGGAATTCAAGAAAATCAAGAAAATTATGAAAAGAAAGTCAACCAACTGGAAATAGAGGATCAAAAACTTAAGGAAGAAAATAATTCCCTGAAAACTACAATTGGGCAAAGGGAAGCTAATGATGTTATAAGACACCAAAATAAAATAAAGCAAAATCAAAAGAATGAAAAAATAGAAGAGACTGTGAAATATCTCATCAGAAAAACAACTGACCTGGACAACAGATCAAGAATAGACACTAGAAGAATATTGGACTACTTGAAAATTACTAATAAAAAAAGAATCTTGATATAATATTACAAGAATTTATCAAGGAAAATTGCCCTGAAGTTCTAGAACAAATCTGAATTCAACAATATGTTGCTTTTGGGAAACACAATAAAAGCAAGAGATACACACAAAGATAAAAAAAAAAAAAAGGCTGGAGTAGAATTTATTACATAAAAAAGGCAGGGGTAGTAATCATGATCTGAGACAAAGTTAAGGCTAAGGTAGATTTGGTTGAAGGAGAAAAATAGGGAAACGACACTATGCGTCACCAATGTTGTTCAGTGTTGTTTTAGATTATTTGAAATAACTAAATGGTGTGGAACACCAAAGAGTGTGTCTGTCTACACAGACACAGAAACTATATGAACATAAACAAAGAACATTTTTTGTATAAATAAGATCAGATTTAAATAATTGGAGTAATATTTATTGTTGGTGGGTAGGTGAAGTCAACGTAGTAGAAAATGACAATTTTACTTACTTGATCTATTTATTCAATGCCATCCCAATTAAATTACTTAAAAAATTATTGTACTGAGTAAAAAAAAATAACAAAATTCATCTGGAAGAACAAAAGGTCCAGAATTTCAAAAAAAAAGGGGAGAAAAAAGAAGATTCAGCAAGTATCAGATCTTAAGAGGTGGAGAACCTATGGTCTCAAGGCCATATATGGCTTTCTAGGTCCTTGGGTGCAACGTTATGACTGAGTCCAAGTTTTATAGAACAAATCCTTTTATTAAGGGAATTTGTTCTGCAAAGTTTGGATTCAGTCAAAGGGCAGCACTTGAGGACCTAGAGGGCCACCTGTATCCTGGAGCCCACAGGTTCCCCACCCCTGCACTATATTATAAGGTGAGAAGAGTGTTGAAGTATAAAATAGATCATTTTGATTATCTTGAATTTAAAATTTCTTGTATGAATAAAACCAATGTAGCCAAGAATAGAATGAAAGCAAAAACCTGGACAGTCTCTCAGATAGGATGTGAGTGTGTTGAAATACTTCTGTAGTGTAGGAAATGATGAGCTGGTTGATTTAGAGAAACATCAAAAGACTTGGACCTATGAAAGAAGATGCTATCTACCTCCAGAGAAAGAGATACGTGGAAATATGCATAGTACAGTCTTACCTATATGTGCATGAGTATGTATGTGCATATATGTGTGTGTTTATTGATATCTATGTGTGTGTACATGTGTGTATGTGTATATGTATAATTGTAGCCTTCTTTAGGGCAGTGGCAGGGAGAGAGGGAGGAAGGGAGAAAAAAGTATCAAGTGTACAGCAGAGAACAAAAGAAAACTTGGAAGGAAGTAAAGAAAAGCTGGAGAACTTTGAAAACAATGTGTAGTGTTTATTATATAGGTTTTCTCGAAATGGAAATCTTTTGTTTCTATTGAATCCTCTCCTGTTCTGATGTGTACATGGAAATGTTCTTTTTTTGTCTTTTCTTATTTTGTATTTAAGTTTAAAATTAATAAGAAATTGACAAAAGTTTTTTTTAAAAGAGAAAACATTGCCTTTAGAGTCACGAATCCCCCTTAGCACCTTTAGGAGCTGAGAAGTCCCAGATCTAGAAGGAACAGGAGTGATATGGAGGGAGGGTTATCACCACCAGGTAAGTTGGTAACAAAGCTGGGAGCCTAGGGTCAGAGGTGAACGAGGCCTTTGTACCACAAAGGATGGAGTGTTCTGAGACAAGTAACAACATGATACACCTTATTTGGCCTATTTTTTTTTCCTTCAGGCGACCCTGCCAAGTCAACCATGAAACTTGGCAGTCTTGTAGTTCTATCAGCAAAGTCAGTTTCATTGTGAAAATGTCCAGTTCAATCAGTCCCCAAGTAAGCAGTCCACTGACCAGAAGACAACAGTCTTCAGCCTATCTGATAAGGTTTCTGTGACTATATTTGGCCCTGATGCCTAGGGATGGAGGTGATGTTGGCTTCCCCATCTTTTCCTGATTCAGATCAAAAGTTGGAAATAGCTCTTTTTGTTTTGTTTTCTCCTGAATGCTGACAATGAGCAAGCAACGAGTCTTTCTAGTCTGCATTTCCTGCTTGGGGAAGCTGATACGCTCCCCAAGGTGAATGCCTTGCCTTGAAACCTAGAACAGCAGCAAATCCTGGGTCACTTCTTGCTTGTAGGAGAACAATGCCTGTAACCATTTTTATCTGAACTAAATGGGAACTGACCAGCTCATTGTTCAAGGAATGAATGAATTGGGGGAAGGGTAGAAAAATAACACTGCCATTGCACTGGGTATGGCAGCCCAGTGGCAGCATTACTGCCTTACACCTGTAAGGAGTCATGGTACTGAAGAAAGAAAGATCAAGCTTAGGGGCCTGCATTCTGACATTTCTGGTTGTCAGCATTGTCACCCAAAATCAAAAAGTGCATTGATTAAGGTGAAAAAGACAACTGAAGGTGGGAGGCAGAGGGGCATCTAGGTGGAGCAGTGGATAGAATGCTGGACTCAGACACTTCCTAGCTGTGTGACTCTGGGCAGGTCTCTTGACCCTATTTGCCTCAGTTTCCTCACCTGTAAAATGAGCTGGAGAAGGAGATGACAAACCACTACAGTATCTTTGTGTGACTACTATGAAGTCAGTAGACTATGTGTGTCAATATCCTCACCAATCTGTAAATTCAGAGAGTTGAACTATATGCTCCTTCTTTTTGTGTTTTTGTTTGGAAAATTTTTTCATGTTACCTTTATAATTTCTTCCACTTGGGAAGCTACTTCATAGACTCTTTAGATAGAAAAAATCTATATAATCACAGTCCATTTTAAATATTTTAAAATAAGTTTCCTTCTAATGCTAAATCTATTATTCTATGATCAGCCCAGATTATCATGTAATGAATTAACTGGAGCGCAGACAAATGAAATGATTTGCCTAAGATTTTCTAATGTCAAAATCCCACATTTTTGCCAATACACCACGTGACTTTGTATAAGCCAACCCAGGCTCATGGGCAGTAAAGTGGCACAGTGGATAGAGTGCTAGACCTGGAGCCAGGAAGAACTGAGTTCAAATCCAGCCTCAGACACTTCCTAGCCATGTGACCCTGGGCATCACTTGATCCTGTTTGCCTCAGTTTCCTCATTGGTAAAATAAACTGGAGAAGGAAATGACAAACCACTCCAGGATCTTTGCCAAGAAAACCCTGAATGGGGTCACGGAGAGTCAGACAAGACTGAAAAACTCCTGAACGACAAGAAACCCAGGCTCCTGTGCTGCTTCCATTTGCACTCAAGTGTTCTTACCTATGTTGCTTTGTAGTTAGTAAGTGTTCAATGTGTTCAGTTTCCTCAACTATAATCTCTGTCTCTGTGTGTCTCTATGTTTCTGTCTCTCTTTATATGTCTGTCTCTGCCTCCGTCTTTGTCTTTCAGCAGGTGACTGTGGTTGAATATATCCCACGAGACATCAGGCCTCTCTCCTGGTGTGTGAGCCACATCCTCCCTCCCGCTCCAATCCCAGCAGGATGGGGGCAGGGAGTTCCTCCAAGAGCAAGTATCAACTTCAAGGCCAGTCCCTCTGGCTTAAAAACCTTTCAAGAAACCAAAAGACAACCTTATTTATTGGACTCTACGATGCAGGAGCTGTGAACAAGTTCTCCTCGTGTTCTGGTTAAGGACATACCACTTAGTCAATATAATCAGGTAAGTGGGGGAGGCAGGAGCTGGACGCCACAGATGAGGAAGCCTGAGCAAGGCACTCCTAGGTCTGGAGCAGGGCCACCTCTCAGAACTTTACTGTCTTCTGTATCATTCGAGTGATGAGCTGGAGCCAAGGGCCCGGATGAGACCCTGTACACATTCAAAGACTCTGCTGAGCTTCCCTTACCCCTTCTTTCTTCCTCTTCCACAAGTACAGCCAATGACTCACCATATTAGCCCCAGATGGGCCCCAGCCCTATTGGCTGTCTTGTGCAGGCATTGAGATAATTATAATGTGTGGAACAAGTTAACACGGTCCTTCAAAGATTTCATCTTCAGCATAGAACATGGTGACATGGCCAAAGAAACTGTCTTAAGAGTAGCAGTTTTTGCACTCTATTTAATATACCACCTGCTTGATCCTTTTTCTTGTGGTTTAATCAACAGGTCTTTGTAGATTCAAAATCTATCACAATCATTTCTGAGTGACTGAGCTAACCAATTCCCCCTTCACTCCCACCCCTTTACCATCACAGTTGGTGGCACCATCATTCTTTTGGTTCCCCAGGTTTTTAACAGAGGTATTTTGGCCTTGAGTAATTTAAATGGTCACTGGGGTTCTGCCAATCCTTCCTGCACAAAGACACATCTCTTTCCCTCTTCATTCTGTGGTCTTCCTCATAGCCCAGACCCTTTTAATAGCAATTTTAGCATCACACTATTCTCTTCCCAGTCCCCCATCCTCCAAATCCTCTCTATTCCAGTCCATCCTACACATTATCTCCAGGCTAGTTTATCTTAGATGCAAGTTCTGGGGGTGGTTGTTGCTGTTTTAACCATATCTCTGCCCCTTTGGAACCATGGGCACTCCTGTCAAATTGAAATTCCTTTATCAATCTCCAATCCTCTCAGAGGATCATAGATGAAAAGTTGTCAAGGACCTTCCAGATCATGCCATCTCACCCTCTCATTGGACAGATGAGGATGGTGAAGTCACTTGCCCCATCACACAGAGAGAAGAAAGGTGACCCAGCTGAGGTTCAAGCCCAGGCTTCTGATCACAACTTGATCCTCACTCTTCACTCTTGCTTACAATGAAGTCTCCCCTTTCATCTCTTCTCTGCCAATTTATTGTCATCACTTCTTGCAAAGACCAAACTTGAACATCTTCCAAAAGAATTTCCCTGACTAATCTTACTGCTCTGGTCCTGGTCATTCCTCTTGTTTCCCTCACCACTTGATGTGTAGAATTTTTTTTTCTCCTTTTTATCATATCTCCTTTGGACTTATTTATAGAATCTCAGAATTGAAAGGGATCTTATAGGTCACATAGGCCAACCAGTCCCTGAATAAACCCCCCCCCCCCCCATGACTTCTCTGATGAAGAATTATTAACCACTACTTAAAGAACTGGGAATTTCAGCACTTTTGGAGGTAGTCCATTTTACTTTTGGAAAACTAATTTTTGGAAAAGTTTTTCCTTTTATTGAGGATGATGATGATCATAGTTTTCCAAGAGTTTTTCAAGCAAACTTTAAAAAATTTATTTTTAACATTCTTTAAAAAAATTTTTTGAATCCCAAATTCTTTCTCTCCCTCCAGCCCCTTTCCTACCATTGAAGAAGGCAAGCAGTATGATACCAATTATTATGTGAAGTTTTGCAAAACATATTTCCATATGCGCTAAAGTTTTTTAAAGCATTTTACAAACGTTATCTCATTTTATCCTAAACACAACTCTGAGAGGTAGATGCTATTATTATCTCCATTTAAAGATGAGGAAACTGAGGCAGAGAGAGGTTAAGAGACTTGCCCGAGGTCACACAGCAGTATCTAAGGCCAGATTTGAATGTTGGCTACAGGGCTAGGACTCCATCCCTCTGGGCCATCCAGCTGCCCGAAATTGAGATTTCCCTCTCTGGTACCTCTGCTCCTGTTCCACTCGCAGGCCCTTCTGGAGTCAAGCAGAATAAAATGAATTCCTCTTCCATGTGGCAGCAAGTCACACTTGAAGAGCCGTCGTGTTGCCCTCCTCCTCAGTTACTTGAGCTGATTCTTAAAGGAGGTGGTTTTGAGTCCCCTCGGCTCTCTTATATGTTTATTATTTTTAAAAAAATTTTTGTTGTTTGCTTTTTGGAGTGGGGAGGGCAGGGCAATTGGGGTTAAGTCATTTGCCCTAGGTCACAGGGCTAGTAAGTGTTAAGTGGCTGAGGTCGCATTGGAACTCCCGTCCTCCCGACTCCAGGGCCTGTGCTCTATTCACTGCACCACCTACCTGCCCCTTCTATATGTTTATAAAGTTTAGAAAATACTCTTCCTAAAACATGGTGCTCAGAACTGAACGCAATATTCTGAACGTCTGACAAGGACAAAGCAGAGCAGGATTGTCACCTCCCTTGTCCTTGGGACTATGCTTCTCACAATACAGTAAGATCTCAGAAGGCTTCCTCCTTGTCTTGTAGCCTAAGGCACTGTTAACTCACAATGAATTTATGGTCCCCTAAAAACCTATAGATTTCTTTCATGTTCAGTGTTGTCTAGTCCATCTCTTCCCTCTGTTCCTCCAGGCCTGGTGACTTGAGCTCATTGAAGTCTGCTAGGTTTCACGTCCCTGTTGGCCATATTTATTCTAGATGTACCCTTCAGAAATACATTCTCCTTGGTAGCAAAAACATAATTTAAAAAGACTTAAGTAGTTCTGCTTTCTCTTGCCATACTTACCTCATTCATCTAGACCATCAGCCTTACATTTTTTTTTCCCAATTTTTGCTTTAATCTTAATGTAGATTTGAAGTTCTTTTCTGGGTCATTTTTAGTATTCACCACCAGCCCCAATTAGTTCTGGGCTTTAGCATATGTGACACCATGTTTTCAGAACCATGTTCTTCTTCTCTGTTCTTTGGTAGTTATTCATTCCTGCTTCCATCTTTTGTATCTAGTTTTTAAAAATATGAGTTGGTCAATGAATTCCTTTTTCAGCTATATTGTTCCCTTTGGGATCCTTCCTGTCCTTCTAAATGCTCTGAAAATTGTTCTTTTAAAATTTAAGATACACAACATACTATGCCTAGCCTCCTCCCTACATATCTATTGTGAACTTTAAGATGGTATGGTCAGTTCTTCCCATGGTTTCTGACTTTGTTTCTTCATCATCCACTTAATTAGCCATAATGAGATCCAGAATCATATTTTCCTTTCTTCATTCCTCAACATTTTGAAGAACAAAGTCATTATCATCAAAGCAAGTCAATAATTTATCAGCTACCCTGCTTTTAGAAGAGAAAGAGATCAAGTAGGTGTTTGGATAGTAGAAGTTCCCAATCACTGCTTCATTATGCCTTTGCCCTAACTTTATGATCTGCTGTTGGAACCTATTGTCTATTTCCTCCTTCTGGCTGGTTGGTCTGTAGAATACTTTCATTGAACATCATTTTTATTTCCCTTTCCATTGATTCTCACCTCAAAGCTCTCAATGATGCTCTTAACTTCTTCCATAAGGAAGTATTTCTTTCTAATGCAATGGTACCTTAATTTTCTTGTATTTAATCTGTCAGTTTTAAATGAGGCAAACCTTCTGACAGCCATGGTCCAATCATGAGTGAGCTCTAATCAAGTCTCAGTTATAGCTTTGAAGTCATCTTTACCTTTTAGTATTAAAGTCTCTGGTTTAATTTGTTTACCTTATACATTCTGTGCATTTGTGTATGGCTATCTGAGTCTATGAACATCGTTCCTGTCCCCGTCTTTGGATACGATGGCTTGTGAATTACTGAGTTTCTACACTAATCTTCTTCTTCTTCTTCTTCTCCTCCTCCTCCTCCTTCTTCTTTTTGGAGGGGGGAAGACAAGGCAATTGGGGTTAAGTGACTTACCCAAGGTCACATGGCTAGTAAGTGTTAAGTGTATGAGGTCAAATTTGAACTCAGGTGCTGTGCTGACTGCTGACTCCTGACTCCAGGGCTGGTGCTCTATTCACTGCCCCTCTCCACTAGTATTCTTCTTCCTCTGTGGTGCTTCAGTGGTACTTGGTATAGCAAATACATGGGAGCAGTTCTTTTCTTTTCTCTACTTCATCTCAGTTTAAAACCCTTTGATCACAACAGCAAGCCTCAAGGCAAATATATTATTCTTGGCCTTCATTAAAGGCAGGCTTCTGTGAATAATCAACAAATATTTATTAAGCCCATAATAAGCACAAGCCACAGTGCTAAGCACTAGGGATACACATAACAGAAAGGTAGTGCCTGCCCTCAAGGATCTTACAATCTATGTTGGGTAGACAATGCACAAAAGGAAGCTGACATGGGGAGAGGCAGAGGATAATCAGGTAATCATAGGCTTGCAGTTCATAGTCTCAAAACCAAGCAGCAGCTGCTGGGAAAAGACAAGTTATCAGTCTGAGCCTGCTCTAAAGGGAGTTTTGGAAGGAGTTTATTTCTCCATCTTCCAGCCCTCCAATCAGAAGGGAGAAAAAAACTGAGCTGTTGAAGAGATGTTGAGTGTCAAAGCTTCGCCAGTCTCCATGACAATAAGGTTCCAGGCAATGAGTTTATCCTGGAGATGGCATGATGTTCATGGAGTTGAAAGCAAGCAAGGAAGCTGATGGGACTAGTGATTCCCATTTCTGTTTCTTTTTTTTTTTTAATTTTATTTTAGTTTACATCATTCATTTCCACGAGATTTTGAGTTACAGATTTTCTCCCCATCTTTCCCCTACCCACCGCCCCAAAACAGCCATCCCAATGTATTCCCCCTCCCCCA
>CM053587.1:94533659-94565237 GCA_028646515.1 Pseudochirops corinnae | reverse complement strand
TTATTATTAACTACAAGCAACTGGGAATTAAGATATACAGGCACTGGGGTAGGGATATCCATCTTGCCCTACTGGAAAAAGTCAGAGGGGCAATGGGGAGGACATAGAAGAGAGCAGATTAGGGGAGGGGTTATGCAGTGGGATGGCTATTTTGAGGTGGTGGGTGGGAAAAAGATGGGGAGAAAATTTGTAACTCAAAATCTCGTGGAAATGAATGATGTAAACAAGAAAATAAATAAATCAATGAAAAATTCCAAAAGAAAAAAAGCACTGTTTATAGAGTCAGAAGACCTGGGTCCTAGTCATTTCTCTGGGAGGCTAATAACTGCAACCACGAGCAATCCAGTCAGTGTCTCTGTCTTAGTTTCTCATGAGTAAAATGAGATAATAATATTTGTCATGTCCAGTAGTGGTCTTGTGGTGGGGGAAGTGTCCTGTCAACTTTAAAACACCATACTAGTATTCTTTCTGTTACACCTTACTGCTTCACTGAGTGCATTATCTATATTGATAGCTTTCTTGTCAGCTATGCGTTCACAAAAGTATATTGATAGTAATATTGAGAAAACTAAAACTGTAATTAGGTAAAATCCCTTAAATAATCTGATAATTATATAGTACATTCCAGAGCCAGATATAAACATTTTAAAAATTATCTGTTACTACTCTCACAGTAATGTGGGAAATGAGAGTTGATGTATTTTGAATTGCATGTATATGGTGAAAATCAGGATCTTTATGTTATCCAGATGGAAATTCACTTAAAACGATTGGAGTGTTTGAAGTGAATTGATGGTAAGGGAACATATAACCAGAGTGTCCTGAAATAGACAACTCTCAGCTTTTTAGGAATTATGTGATTATCTTGTGATATCCTATATTGGTCAGTTAGTTGTTTGGTTTGATTTTAACATACACTGATGTTATCAACCTTGACAAGTCACTTAACTTCTTGTTTACCAGGAAGTAGGAAGTTCTTTACGACTATCTCTTACAAGACATCTGATGGTCTGCATTGGCAGAGTAACTTTCTACAAGTGAGCTCCACATACTGATCAAATCAAGGGAAAAAATGAAAAAAAAAATAACTTAGAGAAAGTTCAGAAAGATAACCACCAAAATTATTGAAGTTTTAGTAAATAACCTCAATGAAGAATCAAGGGGAGGAGCATTTATTAAGCACTTGTTTTGTGCACAGTAGTGTGTTAAAATATGAAGAGTACAAATGGAAAAGTAACAGTCCCTTTCCCCAGAGAGCTCATATTCTAATGGGTAGACAGTAAAAATGCAAGGTTTCAGCTTCAAGTTAGATAGAAGGTCCCATTGTCCTTTGGATGCAGCAACAAAGCATATCATAATGCCTCCTTTTAAATATCATTTCTACTGATAAAATCCTGTCTTTTTATGTTGGACCATTTGATGATGCCAGGGACTTTGGTGGCAGGAACTGTATTTTTCTCGGTCTTCAGGAGCTATGGCAGGAGCAGTTGCCATATTACATTTCCACAGGGGTGGAAATCCTTCTTAGGATGATGGCTTCAGGAACTGCACCAAAAATATTGATGTTACTAAAGCTCTTGGATTCAGGGTCCTCAGAATGTCTTGGAGTCTGAGGGATAAAGTGGTAGCGATGCATTGATTTGTCTAGCATGTGCTTTTTCCTGCCTCTCCCTCAAGAAGCCTCGTGACTGGCTTCCCTGCCTTATGGGTGGTAGTTGGTGAAGAAATGCTAAGGAAATTGCATTTATTTAGCCTAGAGATGAATGTAAAAGCATATGTATTAAAAAAGAATGAAGAGTGTTTTCACTGAAAAAGAGGCATGAAGAGATAGCTTAAAAATTGCTGAGGAGGAAATTGTTAGGTACTATCAGAAAAAGATTTTGAACTTTTCTCCAGGATGTTTTTTGGTAAAGTATAGACCATTAGACTGTCTTCCTGGCGGTGGTTTAAGGGTGGTTTTATTCTGAGTCAGAAAAATGGGTTAGCTGACATAGATTCCTTTTAGTCCTAAACTATTTTTTTTGCCGATCCTTGACATCTCCACAATTAGAAGGGAAGGAAAATATATTAAAATTCACACTTATAATACTACTACTTGATAACAATCTCTGGTTATCAAGGATCAAATGAGATAATATTTAAAGTGGTTGGAAAACCTTAAAGTACTTTATAAGTGCTAAGTATTATTTTGAATTAATTTATTTTAAAAGTTTTATTGATGTTTTATTTTTATATTATAAGCATTTACAGATTACTCTCACTTTATGAGGGTTCTTTTGTAAAAAGTAAAATTTATCTGAAAGTGCATGCAACATTTTATGTCTGTAATACCTCCACCTACTTTAAAAAAAAATCAACAGAACTTGATTTTTGTTTTTCCTTCCACTCCCTAGACCACTGAAAAAGAAAAAGAGAAAAGCAAGTTTCTTGTAACTAACATACACAGACACTCACAGACACACACACACACACACACACACACACACACACACATCAAGCAAAACAAGTTCCACCAATGGGTATATTCTGTCTCATAAAGACAGACAGATATATCAATTGATCGATCGAGCTTTCTGTGCCCTGAATTCATCACCTCTCTCAAAGTGTGCTTCATCATCTGTCCTTCATAATCCTGAATAATTTTTATATTGATCATAGTTCTTACAGCTTTCAAAATTGTTAATATTTACATATTATATAAATTATTGCCATGATTCTGTTTATTTCATGCATTAGTTTATAAAAGTCCTCAAAATTGTTCATTTTTATAATATTGGTGTTACAGTATAAATTGTTCTTCTGGTTGTGCTTACTTCATTCTGCCTCAATTCATATAAATCTTTCCTTGTCTTACTGAAAACATCTGTTTCCTCATTTCTTAGAGTACTTCATCATTTTGGTATACAACAACTTATTCAGCCATTCTTCATTTTTGAACCTTCTCTATTTTGTGGGGGTTTTTTTGTTTGTTCCTTTTTTTTTTTTTTTTTTTTTTTTTTTTTTTTTTTTTTGCCACAGCAGAAAGAGCTACTATGAGTATTTCTGTGGATTAAAAAAACTTTTCATCTTTGATTTCTTTGGGTGTAGACCTAACAGTGGTATAGATGGATTAAAGGTATGACCTGTTGAGTAACTATCTGTCTATTATTCCAATTTCCTTTCCACAATGGTTATGCCCATTCACAATTCCCACAGCCTGTATGATGTTGATAATTTCCCTTTTGGGGGAGGGGGGGAGGGGAATCATGTTTGCCTCTCTGAAGAGTTAAGAGATATAATCTCAGAATTGCTTTGATTTTTATTTCCCTAATTAGTAGTAACGTAGAGTATTTTTTAAAAAATCCCAGCTGTACAGAGTGTGAGTTTTTCCTCTTAATAATTATCTGTTCATATTCTTAGACTGTAAGTTGGGGATGGGCTTTTTTTTTTTTCCTTTTAGAAATAAATTTTAATCAGTTCCCTATGTGTCTTGCAAAGATTCCCCCCTCCCCATTTTGTTTCTCTTTTATTCTTTCCTTTATTAGATTTGTTTGTACAAAAATTTTAATTTTATGAAATCAGAATTATCCATCATCTGTAATCATTTCTATTCCTTGTTTGATCATAAATTTTTCTCCTATCCATGGATCTGTTAGGTATTTTTTTTCCATTTTTCTCCGGTTTCTTTATGATGTGACTTTTTATATCTATTACTCATTTGAAGCTTATCTTTGTGTAAGTTATGAATTATTGTTCTAAATCATAATTCATCTATATTGCTATTCAGTTTTCCTAGTAGTTTTTGTCAGTTAATGGGTTCCAATCCCACTAGCTGGGGGTTTGTCTTAATCAAATACTAGACTACTTGACACTTCAGTTTCTGTGTGTTGTGTTTGTTTTGGTAATTACTGTTTCATGGTATAATTTGAAATCTAGCACTATCAGACCCCTTTTGTTTCTGTTTCTTTTTATTATTTTTCTTAAGAGTCTTGACCCTTTTCCCTTTTATCTGAATTTCGTTATTTTTTAAAATGCTATGAAGTAATCCTTTGGAAGTTTGATATAACATTGAATAAGTAACTTAACATAGGTATTATTGGCATTTTATATTGTATCATCCTACCGTTGAACAGAATATTTTTCCAGTTATTTAGATCTTTATTTCTGTAAACAGTTGTTTGTAGTTGTGTTTGTATAATTCCTGTGTATGTCTTAGGAGGTAGACTCTCAAGTATTTTATACATTTGTGATTTAAAATGGGATTTCCCTTTCTATCTCTTCTGGTTGAATTTTGTTGGTACTATATAGAAATACTTAAATTTGTATGGATTTATTTTATTTTATATCCTGTCAGTTTACTGAAGTTATTAGGTATTTCAGCTATAATTTTTTAAGTTGACTCTTTAGGGTCATCTTAATGATGTGCTGTGTCATCACGTCCTAGCTTTTTTAGAGATAAGATTTTTAAAGGCTGTGGTGAAATGAGACTGAAACAACATTGGCTTTTGAATTAAAGATTTTATGATTCCTTTCCTTAGTATGGTATACCTTTTCCCAATCACAGGCAATCATTGAGAGTTAATCTTGCCTACTTGAATAGCTAGGTAATTTAGACATTGCATAAAGGGTACACACAGATGGGCTAGCCATCTATATAGCTGTTCTTTTTTGTATATACTTAAGTAATAAAATATTTATGCAGTTTGGCAAGGCAATTCTACAACCTGGGTTGATACAACAGCTGTATTGCCTTTTCCCATGTGGCCTGATTCTCTTTTTAATCTTCTGTTTTCTGCAATTGAAGATTTATGAAAGCATGTGGTTCATATAGCAGCAGGTAATATTGAAAAAGTCCTTTAAATTAACACAGTAAAAAAGTACTCAGCTAAGCCTTCTCATTTTCTCATATTTTCCAGAGTTTTAGAAATATTTTTATATAGTCTGCATTGTAGAGCTTTATAAACACCACATGTTAAATTTTGTATCATTCTGTCAGATCTGTAAACTCATCTCAGCATTGCTAAAATTACATATTCTTAGAAAAGTGAAATATTTTGAATTTGAGATACTTTGCATTTTGACATATCTTGATCTTCAACAGGCTGTTGAAACAGAGATTAGGTAAAGTTTTCTTGGGCTAAAGATAGATTGTTAATTGTTTTTCAGTTATCTTGTCAGATACTCCCGTCAACCAAGAATAGTAATGTGCTATATATTGTTTTTGTTTTTTTTCTAGGTGCTCCTGATCCAACAGCAGGTGCTAGTATAGATGATGAAAATTGCTGGCACTTAGATGAAGAACAGGTTCAAGAGCAGGTTAAACTCTTCCTTTCCCAGGGTGGGTACCATGGATCAGGGAAGCAACTTAACTTGCTCTTTGCAAAGGTAAGGTTTTACCAAAAAACTACACACAAATTCTAATCCACATATTTGTTGGTGTTTACATAATGATATATGTTAGTTTTCTTATAAATACAGGCTCAGGATCACTGACCATCCTCAGAAATGGTTTGATTTCAGCCCAAACTTTAACTTGCTGGGTGACCTCTAAGACCCAACATTTTTATCTTAAATCCTCATCTGCTTACTGATGATAATTTGTGTATATGTTGAAGAAGTCATGATTTCACTATCGTGGCTCAGTTTTCCATTGTATCATCAGCCAGTGTCAGTATGCTTTTCACAGGTATAGATAAGCAACTCATCTGTGCTTTCTCTTCCTCTATATTTCTTGTTCTTAGTCTCCCCTAAATACTTCAAAGGAGATCAACTTACAGCACTGGAAATCTTTCTCTTTTACCATTTTCTGGATGCCTGTGCAGTAGCCAAGTTATCTGTCATTTCTCTCTTGCTCTCACTCTATTACTAGCCCACTTCCTTTTCAAATCATACATTTCCTGGAGATTACTTTTGTTGTTATTGTCTTATGTGCTGTGCTTAATTTTTAAAGCAATGTGGTTTTTTTGAGTGATTTCATATTTGTGTAGAAACGCAGCACCTATTTTAATAAGCATTGCTTCTCTGTTACAAGTTAGCTTGTTAGAAAATTTTTATTGTTTTCTCCCCCACAGTAAATGAAAGAATTTGAAAAGAAGTCTTTTTAAATAGCATTTTTACTTCTATGAAGATTTATGGATCAGAAAGACAATTTTAAAAGAATTTCATTAATTAGTTTCAATTAATTTCATTAATTAAGAATTTCATTTTGTCATACTGTTTCATTCATGTAGAAAGTTTGTTGTTGTATCATGTTCCAAGAGAGAACAACTGGATTACATTCTTTCTAATACTGCTGAAATAGTAAATTCTGCCTCCTTTTTCATTAGCTAAGAACAATGTCATTGGAATCACATCCACACTTATTTATAGAAAATGAGCAATTTCTTTTCCTTGATAAATTTGGTTACATATCTAACTTATTTATAGTTTAAAACCATTTTTCCCCATCAAACTGTAGGAAATTCTTTTTCAGACGTGGTCATGGAATGAGGTTGTTAAGGTTAATCTGACATTCTAATTATTAGATATTTAAACAGTATGTAAGAAAAAGGAATTATTCATTTTCAGGAAATTAAAATATAGTAAAACATGTTTACCTATATTTTAATGAGAGTGTACTGACAATAATCATCTTTCTTTGCTAGTCCAGAAAGAATTTTACTGATCTTACATGGCATAAGAGTCATTCTGAAAATCAGTTGTCATTACATTTTTAGATATAGCAAAGTATTGGCTGTAGATAGTTGTGGTTAACATGTCTAATTGTAGAGAAAATACCATATTAATGCTTCTGTTAACTTGAGCCCTTTGGATAGAAAACCCAGTAGGAAGACAAATATGTTGACATCTTGATCTAGACAGTCAGTACATTTCGTCTAAAAATTCAGCAAAATGAGTGAAAGTACTTCTTTATACCTGGTTATGTCCTGAGAAAAAACTTATTTTCTACAGTAACAGTTCTCACTGTTTACCAGGCCACTCTTGTTATCAGACAGATGTACCTATTTTTCTTGATTTATAAGACCCACCCACTGTGCAGACTTGGCCCTTCGAGGGTTCACAGTGATCTTGGTAGTTGTCTGGATGTGGACAACAGACTTCTGTGCATTTTTGACAGGTCGCCCGTCATTTTCCCCTGGAGGGGAAGCTGTTGAGATAGAAATGATTTCAAAATCCATACAAGACTTTTATTGTCAACCAGCTGAAGGACTCTTCACCCTATGGTCCCTGATATGAACTCAGGGAAATCTTACCTGATAGGGGTTCAATCCTCAAGCAGTTTAACTGTTACCTTCACTTTCAAGAACCTAAACTCATGTCTGAGGAATTTGTTGCTTTATTAAACATCTGCCTTTCCTATCTCCACTTGCACTACACAGACAGTAAGCCTATGACAAAAATTCTCCTTTCTCTCCCATTATTTTTCATTGATAAGGAAACTAGTATGCATCTGAGCTGCAGAGTTGTTGAATACCTGACAATATGCTCCACATTCCTAAAATGGATAAATTAGCTTATGTTCTCAGCCAAGAGGTTTTCTGAGGTTCTCATATTACTGTTTATTAATGTTGAATATGGTATGAGAGAATGCAGAGGAAGAGAAGATGCTTATGGGAGAGGCCAACCTGGGCTTGTCTAAGTCAGTAGTTCTTATAATTTTAGCTCATGAATCATTTTAGTACAGTGCAAAAGACCATATGGACCAGCATTGTCCATTTTTCCCATTTGCCATTGTGAAAGCAATTTCATCTTAATTAACAGGCAGAACAACAGTATTTTATTTTGTTTACTAAAATAGCAACAAGGGAATACTTTAGTACTTAGGATTCATGATTTCATTGCCTTGGGTACTTCCTCCAGTAAAAGACGTCACATGCCATCTACACTTCAGTTAGTCATAATAAATTGTTCTGTCCTGAAAAATCCACTACCCTGTAGCAACCTAGTGATAAGACTTTCTGAATTTGGCTAGACCAGTTTTCAGCCAGCAAGCATAGAATTAATCACCTGTTCCTCTAACTAATACTTTTCTGACTGCTGTAGGACCTTTTGGAACTTGTTTCCTACTAGCATAGCCTTTAAGAACCCAGAGGATCCTATATTCTATTTTAGAGGACTTTGGTATAAAGGCTTTAAAGGACATATCACGAGTAGATTCTTAATTGAAACCACAAGCAGAAGTGTAAACTGTGTACCTAAAAACAGACTTCCTAGTGAATCTTCTTGAGTAGCATTTTAATTGCAGCCTTTGAAATGAGGAACAAACCATTTAGAGAGTCATCATATCACTATGTCCTTTACAATAGCATGGGAAAGAGTGGACTATCATAAAGATCCTTTGCTATATCTCCACGAAATAGGAGAATCCTACTGAAACTGGGTCTTGGTAAAATTTTCTGCTCAAAAATCTGCATTTGCTGCTATACTTCTTTTTGTGGTTTGCTGAAACATGAATTATGTAGTTGCTACTCTATGTACATTATAAATATAAACCATATCAAGTTTACCAGTGTTGATGGATGAAGGTTCTTTCTGAGTGATGCCTTCAGAACAATGCATTTTTTGTTGAATGGGTTAAATAGTTTGTTCTTTTTTCCTTGCCCAGATTTGTAGAACAAAATATAAGCCAAATAGTTCTGCATGAAAGTTGTTCTGATACATTTTTATTCAGTTTATACATACACATCGATTATGTATTAGGCACTGTGTGAGATGCTGAGTGATGCAAAGACAAAGATAAAACTAGCTCTGCCCTCAGGGAGCTTTACATTCTGCTAGTGGGAAACAACATGTATGCAGATAAGTAAATGTCCAATAGACATAGAACATTTTGGAGTTGGAGAGCACTGATAGCTGCTCTGTTCTGTTGGCAGTGGAAGAGCTAGTGCAAAACCTTATTTTAAAAAAAAGAAATTAGTCTTCCTTTTGGTGGTGTTTTTCTTGCAAATTTATTTGTAAGTGTCCTGTTTTCCATAGGTGAGAGAGATGTTGAAGATGAGGGACTCGAATGGCGCTCGAATGTTGACATTGATAACAGAGCAGTTCATGGCCGACCCCCGTCTCTCCCTTTGGAGGCAACAAGGCACTGCAATGACTGACAAGTATAGGCAGCTCTGGGACGAACTTGGTAAATATGATATATTCTACAACCATTACAGTTGGATCTCTTGTATGTGACGAACACTGGGGGGGAGAGCCAGACATTTCAAGGTCGGGAGGATGTAGATCATGTTCCTGTTGTTAACTCAAGTCTTAGCTGTTTGGTCAAGAGAATGAAAGTAATGTGAATTTTGTGGTGGCATTTGGCAGGGAATAAAACTGGCTTAGAAATCTCCTTTATAAAGCAGTTTTCACATACCTTAAAGAAAGTAACCATTTAACTTTAAAATATGCCATGTAGTTAATGGTGTGACTGATGGAGAATAACTCTAAATTTTGAAAAAAAAAAAATCCGAAATCAATTCTGTTTTAATTTTAAATTCTTGGTTTTTTTCTAACAAAATAAACTAATAAGAATTTTTATTGAGCTACTGCTGATTTCGATTATTTTGGTCTTAGGGATTGAAAGGAGTCAATGAATTTTAGTTGTTGATTTCACAAATCCTTGAAGGCATTGGTGATGTGTTAGAGGTTATGAGTCTGAAAATCCTGCTAGCCATTTTCTATAAGAAAAATATTAAGCTGTTGATAGAAATTCAGGGAATCTTATAATGTTGTTTTTCATCACTTGAGAAATAAAGAACTGATACAGATTATGCTGGATAGTCCTAGATTCCATCATTTTTTCCCCTAATGATCATGTATCCAGGAATCTTTAGAATACTGACTATTCAAGAAATGCACCATTTAAGTTACTTAAAATAGTCAACCATGTATATGTACTTTGAAGGGTCTTTACATAATTAGGAAACTTATTCAGCTTCTGAAACAGAAGAATATTATTCCGCTGAAAATCAGTAAATGACATTTTATGTACACAGAGCCATGATCTCATCGATTTGGGGATTCCTTCAAGTAGTGAAGATTGTAATCCATTCATGTCTTCTCTTGCTGTGCAGCTGTTTTTCATCTCCTCCCCTAAATTCTTTTACAGGAGACCCACAAATTTTACTGAAACCTTTTGGATCACTGAACATTGCATAAAAACCAGTACAATGTTTGCTCTGTCCATCTGATATTTCTCTTGCTATATGAATAGGCTTCCTCTTTTCTGTACGTGCATCACCTATTTACACTGTTTCTTATACACAATTTGTTTTTGGTAATAAGTGGCATGTGGTTCTTTAATACTATCTTTCTGTTCCAAAATCCATGGCTTTAATTCCTGATAGATTGTGGTATTAAGTTCACAGCCATATAGTTTCACTGGAGGAATATTGGTGTAAAAAATGTAGGTTTTTGTTTAAGAGATCATCTTGGAAGAAAAAGTTAAAAGTGTTGAACAATTTCCAAAATGCTGTTCAGCCTGCTTTCCTGGTCCAGTAGTAATCATAATACCATATCATATATTTTAAGATACTCATAGTGCTTTAAAATTCACAGAGTGCTTTATTCACAACTCCTCTGTGACATCAGTAACGCAGTAATTATTTTACCCATTTTACCCATAGGAAACTCAGGCTCTGTGAGGTTAAGATATTATACCTATGAGTACACAACTAATAAATGTCAGGGATAGCACTGAATTCAGATTCCCTGAATCCACATAGAGTGTTGTATATAATGCATCATGTTGATAGTGTTTATCCAAGTACATGCCCTTTGGCCTTTCTCCCATCCTCACCCTCCTTGCCCTCTCTGTAGTTTCCATGCTGCTAACTACCCTCTCTTCTTAGTCCTGCACTTCTCCTTTGGCTTCCATACACAGTTTCCTGGTTCTCTCTCTTAACTGACTGCTTTTTTTTTTTTTTTTACTAGACTTTGATCTTTCTCCTGCATCCTTAAGTTACCCAAGATGAGTCCTCTTTTCTTCTCCACCTACATGTATTCTCCTTTAAAAGTCTTCCCTGATTTCCTCAAGTTGTCAGTACCATCTCCCTCCTGAATTTTCCTTGTACTTGTTTCTATCAATATCGTATCCTCCCCCAGTATCATGAGCTCCTGGAGGTCAGGGGCTGTCTCCTTCATAAGTCTTTGTATATCCATAGCCTAACATAGTACCTTGGACAGAGTAAGTGCTTGATGAATGTTTGTTGACTTGAATTGAGCTAGAAACAGGCATGCTTCACTTACATTTTCCCTTTGTGTGGATTATTAGGTGAAATTCTTTTGAAGCTCGTGAATTAACAAGGCTCTGTAGAATTCCTGGACTTGATACAATCAACATAATGTTATTTATAAACAGGAACATATGGATGACTTCACCTCCTATAAGTGATTCTATTATTTTGAGTAGGAGATACATGTCCTCCATGACAGCAATAAATGCTTTTTTTGGCAAGCATATATCACCCCATTTAATGTGTTAATTGATATGGATAATCAGAGAAGCATTGAAAAAAGTTATTTGCAGATTGAAGTAGTTTGGGTACTTTTGTTTTTTACAACTTCATTGTGGCATTTATTGTCTAGTAATTAAACTTCTGTGTGAAATATTGCTAAATAACATCATTATTTTTTTCTTTCTTCATTTCACATTTTTTTCCACATAAATAACTGGTTTGAATAGATCAAGTTGGTACTGTTGTAATTATTCACAGTTCCTTTGTGAACTTGTAATCGTGGCAGTGTGTGACATTGGGTGAATCACTTACCCTCTCTGACATTTTCTTTACATATAAAACGGCACCTGATGATACCTGTAGTACCTTATATAGTTGTTGTAGATATCAAATGAAATAAATTGTGCAAAGTGCTTCGTAAATTTTAAAAGCACTATGTAATTATCTGTGATTGCAGCTGCCATTTTAATATTTGCTCTAACAAATCTAATGTTTGCCTGTCCAGAGAGAATAGATTCAGAAATAGCTTCCTCATTATAGTAACTAGTCGTTTCTTTGTTAAAACATAGTTGTTTTAAATTTTGTGTGATATTGTTCAGGGTATACTATATCTAGCACCATCCAACTTTTACTTTTTAAAAAATTTGTTGTTATCTTTTGGTTTGGGCTTTTTCACCCAGTTTTGTTTCCCAATTCTTAATGCTTTTATCGCCCCTGTCCTCCCAGAGAGCATTTGCTTATTAAAAAAAAGTTTCTTTTTTTTTAAAAAGGGAAGAAGTAATTAGTTTGGCAAAACTAACGAGCGTATTGGAAAAGCATAGTACAATATACAGTGTTCCACACATAGAGTCCCATACCTTTACAAAGATGGGGGTGGAGGCTGTCTGCTCCTATCTATTCTTTAGGGCCAAGCCTGGTCTTAAGAAACCAGCCTAGCTAAAGCAGCAAGGCTTCTTGAGGGAGAGATGGGGGACAGCATATACCAGGAAGATCAGACCATTGCTACCACTTTGACCTCTGTCTCCCTTCAGACCTAAATTGTGACAGCCCCAGACTCTGCTGTGCTTAAGAACCCTAAGGATGACAGTGCGTTGCCTCCTTGCGATGCCTTTCAAATCAGCAGCTCTTCCTCCATCCCGTCCTTTGTAGCTGTTGTTGAAAGGGGCAACTTTTATGATGAAGGGGGCCACTATCTCTACTACCATCAACACCAATTGCCAGTCTACTGCCACTAACCAGGCCAGGAAAATTGGCCTGACTGGCATATCAAGCATCCTGAGGGGGAGAGATGGGGGTGACACCTTGGACCCAGGAGCCCCTGGGAAAACAGTAGTCCTTCCAAGGCATCAGCCCTGCTTCCAGGCTGATCCCCAGAGCCATCAGCCAGAGGAGCAGCCTTTGTGGAGGGGCCACCTGATAACAGCTTTTGTAGATGTTGTAACTCCCACCTCCTCCACAGCTACAACAACTGAAGTCCAGGGGGAGAAAGTTATCACCACCCAAAATATTTGGTATTTTTCAAGTGACTCGATGTAAAAAATAAATATGGTTTTATCAATAGATGTGACATTAAAGGAAATGCATTACCGTATGCTTTGCTTGATACTCCCTAGCAACCACTGGACTTTCCCATCTGGCTTGCTGCCACAACCTTCTGTGGGGTTGTTTTGGGGTCACCCTTGTAGACCAGGAGCTTTTTGAGAACTGGGCCAATTCTTCCATTTGTGTCCCAGCACTTAGAACTGTGCTTTGCACATAAGTGTTCAATAAACACTTCTTCATTTTTAAATTATAATTTTGTAATGTTACATTTAATTTGTTTTTTGATATTTTTTCCAGTGTATAGTCATAGTGCATGGCATTTTTCTACTTTTGTTTACCTCACTTTGCATCATGCGATACCCCTTCTTCCCATGTACAAGGCGGTGACTCTTCAGATGAGGTTTCATGAGAGAAAGAGCAAACATCGATCAAATGAGATAATACTTGAAAAGTGCTTAGCTGTGTGCCTGGCATATAGTAGGTACTACATAAATGTTTTATTCCCATCTGCTTTCCCAGGTGCATCTTAGTGAGATTTTCCTGGCATTTATCTCCTTTTCATCCTCTGTCATAGATATTGGCATACAACCTGCATTCATCTTCATTGTGGTCTTTCCACTTTACCATATACCATAAAGTAAGAGAAAATAGTCATCCCATGAAAGGGTGTTTATTGTTCAGTTCTTAATAAAACCAACTGCGCGTTGTCAATGTTGCTATTCTTGCTGTAGGTGAATCCAAAATATATGTGGAAGTTAAAACTAAATGGAATAATAGCCCCTTGTTTCTCCTTAGAAGGACATTTGCACCAGACCTATTATATCTGTGGTATTATCACTTCAGTGGGGAAAAGTTTCTTTTAAATATGTGTGTGTGTATACGTACATGTGTATATGTATGTATATATTTAAATATTTCCCAATTACATGTAAAATATTTTAACATTTATTTTTCAAACTTTTGATCTCTACATTTCCCTCCCACTGTTCCCCCATCCCTTTAGAATGCAAGTAATATGATATTGATTATATGTCTGAAGTTTACATGCCATCCATGTTGCAAAGAAACTCACACACACAAACAAGTAAAAAAAAAAAAGAAAGTTTAAAAAATATGCTTCAGAATGCACTCAGAGTTCATCAGTTCTCTCTCTGGAGGTAGCTAGCATTTTTCATCATTGGGTCCTTTGGAATTGTCTTAGATTGTTGTCTTGATCGGAGTACCTTAGTCTTTCACAGCTGATCATCCTTACAGTAATAGTTACTATGTACAGTGTTCTCTTGGTTCTGCTCACTTCGCTTTGCATCAGTTCACATAAATCTTTCCAGGTTTTTCTGAAACCATCCTACTCATCACTTCTATTTTTTTTTAAGTCAGTTTATTTATTTTTATTGTTTTTAAGTTCCAATTTTTTTCCCTTTGTCCTTCCCCCACTCCACCCATTGAGAAGGCAAGAAAAATCATATCAATTATATATGTGAAGTCTTGCAAAACATTTCCATATTAGCCATGTTGCAAAAAAAAAAAAAAAAATAAGAAAAATAAAGAAAATGAAAGAACTACCCTCCAGTATGCACTCAGATCTCATCATGTCTATCCGTGGAGGTAGATAGCATTTTTCATCATGAGTCCTTTGGAATTGTCTTGATCGGAATAATAGTTAAGTCATACACAGTTCATCATTATACAGTTTTGCTGTTATTATTTATGATGTTCTCTTGGTTCTGCTCATTTCACTTTGCATCAATTCATATAAATCCAGGTTTTTCTGACACCATTGTGCCTGTCATTTCTCATAGATAGTATTCCATAATAGTTACATGCCATAGCTTGTTTAGCCATTCCCAGTTGATGGGCTTCCCCTCAATTTCCAATTCTTTGCCACCACAGAGAGCTACTATAAATATTTTTTTCCACAAATAGGTCTTTCCCCCTTTTCTTTGATCTCTTTGGGATATAGACCTAATTATTGTCTAGTGAGAAAGTATACAGTTTTATTACCCTTGGGGTATAGTTCCAAGTGGTTGAACCAGTTCACAACTCCACCAGTGGTGCATTAATATCCTTATTTTTCCATATAACCTCTGGCATTTGTCATTTTTCTTTTTTTGTGTTATTGGCCAACCTGATAGGTAGGAAGTGGTATCTCACAATTGTTTTAATTTGCATTTCTCTAATCGAGAGAGAAAGAGAGATTGAGAACATATAATAAGTAGCATGATAAGGAATTTTCAGTCCTGGTATGAGGAAATGGAAATGCTGACATTTCATTGAATAAATACAAAATTCAGAAATTGGTTATGATTGCAAAATTTTATTTGTGATTTGCTGAAACCAAGAATTAATGAGGTTACATGTAGTATAAATAAAAACCTTAGTTGGATGAAGACTAGATCATAGATTAAGTTTTCATCAGGACAGCTGCTAGAATACAATGTTGTCACTTTTTCTGGAATTCTGTTTTAAGCATACTGTAATAACTTTGAGCTTCATTTGTACAAAGCTTCAGTGATAGCTTAGGCTTCATCAGTGCTTAAGCAGAGACTAGAAGGACACCTGTTAGGGATATTGGACAAGGGATTCTAGTTTTGACAGGGAGATTGGACTAAATGGCCTGTATGGTTTCTTTCACTCCTAATGTTTTGTTGTTCTGTATTTACGTTTAGTCAAGTAAATAATGAGCTCTTTATCAGAACTTAAACTGTTTCTCTGCTATTGCAGTAGATTGTTTCAGGCTAATTGGAGGACTGCTTTTGAGATGAGAAAGGTAATTCTAATACTAGATTTAAATAGCTATTGAAGGAATATGAGTCAACATTAAAATATTATCTGGTAGTTTGGGTTAAATTTCCACATCTTTCCTATAAATGTCTAAGTCATCTTAACATGCCTATTTATCTAGTTTTTTAAAAGTTAAGGCTTTAAAAAAGACTATAATGAATAACTTATAAAAATATACTCTACTGATAAAGTAACAAAATTTAAGAAAACTCTTTTTCAAATACTCAGGCAAGGAAGTTTAGGACTATACGTTACAAATGACTAGCTATTAACAATAAGGGGAGGAATTAACACCTAGAAATTTTAATTAAAAAACAAGGAAAAGTGACATAGTCCTTAAAGAAAAGTATCCTTTTCAACTCTAATCTGAACTCATATCCTACCTCTCAAAGTTACATTTTTTCCAGATTGATTTGTGAAAATTATGAATTTCAATTGGAAATTTAAATTCCATTAGAGTCATAAGTCCTACATGCTAATTTTGACTTTTTCCCCCAGATTCTACATCAGGTCAGAGATCTTCTAGAACAATAAAAGTACTCTTTAACTTTCGTCTTACATGGAGAATGCTATTTCTTTCTTGGTTTTCTCTTCATTCTTCCTGTTTACCTCTCTGCCATCAGTAACTAGCCAAATGTGAATTGAAATATCAAAGGGGTAAAATTATAAATCCAATATGGTATCTTTTTTCAGATCTCTGTTTTCACTGACTAATCTGATTCCATGAAAAGACCAGTTGTCAACCTTTCGCTGCCCCAAATTCCATCTTTGAAGAATTCCAGGCAAGGCAACTTTAGCAGTGACATCTTAATATTGGGTCAAAAAATTAACTTAAAGTTAGTCCTGGGCAACAGAAGGAAAAGATTTTATTTCTTAATAAAAGGGGGAAATTTGACTTTGTGCCCCAGTGCAGGGATCACATTGCTTCAAGGCTCTGCTTTGGAATTAAATGCTGAGCACTGCCAGATGCCAGACATTGAGAAGAGGCTGAGTTTTGTCGGCAAATGGGATCTGCAAGTTAATTGGTGTTTTCTACAGGCTTCTGGCTGTGAAATGAAATTGGAAGCCCTTTAGCCACATGGATAATACAGGACCTGAATACAAATGTCACATGTCACCATCAGGGCCCACTGTGAGACAATAGTGTTCCCACTCGAACACTGCGCCATTACAGATCATTTAAATATGGGGATTACATTTAAACTAAAAGCCCCATTTGCCTTTTACTGCAATTTAAATGTCCTCTTAGCAAAAGCTAAGTGACAAATTAAATGAAAAAAGTGCCCACATTTTTAAAGCTGTAATGCAAAACAACCTTTTATTGCTTCTCATGTGCCACGAATGAATCATTATACTTGTCAACCCTAAACCAAGCCATAATTGGAGCAGCTACTGTTATCAAAGTGGGGCTGTTCTTGTGACAGCTTAATAAAGCTGAAACTGTTAAATTAAATCTCAGATGCTTAACTCCTTAGCACCGGTGGATTCATTGTGTCCATTTCTGGCAATGGCCGATGCACTGGGGGAAAAAAAGACTCACAGCATGAAAGGGCTTAATCTGATGAAAGCAGTCAAGTAAAAGAATCTGAAACAAGCATCTTTGCTGCTTGGTGGAATGATAGCACCCAATAGGTTGTCAAGAGGTTCAAGATTTGATTTCTGCCCATCCCAGAGAGATTTTTCCCTTCCCACTTTCTATCATTTTCAGAATATACCTGCCTTACTATAATTTAGCACAAGGCAAATTTGGGGAATGGATTTTTCCAGTCATGTAAGACCATTTGGGACATTTCCTCTTTTGCCTTAATGGATGCAAACTGGTTCATGTATTTATTTGGTAGGACCCTTACCATCCCATCCCTAAAAGCTAACAGTTGAAATAATCCACATATTTACTGCTCTTCCAAGACATGAATTCATGGTGCTCAGTTGATCTAGTTGAATTATTTTTAATATATTTTTCCCTAAAAGAAAATATTTCATTTACTTTGGTGGTTTATAGCTGTGCAGGTTCTTTGTAGGTCATCTAGTCTAACCACCCTCATTTTATATATGAAGAAACTAAGACTTAGGGAGGATAAATAACTTGCCCAAGGTCATATAAGGAGTGAGGGACAGAGACAGATTTTGAATTTGGGTCCTCTAACTCCATATCCAGAGCCGATCTCATTACTCCACGTTGCTTGTTAAGAAAATATGCATCTGTCTGTTACTGAAGCAGTGTTACATAGTGTACTTGCAGGAACACTTAGATTAGCCAAAAGGACAACATTAAAGACAAGCCAGTTTTTAAATGTTAATTGCCTGGTATGTTAAATTAGGCTTGCCCACTGCTAGGTTACATTCATTTTTTTCCACTTCTGTGCCAGTATGCTCAAAGTCAGTGTTTATATTGCGTTTTACTCAACTATGTAAGAAACAGTGAGAATTAAAAAACAACAACACAGAGAGCTTTTCATGTACAAAATAAACTTTTTCAACCAGTCTGTTTCTTAAATCACATGCAAATTGTCTTAAAAGCAGCTCTCAGAAAGGGGGAAAAGCCCTTTGATTCCAAAGAGCATCCCAGTAGTGATTGGCATCGAGAGCAACTACTGTTAGCTGTAATGGCTATCTGTTCAATGTGCTTAATTACCATGGGATCCTTTAGGGATGAGTGGATATACTGTAACCTCTCATCTGTACTGACTGTTCTCCTTCCTTGAAAATACTCCTAAACTGTAATTTTACTTTGTTCTGTGTAACTATAGGTTGTGGCTGCCAATCTATTAAAATCTAATTTAAAAAGATGTCATTAGAGGTCATAGTTAAATAAGATTTAATTACAGTTTTATCAAGGGAAAAAATCTCAGATTTCCATATGTTATATAATATTTTATCGGATTTTAAGTCCTTTTTTTCTTTTTTGAGAAGGTTCCAGTATTTTATTTGAGAGCATGTTTAAAAAAACAATGGGTTTTTTTTTAAGGTAGAAAAGGCTTGTTACTAGCTGAGTCTTGCTATTACAAGTTGTTTAAGTGAGTTAGATCAATTTTGTTGTAATTAGTAATCTCTGCTTATTTAATATTTTGAACAAAATTCTGTCCCCATCCCATTTTGCAAAGTTTCTGATCTGGGTGTAAATTTCTTTCTTGGCAAAACATTGGCTCTGACTCTACTTGTAAGCAAAAATAGCCATAGTTAAGTATCTGTTTCTTGTGTGAATCCTGTTGCAAGGTTAGATTAACCTTTTTTTTTTTTTTCAAATGAAGTCAAAGGCAGAATGCCATTTTGGAGTTGAGAAGCCAGTTTGGGGTGGGGGTGGGGTGTCTGAGTACTACAGGGTACCACTGGGGACTCAGGATGCAGGAGAATGAGAAATCTGTTCACATATCACCAGATTAGCCAGGTACTTGGAGATATTTGAATTTTTACATCTTTACTTGGGATCCTTAAAAGTGCCAATTACTTGATCATAAAGAAGCAACCGTTAGTTCTTTCTCTGCGTGATACATTCTGTCTTCCTTGCTTTCTTTTTCTCTTGGAATCCTTAGCTATATTGAGGCACAGGTCCTAATGGAAGGGGGAAGCACGTGGTTCCAACTCTTTTCCAGCTATATTGTCTGAAAAACATAGAGAAGCGTGGTGATTACTACAATATAGGATAATCATTTCTTTATCTTTTTCTGTGACTTTCAAGGCCTCTTGAATTCTAGGGAATATGTGGCAAATAAATAAACTTAGTAACCTACATTCAGTTGAGAGAAGTTTTGAGCTTTCCTCTCAGCAGTCTTTCCGGGCCTGCTGCCCACCATTTTATAGACTTGACTTACATAGAATGCAGTACGGTCTTCACATACTAGCTCTTCTAGGAGTCACTCCCCTCTCATTCTTTGGATGAGGAACTTCAGGTTCATACAGATTAAGATACTCAATCCAACATCACACTTCCTGTTAGTAGCAGCTAAGTGGATAGAGCCCTGGGCCTGATAGGCCTGAGTTCAGTCTGGCCTCAGACACTTCCTAGTTATGTAACCCTACACAACTAATTTAACCCCTGTCTCAGTTTCCTCACCTGTAAAATAGTAATAATAAGAACAGTTGTTGTATGGGACTATTGTGAATATTAAATGAGATAACAGTTTTAAAGCATTTAACACAGCACCCAGCACATAGTAGGAGCTTAATAAATCCTTCTTTCCTGGTCAGGTTTCCTGACTCCACCTAGTGCCTTTTCCCCTATACCTGCCTGTGCTTGGCAGAGGAGGAGGAGGAAGGGAGGATTTAAACATATATATATGAAGCAAGAGAAGAACCCTTGTGCAAAACAGTTTGTCATTAAATGAATGCGAATTAGTTGGAAAGTAGTCTTAGACAAACTGAATTTGATGTGGATTTTAGAGCAGATAAGGAGAGGAGAAACAGAGATTCTAGGGGACCAAGCAATTTAGCTGGATTGTAGGAAGGAGCATCAGTGTAGGGGAATAATGAGAAATGATGTATGATGGAGAAGTCCATATACCAGGGTTCTTTCTTCCATTTTGGTAAGTGTACTCAATTCAAAGACTGCCTGTACCACTTGGGGGAAAATCTTGTCAGGGACCAGAGCCTCATTGCAAAGTGGATTTTCCCCCCTTAAGATTGAATCAGTTTTATTAAGTTGGTAAAGGGAGTCATTTCTGCCCCTCCCCCCCACCTGTGTATCAATTCACATAAAACCAAGTAAGCTGTATTCTGTTAGTACTCCCTGGGGACCGAGCATACCAAACAGATTTTTTTGCTGGAAAATTGTCATCTAGGTCGTTTATTAATTTTGTCTTGAAAATTAGAAATGCCTATGGCCTTGAAAATATTCAGGCTATACATATAAGCTTTGTTTCCTTTCTGTTACCTTTTGTGAAGAAGTCATGGGATCTTTGAAATCTTGAATAGTGTTTACTAGGAAAGAACAATTTTCTTGGAGTTGTGTATTACTATGCATAGTTTTCGTTTTCTAGTAGAAGATAAGATTGTCTTCAGGTTTTTATATCCAGTGTATGTAGTTTTAATGTCATCTCACTTTTTAAAAACTGAAGATTAAGACAGTTGAGATCATAAGCTGTAATTTTTTGCTTTTACTTTTATCCCCCCTTTTCAGTCATCTTGTTTTTAAACTTTGCAATACCACAAAATGCCTTTTTTATAATCTCTCTCATCAGTGTAGCATCATGATTCTGATAAAACAAGTAAGGATTAAATTTGGTATTAGCACTCCTTAGCGAATACGGTTTTGGCTCGCATTCGCCTTGTGTAGGACCTCTGACTCTAGGCACCACTGTGTGATTGCAGGGTGTTTTTGCAAACTCTGATCTGGTTATCTATTTTTTCATTGTGCTTAGGCATGAATTATGATAACTAGTCCAGTTGAATGCAGAGAATTGTGGTCCAAAGTCAGACTCTTAACTGGTGAAAGTGAGATAGTCCATTGCCAAATTACATTCGCTGTAGTATATTGCAAATAAAACTCGCCAGTTTGTGATAGATTAGCATACTTAAGAAACCAATGGCATATCCTGTCTTTTAAGTATTAGTGACAAATAAGAATGGCCGTGCATTTTTGTAACGTGTTAACTTTTCTTTTACCAACTCATATTTTTTTGTTCATTTTTGCCTTAATTTTCTATTTTTCTCTCTTTTCAACTTTTTTCAACTTTCAAGTAAGCCTTATCATGCCCTCAAGAAACTATGAGGTTTATCCTACTCTCATATTAATTTTTGGTTGATAAAACACTGAAAAAGGTTATACCCAGACCAGTCTGAATTATCAGGCTGGGAAATTATCAGGGTTTGGGGAAGAGGAAACTATAGGGGAAGGAACATAACAAAAAATCAGATTAGTCTGAGAAAGTTTCCCATCCTAGCAATCCTGATATCCTTGGATTTCACAACAAGTGCTGTTGATAGTCCTAATGAAGAGTAAAAACTAAAGGAGATTGATGTGATATACTGTCAGAAGTAACTCAATCAATCATGACATATAAACCTTCCCCACCCCTGACTTTCCTTATCAAACTAATCTTTGTAATGGACATCAGACCCTATGTGAGATTGAATTATGACTAAACCTCCATTTTAAGTTAGTACTTTTCAGCTTCATTCATCATGGGACATGATTGTATGTTTCTAAACCTGCTACAGCAAGCCTGGAGGGACAAGCAGGCGTTTAATTCAGTATTTATTAAGCACTTGCAGTGTGTATACAGAGCCCTATGTCAAGTGAGAATGTGGGAGGGGAATGGAACCAAAGATAAGTCTGCCTTCAAGGAGTTTAAAGTGTAGTCACAGATTTGACTGGAGCATAGGTGGTTGTTGTTTGTCCTTCCTTTCCGAAAAGAACCCTGACATCAGGGAGGTGATGTCATGATAAAATTGAGTGAGGGCTATGCAAAGGCACCAGTCTCACTTGCTCCTCTTGAGCCATCTGGGTCCAGTGGCCAGATACAGATCAGGACAACTGAAGATGACCAGAATGTAGTGGGAGACCTTGGCCTTTTCAAGCTAAGGTTTTTAACAGATCTCAGTTTGACTGAGGCAATGTTCATTCAGTGATTAAGACTTAATAAGACAGAGAATGGCCTCTTTGATAATAAACTTTTGGGAGAGGAAGACCCTAGGTTTTTTGGCCAGAACAGAAGTAGTTGCTGTTTACATTCTTTCTGAGCTAGTCAGAGCCCAACAATGACCAATAAAGCTGTAAAAGTAACATGGTGTCACATTATGGAGGACCTTGAATGCCAGGCAAAGAATTTTGAATAGCATATATTCAAAACTTGAATCTGGAGTTACTGAAGATTTTTAAATCAAAGGAGTAACCTGAGCAGAACTGTGCATTAAAAAGAGGATTCTGACAGTGGTTTGAAGGAGAGATTAGGGGTAGGAGAAGATAATGAAAAAAAAAGTAAGATTCAGTAAGAGACAACTGTAGTATTTTAGGCAGGAGGTAATGATGGTCTATACTAATGTGATAGCAGTGGCAACAGGAAGATATGAATATGAGAGATGAACTTAACAGGACTTGGTCCCTAAGTGGGAGGGGCTCAAGATAACCTTAAGATTTAAACATGGGAGACCAAATGGTGGTACCACTGACAGATATAGTGATGTCAGAAGGCAAAATAGGCATCAAGGAAAAGCTGATGAGCTCAGTTTTAGACATGTTGATGTGACCCTAGGACATCCAAGTAAAGATGATATGTAGGGAAACAGAGATAGGCGCTCTAAAGAGAAGTCAGAGGACAGGCCAGACAGAGATCTGGGAATCATATGCATAGAGGTGGTATGAAGACATGAGAGTGGGTGATATTGCCAAGGGGGAGAATGTGAAAACTAAAAAGTAGAGGGCATACGCAAAGACTGAGAAAGTGCACAAGAATCCAGCAAAGAAAGCCTAGGAGCTGGGACAAAGATTGTTGGTTTGGGAGGTTTGTAGACTTGGAGCACATATACATAAGAGAAGTGACTTCATTAGGGAAAGGGAGGTGGTAAAAGTTAAACCCTAACTTGCCTATGACATGCCTGTGAAGTTTTAAGAAGTATTGATATACCTGAATAAAATTGAACAAGATACCAGAGTGAAAATTTTCCTCTTTAAAAAAAAAGATATGATTAAATATATCTTGCTTCCCCTTTTTATGAAGGATATTTAGTAAAGAAAAATCTAAATGCACAAAGATGTTAGACCATATGTTACACTTCTCCCCCCCAGATAATCTATTAAACACTCACTGCCTCAGTATCTTGTTTTTAAAACATTGAACCACTGTGCTTAAGAGATGTTTGCAGGTACATGCATTTATGATTTCATTAGAATATTGTCATCATTCAGTTTACTCAGTCATCCTTTCATTTTTTGGTCTGGCTCATCTGTACCAGGATCAACTCAGCAACCTAGAGTCTTTTCTTTTCCCTCCTTTCTCAATTACAATACTGAGACTAAAACTTTTAAAGTTTTCTGATGAATTGCACACTGCCTTGGGGAGGAGGGAGGGAGAGAAAATTTTAAATTCAAAAGCTTGTGGAACTGAATGTTGTAAACTAAAAAATAAATACATTTTTAAAAAATCAAGTTTTCTGATGGAATGAACAAAAATGCAAGGCAGAACACATATATGTGGGTAGTAAGTAGAAAATTTTTAAAAGTAATGGAGAAATTTTAAGAGCCTTAGATCACCTTCTGTCCTTCTTTCCTTCCTTTCCCCCTCCTTCCTTCCCCCCCATTCCACCCATTCTCTAGAACCTCTCCTCCTCCCCTCTACTTCCAATATTATGCACATGTGTACACACAAATGCAGAACTTAGTAGGAACAAGGGTAAGGATTTTGCTTGGCCATCAGTGCTGCAGGTAATCTGTTGTATTAATCAGCCAGCCAGTGTGAAATACATGGGGAGTGATTATGCTATCATACATAGTACAATCAGCATGAAGTACTTGTCAAGACCAGTACATCAGAGTTTAATTCAGTAATAGAAAGAATTAGAGCAAAATAAAACATTCTGTTCTTTGAAAAACACAGCACCCATATCTCAGCTTCTATCTGAAGACTAGAAAAACAAGGACATTAAGAAATTCCATTTGTGAATAAAATTGTGGTTCCATTTTGACAGAACACTGCAAGTATTTCTTCCTTGGGATTTTTATGGTCATGTGCTTTTGAAGTATTTACCTAGTCCATAATATTCTATAGTAACAATTTTTAAATTAGAGCTTTTTCTCGTAGGACTTTTGATTACCCTCATTTTTAAAAATACAGACCTCTGTTCCACGTAAAAGAAAAATCATTATAACTATGTGTTGCCTCTGAAAATACATGGTAAACATAATAAAGTTTTATCTGATAAACTATTTTTGAATGCATTTGTTATACAGAACACTGTCACTATCATTAAGGAGCTTGAAATAGAGTTGGGTGATAAGGCATGAAAAGTTAAATAACCATATGACAGTAATAAAGGCAGGAAGAGAAACCTCCTGTCACCATTTCATTTTTTTAATAATACTTTTCTTTTTTTTCTTTTTTATTCTATATTGGTGTCTGACTATAATAAATTTCACAAAGCAACAAATTTAAGAAAACATTCCCTATAGAAGACAGTAAATGATGTGGTAGATGAATGGTGTGTTATACCAAAGTTCACTAGAATTCATTTGGTTTCCAAAAATTTAATAATAGAGGAATTTTTTAGCTGTTCCTAGAGGGAACTAAATGTGAAATTTTGTTTTTCTGGTTTAAAAAAGACCAAAAAGGGGCAGCTAAGTGGCACAGTAATGATAGAGCACCAGCCCTGGAGTCAGGAGGATCTGAGTTCAAATGCGGCCTCAGACACTTAACACTTACTAGCTGTGTGACCTTGGTAACCCTAATTGCCCTGCCTCCCCCCTCCCCTCCAAAAAGAAAAAAAAAGACCAAAAAAATCCATTAAAATGTGGCTTCCTCATGGAAGCTAATTCTTTTTGATTGATCATTTCCTTGAAGTCATGTCTGTTGTCTCAGTCATGATAAAGTTTTTAAAGATAAATTAATTAAGCAGCCAGTGCAGTACACATGGGAAATGTGCTTAGTCCCAGGATGCTAAAGTTCACATTCCTTCACCTTGCCACCTGTTGGATGCCCTTTTGTTATTACTTATATTGAGCAATTCCTTACCACTGTGGATTTTTGCTCAATTTTAAGACATGAAAACAGAAGGACTGCAATTATTTGCTTTTGAATCAAGCTTCCTAATTATACCCAGACTTTCTGTGAAACATATTGGCCACACAGTGTTGCACAGTCAGATGACTTTAGATACTCCCTCTACACATTAAATGAACATATAGCAGTGTCCCTTGTCAGAGCCAGTCTTCTGTTTGGAATGCAAATGGTGTTTTTCCTGATTAAAAGAAGATATCTACATAAATAGATGTATGCATACACACACAGTCTTAGGTCACTATTAGACATAAGAGACATCATATTTCCCTATATTTTGCACTCTGATCTTTGTAAACAGTTCTTGGCCTAGTGAAAGAGTAGATTTATGATCTTGGTCAAATCATTTATTATTCTGAGAAGGTTAGAATCAGTGGCCACTGAGGTCCCATCACCTGAGAACATTTGAGTTTTAATTCCACAAAAGTTTTTTGGTAGATTAAGACTAGGCCTTCTAAGTTTTTGATCCAAACAATTTTTTGAATGTGTATCACCAGTATGTATATGTATATGAAAGTAATTTATGAAAAGGAGAAAAGAAGAGCTTCTACTCATCAGTTGCTATCCCAGAGCACAAAGCATCCAAAGATGACTGCCATAACCCAGGAGGTGACATGACAAGAAGGGTAATTATGGGGAGGTGAAAGAAGTGAAATTTACAAATGGCATCTTTGCAACTGCTGTTGTGAATGCCCAGGTAGCATTTGTGTTATAATTGCCCCAAAAGGCTGATCAGAAAGAGGGAGGTTAAGAGCTCTGGTAAAGAGGGAGGGTTGAATGTTAGAGATTAGTCCCTATCAGGGATATCAGGGAGGGTGGGATGTGACCTATGTTGCTGCCCTCTAATTGGTTGGTCACATGCCCCTTAGGATCAAGCTACCCCTAACCCCCAGGTCTCTAGCCCCAACTTTGTAGACCAGTGGATTAGATAGTAAATTGCTAAATTTTAAAATGATTCAAAAATTTTAAATGGTTTTCCAAATGCAGGGTGACTGATAGAGGAAAACTGAATTTTATGATAGTAGACTGAATATATTACAGAAGACTGAATTTACTTAAGATGTATTAATTATTCATATTTTGTAATTAGGGTCAGATTTTTAGTATTATCTAGCACAGTTTTTAAGCACAGTTGATTTTGTCAGTGATTATCTATTTGCAAATGCACGTAAACATTTTATAGCTTTCCTAGAGGAATAGCTAATTGGTTCATACTTGAAATTCTGGCCCCTTCTTTTAGACTTCTGAGGGACAAATAGAAATATTAAGAATTGGTATATGTTGTATGCTATGAAATATAAAAAGTGAATTTTATTTGACCTATTGATTTTTCATGCTGCTCAAAAATTGAAATGAAAAAACAAAGTAACTTGTAAGTATCTTTGTTAACCTCCTTCTGCCCTATTTAAATTATTTATTGTATTATTACTAACATTTTCAAGGTAAAGAATCTACAAGGAAGCACTCTTTGACCTTTTGAAGAAGACTTTATAAAAACTATATCTGTATGTGTGGTGTGGGTGTGGGTGTCTGTGTGGATAGATCGATCGATAGATAGATAGATAGTAAATACTCTCTTTCCCCAAACTTTTCCCTAATTGATTCTGCCTCTTCCGTCCAAATCTCTTCATTTTCAATCTTAATTTTGAGTCATTTCCCTCATACCTATAGCATTTCTCTCTAAAACATAGAGAAATGCAAAATTTACCAAACTTCTTATTGTAATTTTGATTTCCAGGAAATCACTAGCTCTCATTAAATGATTAATGACTTTCATGCATTTAAAAAAAAACAAACAAACTTCTATGTCATTCCATAAGAGAGGAGCTCTGGAAAATACTAAGGTGCAACTGACTGAAGACTTTTATTTCCTCAAGTAAATAATGAAATAATGTTCAGCCATTTGGATTTGCATATGATACAAATTTATAATACTGTTATAATTTGCTATGTCTTTGGTCAAAAAGTTATAGAAATTATGGTGATGACATTAATAGTAGAAAATGCTATTTATATAGCATTTACTTTGCATGTTACAAATATCTCTTTGGATCTTCACAACAATCCTGGAAAGCAGGTGGTGTTATTATCTGCATTTTATAATTGAGGAAGCTGACCTGCCCAGGGTCACAATAGCCAGCAAGTGCTTGAATCCAAATTTGAACTCAGGTCTTCCTTATTGCAGGCCCAGTACTCCATCCACTGTCTCCTAACTGGCTTCCCTCTACCTACCATGATGGTTCTTTATCTTCTGATCCAAATAATTTAGTCACAAACTGTTAGTTGAAGTTTTGACTATTTATCTGCTCTTTTAATTTATGGCAAAACCTCTTGTGTGTTATGTCTGTCAGTAAATGGGGAGGAGGGGGAAAGCAAAGCTCAAGATTTTGTGTAAACTTGCTTTATTTTTTGTTTAAGCTTGAGTTTTGTAAACAGTTGACCTTGGTTTCTCATGTGCATTCAATGATTCCTGAGTTCAAGAACATATCACTATAGCATTAGTGTATCAATTTTGCATGCTCTAAAAAGCTGTATCATTGGCCTTTCAAGGTAGAAATATATCATTCTTGTTGTGAAAGGGTTGGAAAATGGACTTTATACTTAAGCTACATGACAACTAGTTAATGCAGTCTTTAAAATATTGGCCTATTTTATCCTTATTTAGAGAAAATAGGAAAGTTATTTTTGCCGACTTTACCATAGCTAATATTTTCTTAGAATGTAAATTAAGAAGAGTTAAGTCTTCAAATTGTATTTTTTAAAATATGAGATTAATGTCATGTTAGCCATGAATTAATTTGGAGAAGAGTTTACTCAGTTTGGCTAGCATTGTTTATAAGGTTAAGGCCATTTCTGTTAACAATTGAATTTCCTTCAGTATGTCAAGGATCCATGATTTCCTGGCTGTAGATCTTCTAGTGATACAAATTGCAACCTTTCTACAGCAGAGATGAGGTTCGAGAATTCCTATGGCCAGAAAGCCTTGCAGTCAATCTGATTTTAACCACTCTATGGGCTTAGACTAGTTCTCAAACCACACACATACAATCTGTTAATAAGCCTGTGCAAAAAGCCTTTCTAGCTACAAATTAAGAGCTGGTAAGATCTAATATGTTTTGCAACTAATTCAGGGATAGCCTTTCCAAAATCCAGAATCCATGGCACAATATGTTATACTGCAACAAAACTTAAAATAGAGAGAGTATTTGAATCTAACTTTAAAAAAAACATTTCCAGATAAAACTCTTGTTTGAATGTAGAAGGCAAATAAGGAATTTCAAGTTCACTCAGTAAAGTTTGGGACTTAGGAAATTTGACTTAAATTTGCTGAACTCTTAAAGTCAAAGTGTTAAAAAAAGGAGGGGGGAGGGATTTAAAATATCAAAAAGAGCTGAAAAACTGAGTTGAATATTTTAGATTTCTGCATTTTTTCTCCAAAGAGCTTAGATTCTTGGACATACTCAATTAAAGAACGAAAGAAAAGAAGAGATTTGTTCTCTCTCAGATTCTCTTATTACCCGTTAGATGAACCTCCAATTTCTCATACCTAATTTACCTCAGTTAAGTTTTGTTTTGTTTTCATGCAGCAGGCACCTCTTGCCTTCCCTATTTTTTTTGCCTCTTACATGTAGATGTGTAAAAACTAGAACTTCATAGAATATTATAGATTTAATTAAAATACTGCACCATTTTAAGGTTTTCACTTTTCTTTTCAGTACCCTTCTCAATGATGCCCAATAGTTTGGACGTGTTTTTGGCTGTAGTAGTACATTAGGCTTATGTCTTTAAGGGCAGAATCCACGATGACTCATCCATCATTCTGAATATCAGTTGATGTCTTAGGACTCTTCATTTTATTTAAGAATTCATTTTATCCTTGTAGTTTCCAATGTGAATTCACTTGCCTTTTTGGGGGAGAGGGCACTATATGAGAATATTTTATAAGATGTGGTTTCCTTCCATCAGCTTGGAAAGCAAAGTCATTTGTGTATTTGGATATTTTACTGAGAATTCTCTACCTATAATCATTTATAGAGGTGTTAAGATTGGTCCTGGTTCCCTGAGACACTCCTTTATCCATCCCTATCCTTTGTTTTTTGTTTTAAGAGAGTTCTTCCTGTTTAGGACAAAAGTAGTTGTGGTTGTTGTTCACCTTCCTTTCCTTCTTCTCCAGTTTCATGATGATTCCTTTTTAAAAAATTACTTTTGAAATGAGACCTTGTCTTAGACATATGAAATTACAGCAGGTACTTGTCCTGGTGTGGTTTGTTTTGTAATTCCCCTTGTATGGGAATTAACACCTTTGTGATTTCACCAATATTCTGGCACTGTGACCCTCAGTAGCAAAAGGTTAAATATTTTGACTAGCAGTTGGCCAAGTCTGTTCTTGAGTTACTTTAGATGCAGTGAGCACTACGTATTGATCATTGATTCATTAAAATTTCTCATACTGACTTTTAATTTTCTTTTTTTTCTGGCAACAAATACATATTTTGTTTTTCAAATTATTTTTAAAAATAATATTTCATTTTCCCTCTAAATTACATGGAAAATTATTTTTAGCATTCACTTTTTTAAAGTTTTGAGTTCCAAATTCTATCCCTCCCTGACTTCTCTGCTTCCTGAGATACTAAGCAGTTTGATAGATTGTACATGTATAATCATGCAAAACATATTTCTGTATAGTCATTTTGTTATTTATTTTTAATACCCATTTTAAAAAAGATTTTGAGTTCTAAATTCTGTGCCCTCAGTCCTTCTTCCACCCACTGAGAAGGCAAACAGTATATCAACTATACATGTGAAATCATGGAAATCATATTTCCATATTAGCTATAGTGCAAAAAAGCAAGAAAAATAAATTGAAAAAATATACTTCAATTTGCACTCATAGGTAATCAATTCTCTCTATTTCTGGAGGTGGATAGCATTTTTCATTATGAATCCTTTGGAATTATCTTGACTCATAGTCTTGATCAGAGTAGCTAAATTTTTCCCACTTGATATCTCTCTCTCTTTTTTTTTTTTTTTGGTTATACATGTACAATCAGTTTTAAAATCAAATGTTTAAAAATTATTATTATTATTACATGCAACTGGGAAATAAGATATACAGGCATTGGGGAATGGAGATCCATCTTATCCTATTGGAAAGTCAGAGGGGGAATGGGGGAAGGATGTAGAAGAAAACAGATTGGGGGAGGGGGTATTCAGTGGGACCACTGTTTTGGGGTGGTGGATAGGGGAAAGACAGGGAGAAAATTTTTAACTCAAAATCTTGTGGAAATGAATGTTGTAAACTAAAAATAAACATAAAATTTTTTTTTAAAAAAAAGTAGTACCATACTATTGTGCTGTAAGAAATGATGAGCGGGTGGATTTCAGAAAAACCTGGAAAGACTTACGTGAACTGATGCTGAGTGAAGTGAGCAGAACCAGGAGAACATTCTACACAGTAACAGTAACGTTGTATGATGATTAGCTATGATAGACTTAGTTCTTCACAGCCATACAATGATCCAAGAGAATTCCAAAAGACTTGTGATGGAAATTGCTAACCACATCCGGAGAAAGAACCATGGAGTTTGAATGCACCAAACATACTATTTTCACTTTTTTTTTTGTTTTTTTTTTTCTTTCCCATGGATTTTAATTTTCTTTTTAAAGATCAAAAGCATTGCACGTATAAATAAGAACATTAGTAGAGCAGTGGTCTACAAAATGTATGGTTAAGACCTGAACCCAAAGGGTGTGTAATCAACCAAGTAAGAGTGGGAAGGTGGGTCATCCTCTCTTTGCTAGTCACTTGGGAGACCCAGGAGGTATTTGGGAGCCAGTTTATAGGGCATAGGAGAGTCCATTGTTTTTTTTTTTTTTTTCCTTTTTTTTTTTTTATTTACTCATTTACTTTTAATTTACAAGATTCAGTTCCACAATCACTTGAGTTTCAGATTTTCTCCCCTCTCTTCCCCCCCCCCCCCCATGGTGGTGTGCAATCATGTATAGGATCTGCAAATACTTTCACATTGTACAATAGTTTGGTCATATAGAAGGGTTGTAACCAATGAGTGATCACTGAGAAAAGAAGAAAAAAAACAAAAAACAAAACCAAATGAAAGAGAGCAATA
>CM053587.1:94517848-94533159 GCA_028646515.1 Pseudochirops corinnae | reverse complement strand
TTCTGAAGGAATTATTCTCTTCAGAAAGCTTTTGAGATTCTTTTTCCATCTGGCAAATGAGACTTTTCAAGTCATTCTTCTCCTCTTTGGCTTTTTGGGCCTCTTTTGCCATTTGAGTTAATCTTTTTTTTAAGGTGTTATTTTCTTCAGTCAGGTTGTTGACTCTCTTTTCATGATTTTCTTGCATCATTCTCATTTCTCTTCCCAATTTTTCCTCCACTTCTTTTATTTGGTTTTCAAAATCCTTCTTAAGCTCTTCTATGGCTTGTAACCAGGCTACATTTTTCTTAGAAGCTTTTGGTGTGGGAGTTCTGACTGTGTTGTCTTCCTCCCGTTCCATGCTTTGGTCCTTTTTGTCCCCCAAAAGGGAATCTAAAGTTGGAATGCTGTTCTTACTTTGCTTCCTTTGCTTGCTCACGTTGCCAGTCAATTACCTGACTTTTTAGCTCTGTGGAACTCTGCTTCCAGAGGGGAAAGCTCTGTCTCAAATTGCTGGGGTTTTCACAGCTGCCGGAGCTATTAGGCCACTACAGCCCCCATCAGTTTTGGCTCACTGAAAACACCCCAAGACCACCACCCAAGACCATGATCTCAATCCAGGCGGGTTAAGGCAAAAGCACTTAGCCTCTGAATGATTACTTGGCCTCCCTGAAATCTGCAGGCCGAGAGCTCTGAAGCAGCCCTGTGGAAGCTGCTGCAGGGCGGCAGCTTCTGCTGTTTTCTTTCCCTGGAGGCAGTTCAGCCGGACCCCCTCCCCCAAATTTAGCCGAGTTCCACTAATCTTTCACTTAGTCCTTATTTCTTATGGCTTGCTAATTCTGGAAATTGCCACAGCTGACGCTCATCCACTCTCCTGAAAGCTCCAGCCACAGCTTATTCTGGCTGCCCCGGGGCCAAGCCATGGTTTCAGGCTGGGCCAGTTTCAGCTCCCAGTGCACTGCGATGAGCCCTTCCTGTCCTGCCTACTGAGCTGCCTTCAGTGGGAGATGTGTTTTTCTGTATTTTCATGAGTTCTGGAGCCCCATATTTTATGGGTATTTTTGGTAGTTATATGGGAGCTGCGAAGTTTTCCTGCTTCTACGCCGCCATCTTGGCTCCCCAGTTCTTTTTTTCAAAAATATAGACTTACGTATCAGTAAAGTTCAGTTATATTTTGTGTGCTGACTAGATGTATAAACCATAAGTGAGCCAACCACTTTGTAGACTTCAGTTTTCTATTCTGTAAAATGAAGGACATGAAGTAGATGATCCCTAGACACTATAGTTCCCTTCTAATTATAAATTCTAGGATAGGATTCTATAACTGAGAAGAAGTAGCAAGTTTATTTGGCAATAAAAAGCAGCTATCCAAGTCAAATGTATTTTGATATAGATAATGTCCCATTTTTTCTTACAGATGCAAACAAAAGGTAACTAGTAATGGTGGAAGGAGCAACCAAATACATTTTGAAGTCCTAAAGCCTGGAGATTCAAAATCGCAACACATGAAAGCATTTGCTAAGCCTAGTTCCCTAGCCTGAAAAGACACTATTACAAATTCCTTTTAACCACAGTTATTGGCTTTGAGGACAAAAAAGCACTGACTAAATGTGCTGCTCATTTTTCTGTACTAAGGACATTAATAGAATTATGTGTGTGTGTATATATATATATATACATACATATTTATTGTATTGCATTACAGATACAATTCAGTGTGTAAAATATGACTTTTTAAGACTTCAATCCCATCATACTTGTAAGCCTTATTTGTTTATAATTGCAAATGTTTTAACTATTTAACTGCATAATTAATCTTTGTTGGCTACTTTAAGTTTATTACCAAAGTATAATTCTTCAAAGTTATCTTGTCTCCAGGGAAAGCAAAATCATTTCTCATTTAAAAAAGTAAAGCATCTTAATTTCCCCTTCACCTCTGCCTGGTACTTTAAAAATTCTACCTCTCACCCAATCCTAGGTTAATGGTTTCTTCTAGACAAGCTCTGAGTCTGCCTCAAGTCTGAAAGAATCCAAGGAAATTAAAGCCTGGGATTTGCTCTTCACCTTTGACCTTGAAGCCCTTGGCCTCCTTTTTCTTCTTTGGTTGTGAAGCCAGCCTAATAATTTAATCGAAGAAACAATAAGCACAATAATGTACAAGGTGCTGAATTAGATTTGAGTTAGAGCTGAGTTTGTGTTATAGATAAAAACAAACAGTTCCATAAATGCTACCTCATAGACATTGTGTACACACCCACACACACACAGAGTTAAGTTAATACAGGGTATTCTAAGGAGAGATGAAGCACTAATAGTTGGGAAAATCAGGGAAGACTTCATGGAGGTGGCACCTAAGCTGACTCTTTTATTAGCAAGGTAAGAACTTCAAAATGGCAGAGATGTACAATAAATACACGGGGGATGATTTGGGTGAAGAGATGGAGGTGGGAGGTAGAACATCAAGTGTGGGAAACAACTTGCTCAGTTTGACTAAAATGTTGAATTGTGAAGGGGAGCCATATGAAACAGTGCTGGAACCAAATTGTAGATGGCTAGGCTGAGACATCCATATTTTATGCTAGAGGCAATAAGGGACCACTAACGAGTTCTGAGAAGGCAAGTGACATATTCAGACACCTGCATCTTAGCAGGACTACTTTAACAGCCGCAATAAAGGATGGCTTAGGAAAGGTAGTTAAGGGGAGTGTGTACGTGTGTCTTTGGGGGTGAAGGGGTGAATCAGAAAGGTATTAAAGCAGTTTCAGTAAAGAATGATAAGAGCCTGAGGGTAGGAAGGGAGAGAAGGGAAGAGATTCAAGAGATGTGTAGGTCAAAATGATAAAGTTTAACAAATGACTAGAAAATGGAATATGGAATAAAGGAAAAGGACAAACTGAGGTTAGTTTCAAAGTTAAAAACCTTTTTTATTAAGGAAGACAGAAGCAACTGCAACAGAAATATGACAGTTAGTCACTCAATGAAGCTCTAAGCAGCACTCAGTATGTGTCAGGCACTGTACAAGTTCTAGGACTACAAAGAAAGGCAAAAGCACTGCCTGGCTTTCAAGGAGCTCATACTCTAATGGGGAAAACAACATGCATACAAGATATAGAGAGTGTAAATGGTAAATAATCTTAGAAGGAAGGCACTAGCATTTGGGGTGGGAGGTGGGAATTGGGACCTGGGACCTGGGACCTGGAAAAGGCCCCTTCCCTGCATAAGGTAGAAATTGAGCTGTGCCTTGAAGGAAGCCAAAAGGTGGAGGTGAGGAAGATCATTCTAAGAGGAGGGAACATTCAGTGCAAGGAAAGGAGATCAGAGATGGAATGGCATGTGTTAAGCACAGCAAGAAGGTTGGTGTCGATGGAACATAAAATACTAGGAGGGAAGTTAAGCAAAGAAGACTGGAAAGACAGGAAGTGATCAAGCTATGAAGGACTTCAAAAGCCAAGAAGAGAATTTTATTTTGATCATAAGGATAATAAATAATTATTGGAATTAACTGTGCGTGAGTGTGTGTGTGTATTGTGACATGGTCAGACCTGCACTTTAGGAAAAGCACATTGTTGAGTGAGAGGAGGATGCACTGGAGTGGGCAGAGTGTGAGGCAAAGAGACCAACCAGAGGGCAATTAAAACGGGCTGGACACAAGGTGACGGGGGTCTGTATCAGGGTAGTTGCTGTGCAAGTGGAGAGAAGGGGATATATACAAGAGATGCTGTGATGGTAGAGATGACAAGACTTGGCAACAGAAAGGCTGTGGGACGAATATGAGGGAATAGTTGAGGAAGATTTCAAAGTTCCAACACTGTGACTGGGAGGATCTGGCACTCTTGACATTAATAGGGAAGTTCTGGAGAAGAGAGAATTTGGAGGTAAAAATAATGAGTTCTGTTTTGTTGAGGGTGAAGTACCTATGAGACGTCCAGTTTGTGATGTCCAAAAGGCAGTTGGTAATGCAGGACTAGAGATACAGAGATCTGCAAAGAGATGATAGCTGACATGGGAATTGATGAGCCCATCAAATGTATCACAATGCAGGGTTCTCAACCTTTTTTGTGTCAAAGACCACTTTGATAATTCGGTAGAGCCTCTGGACCCCTTCTCAGAATCACGTTTTTAGATACGGGAAATACAAAGGATTGCAAGGGAAACAAGTCCTATTCAAACAGTTACAAAATATTTTTTAACAAGCTTATGAACCCCAGGTTAAGAACTCTTAGGAGGAAATGGAGAAGGCCTATGGCAGACTCTTAGAAGATATGGTCAGAAGGTGTGATTTGGATTAAAATGTAGCAAAAGAGATTGAAAAGGAATGGGAAAGGCAGTCTGGAGAAAAACCAGGAAAGAACAGTGTCACAACAACCTAGAGAGGAGAAAGCATCCATGAGAAAGATCGATTAATAATGTCCAAGGCTGAAAAAGAGGTCAAGAAGGATGAAGACTGAGAAACAGTCATCAATCAAGAGTTTATTGGTAGGGTGACTAGGTGGCGTAGTGAATAGAGCACCAGCCCTGGAGTCAGAAAGACCTGAGTTCAAATCCAACCTCAGACACTTACTAGCCATGTGACCTTGGGCAAGTCACTTAACCCCAATTGCCTGGCATTCCCCCCTCTGAGAGAGAGAGAGAGAGAGAGAGACAGAGACAGAGACAGAGAGATATTATTGGTAATTTTGGAGAATGCAATGTTATTTGAATGATAGGTCAGAGACCATACTGAAGAGGGTTTGGAAGAGAGTGAGCGGAGAGGAAGTGGAAGTACTAAGTGTTGACAGTTTTCTCAAGGGGATTAGTCATAAAGAGGAGGAAAAAGAAAAAGGATGACAGCAAGAGGAAATGGTCAGATCAAGTGAAAGTTTTTAAGGATGAAGGAGATGAGGGCATGTCTGTCTATATCAAGGAAGCAGTCAGTAGATGGGATAAGACTCAATATTAATAAGAAAGTAGAGATGACTGAGGGGATGATCTGTTGGAAAAGATGAGATGCAAGAGAATCATGGGTACAGAGGACTGCCTTGGCAAGGCAATGGGCCACTTTTCCATGTACTATAGGAAGATGACAGTGGGGAAAGACAAAAATTTAAGTGATGTGAAGTTAGGTGGGGAGAATGGGGGTAGGGGAGAAGGCTCAATGTAGATTTAAGGGGAAAGAGCATCATGATATATGGTATGCTGAGTTTGCAAATGATGATGAGACACCCAATATAAAACAGACCAGTCCCAGGACCACAAAAGACAGGCCAGAAATGAACATGTTTCAAGAATATGGAAATCACCAGAACCACTAATAGCCACAGACAGAACTAAGGAGGACTATGCCATCTAACATTTTAAAATGGAGATCTATGGCCCAACATGGATGACAAATGATGGTGAGGCATAGTGGGGGAGGACAGAAAAGAGGGAGAAACGTAGGACAATATGCCATGAAATTTATGACCAGAAACTGAAGAAGACATTCCACAGGAATCAATTCTCCTTACTGTCTCTTCATCTGTACCTGGCATACTCTCCAGTCAACTTCCACTGACATTTCTTACTGTCTGTTCTCACTCCTTTCCTACAGATGCCATCTTAACTGCCCTATCCTTTCTCATGCCTTTCTTTCACTATGCTCTACCCTTTATAATTATCTTATTATATAATGACAGTTTCTACTATCACTGGTATTTTTAAGGCATATTTTAAGAAATTAGGTGCAAGAACTAAAATCAAGTTGTGTACCAGACCAAGGATGTTATGTGTATTCCAAAACAACCACAAGTCAGAGCTTCTCCTCCTATTACAATTCCTTTGTGAACAGGAATCACTTGGTGGGAGTACAGACATGTTAGGTCTATATCCACAAACATTCTCCTTTTTGCTTTTGGGTTTAGATATACAGCATAAAGAGAGATGAGAAAATTTTAAGACCTAAGTAAGGCCTTTAGTTTTAAAATGAACTAGAATTAGAATTTTAAGCCTTATGCTTAGAATTAGAATAAAAGACCTAGGGGCAGCTAGGAGGAGCAGTGAATAGAGCTCAGGCCCTGAAGTCAGAAGGACTTGAGTTCAAACTTGACCTCACACACTTGACATGTAACTAGCTGTGTGACCTTGGGTATGTCATTTAACCTCAACTGCCTTGCCTTCCCCCTCCAAAAAAAAATAGAATAAAAGGCCTAGAATTGGAATCAGAGAAAAGACAGACGGATCATCTAGCCCAACTTTCTCATTTTACATCAGAGGACACTGGTACCCCATGAAGTAAAGTAGAATTCTAAAAGTTCCAATAATAGTAAGTAACAAAGACAGGATTTGAATCCAGGTCTTTGGACTAAAAACTCAGTGTGCCTTCCATTACAAACACACTGCCTGTGAGGGTCCCTCTGTCTTAAACTGACACTTTTTGGCATGCTAAAAGAAAAAAAAAAATTGAAATTTAAAAAATTTTTAAAATTTAAAATTTAAAAATGAAATCTCCCCATAGTTTCACACTTCTGTGCTTCTGAGGTACCACATGAAATGTACCCTATCATTTAAAAAATACTTAAGAGTACCAATGTATTAAAATTGAGCAAATAATCTTTACTCTGTAACACATGGGATAATAGATTTAGAGCTGGAAAGGACTTTAAGTTATTTAATCCAAATCTATTATTTTGCATATGAAGAGACTGAAGGCCAGAGTAACTGACTCAGGACTACCCAGGTGCCAGGCACTATCTGGACACAAAACCAGGTCCACTGACTCTAACTACTGTGTTCTTTACACTAACCAACAGTGCTGGGGTAATGTGCTGGCAATCTATGGTTTTATGTTCAATGGAGGAAAACCATGAGCAACGTCAGACTAGCGTCCATCCTCTCCTCTTACTTTCACAAACAACAACTTCTACACATGAACTGTTCAATTGCTTCTCTACATTTTTCTCAGCAACTTAGCTTTTCCCAAAGGAAGCTTTTAACTCTGATGTATCACTGTTACTTACTATTAAAATTAAATTTTCAAACTCACTCTTTTTAGATGGCATGCAGGTAACAGCTATCTACACTGCAGAGGTGATTAATTTAGCTTCTTTGGAGAACTTAAGAATGTCATCTCCTACAGTCTTACTACTTGTTGGTTGTGAACACAGTAACATCATGTCTTTGGGTTACAGAGATGGTTGTACATCTGTTACAAATTGAAGACAAAAGCTGTACATCAGCCACTGGCAGAAAGAGGTGAAAAGAGAGGAAAAATCAGAGATTTATATATTTTTTTAAAATATTTTTGAAGAAGAAAGGAAAAAGAAGATAATGATTTGAGAGAAAGATTTTTGAAAATGAATGTTATTTTATATAAATACTCTTTTATATATGATTCAAATGTTATTCCTAATGAAATTCCCATTTCAATCAGATGGTTAATACTTCAATTTTAATTTCTAATTTTGGGGGAAAATCAGTAAAAATCCTTATCTTCCATTATATATGCTCAACCTTTGTCATAATTCCACAAATTCTACAATCCAAGAAGCTAGTAACACAGATTCTTTATTGGAGAGTTTAATGAAAGGAAAAACACTGAAAAATACCAGTCTCTGCTTCCATTTCAGATGAATGATTTTCCCTTCAGCTAAATGCCAACTAAGCAAGCAAGCAGCATGGCCATCAATATATATCTTGAACAACTCAAATAGATTTGTTAGAGTTTATAGCCCCTCCTTCATTATTTTCCCCTTATCTGGGTTTATTACTCATCTCTTATTATCATTTAATTTACTTTTGCTAGTATAATAATATCTCATTCATGTACGAGGATAATCGTGTATTTTTATATGCACAAAAAGTAATAAAATATCCCTATACCATGTAGTACTCATTTAAAAAAGAATGAATATAAATGCAGGGTGCATTGCAAGAACACAGTTTCCATTTGCTAACACAGTAATGTATTAGTGAATACCTGGCTTTTCAGATGTGTCTGTTTAAAACGGAGAAGGATCATTGCAAGCTGAATTTTTGCCCAAATCAAATTCTGAATATTACTGTGCTAACCTACCTCTTTGTGGAGGTGGGAGGTTGACAACAGTTACAAACTGCACATTTTTGGACTTTTTCGATGCATTGACTGTTACGATTTTTTCCCTCTCTAAAAAATATTATTTATTATATAGGATAGTTTTCTGGGAGGCAGAGAAGGAAAAGTACTTGGGATGACTATGACGAAGTACGAAGATATGTGTAAAAACTTAAATTGAAAATCTTCTGTTGTAACAAAAACCAAAGCAACTAAAATAAGGTAAGCTGCTGATGTGGCCAGAGGAAGGAACATTCATATTGAGTTTCTTTGATAAGGGAACATCCATGACACACAGGAAGTGAAAACAACTATATAAGACAAAAGCCATTACCTAACAGAAAAACAGTTAAAGGATAAGAGCAGTTCTAAAAAGAAGAGCTGCAAACTATGAAGCACCACATGAAAGCTGACAGTGTTGAAATGCTTTTTCTTCTATTTTTCTTATTTATTCTTTGTTATAAGACATATTCTCTAAATAGGGTACAGGGAAAAGGCATATGAGAATAAAGGTTTAAAAAAGATGTAAAATATTTAAAAAGAAAAATATATATTAAAATGTGAAATCCCATTCTCTTCTAAATAATAAATTTACTAATTTGACTTGAGTATAATACTTTTGTTTTTATTAAAATCAATTCTACAATAAATCACAATTGACATAAGGAATTAATATATAATTAATTAATCATCTAATTGGGAAACTGATCGATGCAATTCTAATTACAATGAGCAAAAATACTGTACATAGAAACATAGGGAAAGGTCATATGACTTGTGCCTATTCAAGTAAACAAAAGAAACAACAAATTTTTTACAACTGTCATGAGTTTTTTTTTCTGTTGTGCATACATATATATGAAATCTGTATTTAGTATGCCATCATTAGGAACTATATGAAAACAAAATAGTATAGGAAACTCTTCCAAATGAGATCAGCATTGTGAAAAGAAAGCAAGTAGGTTAGCAAAGAATAAAGCCTGAGATAACTGTTTCACAGTACCACTAAAAATTGATTAAGATTCTGTGAAAAGAACACATTTAGTTTGGGAAGAGAACACTGTTCCTTGAACCACTAGCCTTGAAACCAACATTAACATTAGTAGTATTGTGAAGAAACTATTGTTAATTTTAGTAGATTTAATTTGTTACTCATTTATCCTTTTCTTCATCATCTCAATATTATTTGTTTAGAATATGCCACCTAGTAGCAAAGGAAAAAACCTGGACTCAATTTTTGTTTAAATATTCAGGGCCCCCCTAAGTTTGGTAGATCACTGAGGTCTTTAAAGATCCTGTGCTCATTCTTGCGCTCACTCCTCTCCTTCCTTCTCTCTGTCCTTCTGTCTGTCTCAAGGACACTGAAAAAATATTTGCTCTAGGTATCACAAACAATTATTGAATTTATGCGTAAGATTTACATAAATAGGCTTAGCATGTTAAAATAGACAACTGAATGTTTCATTGATCTAAACTCATATCTTGAATTCATACATATTGGAAAAAGTCATTTGTGAGTTCACAGATGTTACAACTGAAAGGCAGCTTAAAGATTATCTAGACTATCCTCTTCCTTTTACACAGGAGAAAATTTTGATCATGCAACAAACATTAAGTGCCTACATTGTTGCCAGGCATGGGATACAGAAACAAACAAACCAAAAAAACTGCTCCTGCCCTTAAGGAGCTTATACAAGGGCAGGGCGGGAGCTCAGCAAAGGCAGAAGGTGGCACTTGAGCTGAGTGCTGAAGTAGATGTTGTAAGTGGTGGAGGTAAGGAAGGAGGACAATATGGCCAGACATGAGGAAAACTGAGTCAATACAAAAAGACTGAGAAGGAAAATATGATGTTGAACATGAAAAATAACATAAGGTGAACATGGCTGCACAACAGAGTATAGTGAAAGGGCACAATGTGTAGTAATTTAGGATTCCCACCACCCTTTCACCTTGCCCAACCAGAATCATCAATCGAGTCTCAGTGAGGCATCCCAGATTAGTTCTGTTCTACCTGTTACCGCTGCTTGTTCATTATTTCACTCTTGCACTATTCCAATAGTATACTAAGATGTAAAGCTAGATGGGACCTCGGAGATCGACCAGTCCAACTTCTCCTTTTGTAAATGACTATCTCTCTGTTTCTGTCACTATTTACATACACAGACAGAGAGAGATCTATCAATATAGATGTGCCCAGAGAGGCTAAAGGAGTCACTCAAGATCAAATAGGTAATAACAAATGGCAAAAATGTTTGCGCAGACAGCATACATACTAAAACTGGAGCAACATAGAATAAATATTCACTTTAAAACAATAACTTCAGCAACGTTTCAAGGTAAAATATAAATCTACATCAATAATCAGGATTTCTGAATGTTACCAAAAAAATCCAACAGGAAGAGATAAAAAGAGAAAATTGATTTAAAATAACAACAGTGTATAGTAAAACATAAAATTCTTAGGTGACCATCTACCAAGATATAGGAACTATATGAATATAATTACAAAACACTCCTTACAGTAATAAAGAGCTAAATAATTGGAAAAATATTAAGTGTTCATGAATAGGCCAAGCAAATATAATAAAAACTACAATATTACTAAAATTAATTTACTTATGTAATGCCATATCTACCAAATCATTAAACGACTACTCATAGGACTAGAAAAAATGATATTGAAATTCATCTGGAGGAACTAAAGGTCAAAAATCTCAAGAGAAATATGAAAAAAATGGGAAAGAAGTGGGACTGGAAATACAAGATTTCAAACTATATGACAGAATAGTAATCAATAAATCTATTTGGCACTGGTTACATAAACAGAGAAGCAGAATCAGTAGAACACATGAGATACATAACATACAGATTTAGCAAGCAAAACTAGTAACCTAGTGTTCAATAAACTTAAGAACTTCAGGTTCCTGGGGTAAGAACACACAATTCAACAAAACCTGCTAGGAAAACTGGAAAGGACTTCCAGGTGGGCAGGAATTAGATGTAGTCCAGCAACGCACACCAAATGGATAAAAGACTTAACATATCAACAGTTAACAAGTGTTTATTAAGTGTCTACAACGCACCAGGTAGTGCGCCTAAGTGCTGAGGGAGAACAAACGGCAAAAAAAAAATCCCTGCTCACAAGAAGCTTACAGCCTAATAGAGACAACATGAAAACAACTATGTGCAAAAAATATATTTGAGTGTGTGTGTGTGTGTGTGTGTGTGTGTGTGTGTGTGTGTGTGTAATAAATAGGGAGAAATCTTGGAGAGAAAAGTTGAGGAAAGGCCCATTGCAGAAGGTGAGAGCTGAGCTCAAAACTGAAGGAAGGGGAAATTAGGAGGCCAAAGTGAGGAGAGCATTTCAGACCTAAGTGACAAATAGCGCAAAGGCAGTGATGGGGTATCAAACAAAGTGAAAAGACGTGAAAGTTCATTACATAAAAACATAACCAATTCTTGCCCAAACATATTTTATTTCTGCCTGTTCCCATATGCAAATACATCCAGGAAGGAGTACAATAATTGCTTTGAAAGTTGATTATGATTAAGTTTTATGTTCTAAAGATCTAGCCAGAGGAAACAATGTAACAGCTATGTCATTTCTATTAGAAACCAGGCATCTTAAAAAAAAACATACACACACACACACACACACACACACACATATTCTTTTCTCCAGTCATACAAACAAAAATAGGTTAACAATTGCCTTAAAAAGAGTTTCCTGTTAGGAAAATTCTGGGGTGGGGGTAGGGATTTACTTAGGGATTAAAGTTAGCCAAATTCACAGAGGATGTATAGAGAAAAACAAGGACTCATGACTTAATATCATTAATAAATTTTCAATAATGCCAGATACACAAAGTGCTTTTTATATAGCATGTATGTTTGGAGAACCAATCTAGGTTCTTGTTATCTCACTTCCTACTAGGCTATTATTAACAACATGGAGCCTTCAGGGAACAAATGTCCTATTGCAACACTTCAGGCTAATCTTATTTCCCACATTCCCTTTTCCTACTGTCTTGCAATTCTGAAACACAAGGAACTAAGACAACTACTCCCAACCTATACTGTTCAGACTATTAGTTAATTTGGCCACATACTTTCAAAAAATAGAACTGACTGGATAAATTGTTTAATGGTCACTATTCTTATGCAATTGTTCTCATATAAGAGTTAGTTGGGAAAGATGGTGGCGTAAAAGCAGGAGCCTGACTGAGCTCCTGCTCCAACCACCTCCAATACCTGTAAAATATGACTCTAGACAAAGTTTAGAGCTACAGAACCCACAAAGTGATAGAGAGAAACAAATCTCCCACTAAAGGCAGCCTGACAGGCTGACAGGAAGGGTCTATTGCACCAAGCTGGGAGCTGTGCACAGTTCCATGTGAACAGTACAGGCCCAGACCCGGGGTGGCCCTGAGAAATGGCACAGACCCACTGGAGCAGACTTCAGGGGAGTGAATCACCAGCAGCTGTGGCAGTTACCAGACTTCTCAAGCCATAAACGCCAAAGAGAAAGTAAAAGGTCAGTAGGGAACTCTGTTGGAACTGGGTAGAGAAGAACATGGCTGGCCCCTGCCCCCCTGGGTGAGAGATGGTGAAGGCTTGGCGGCTGTAGCTGTTGCTGCATTCAGAGGGTAATCGCTCTTGCTTTGACCTGCTTGGATCTAGATTGTGACCTTTGGTGGTGGTCCTAGGGTGTGTGGCCAGTGTGCAAAAGCTTGGGGTGTCTGTAGAGAGGGTGACCTCCTCATAGCTCTGACAACACTTGCGAGAATCCCAGTGATTTGGGACACAGCTCCCTCCTAATGTCATTTCTATTAGAAACCAGGCATCTTAAAAAAAAACATACACACACACACACACACACACACACACACACACACACATATTCTTTTCTCCAGTCATACAAACAAAAATAGGTTAACAACTGCCTTAAAAAGAGTTTCCTGTTAGGAAAATTCTGGGGTGGGGGTAGGGATTTACTTAGGGATTAAAGTTAGCCAAATTCACAGAGGATGTATAGAGAAAAACAAGGACTGAGCTCTGGAAGCTGAGTTCTACCATGGTAAAGAGCTCAAAAGGCAAGTAATTAAGTGGCAACATGAGCAAGCAGAGGACATGCAATCAGACCACAGAATCCTTTTTTAGGGACAAAAAGGATCAAAATATGGAACCAGAAGAAGTCAAAACTCCTGCATCAAAATCTTCCAAGAAAAATATGAACTGGTTACAGACCATGGAGGAGCTCAAGAAGGATTTTAAAAATCAAGTAAGAGGAGTGGAGGAAAAACTGGCAAGAGAAATGAGAATGATGCAAGAAAATCATGAAAAGTGAGTCAACAGCCTGCTAAAGGAGACCCAAAAAAATAGTGAAGAAAATAACACCTTAAAAAAGAGAGTAACTCAAATGGCAAAAGAGGTCCAAAAAGCCAATGAGGAGAAGAAAGCCTTAAAAAGCCAAATTGGTCAGATGGAAAAGGGATTTCAAAAACTCACTGAAGAGAATAATTCCTTCAAAATTAGATTGGAACAAATGGAAGTTAATGACTTCATGAGAAATCAAGATACTATAAAAACAGATCCAAACAAATGAAAAAAAATAGAAGGCAATGTGAAATATCTCACTGGAAAAACCACTGACCTGGAAAACAGATGCAGGAGAGAGTATCTAAAAATTACTGGACTACCTGAAGGCCATGATCAAAAAAAGAGCCTAGAAATCATTCTTCAAGAAATTTTCAAGGAAAATTGTCCTGATATTCTAGAAGCAGAGGGCAAAATAGAAGTTGAAAGAATTCGCCAATCACCTCTTGAAAAAGATCCCCAAAAGAAAACTCCTAGGAATAGTATAGCCAAATTACAGAGCTCTCAGGTCCAGGAGAAAATATTACAAGCTATTAGGAAGAAACAATATGAGTATTGTGGAAACACAATCAGGGTAATACAATGATTTCTGGAGGTCAAAGGAGATAGCATTAAAACCAAGAATCACCTATCCAGCAAAACTGAGTATAATTTCAAGTATTCTTGTTGAAAAAAACAGAACTTAACAGAAAATTTGACTTTCAAATACAAGAATCAAGAGAAGCACGAGAAGGTAAACAGAAAAAAGAAATCATATGGAACTTATTAAAGTTGAACTATTTTTCCTACATGGAAAAACGATCATTGTAACTCAAGAGACTTTTCTCAATATGAGGACAGTTGAAAGGAATATGTCTATATGAATACATTCATATATATGTATGTATAGGAGGGTGTATGTGTGTATAAATACATGTGAGTGTTATGTATATGTGTGTACATGTATACATAGACAAAGGGCATAGGATCAGCAGAATAGGAAGGGATGATATCCAAAAAATAAAATTAAGAGGCAAGAGAGAAAAATAATGGGAGAAGAAGAAAGGGAGAGATAGAATAGGGTAAATTATATCATATAAAAGATGCAAGAGAAAACTGTTACAATGGAGGAAAAGAGCAAGAAGGGGAAAGGGAATGGGTCAACCTTGGGTATCTTATCCTACAGGAAAGTAGGGGGGAAGGGGATAAGAGGGAGAATGATAGAAGGGAGGGAAGATTAGGGTAGAGGGTAGTTAGAAGCAAACACTTTTGAAAAGGAACAGGGTCAAAGTAGAAAATAGAGTAAGTAGAGGGTGGGATAGAATGGAGGGAAATATGGTTAGTCTTTCACAATATAACTACTATGGAAACATTTTGCATAACTATACAAGTACAACCTACGTTGAATTGCTTGTCTTCCCAGAGGGGTGGGTGAGGAGGGAAGAAGGGAAAGAATCTGGAAATCAAAGTTTTAAAAACAAATTATTTTTTACATGCAACTGGGAAATAAGGTATACAGGCACTGGGTACAGAAATTCATCCTGCCCTACTAAGTAAGTTGGGAGTGGGGGTGGGGGAGGATATAAGAGAGAACAGATTGGGGCAAGGGGTATTCATTAGGCTCAATATCTTGAGGTGGTGATAGGAGAAAGATGGTGAGAAAATTTGTAACTCAAAATCTTGTGGAAATGAATGTTGAAAACTAAAAATAAATAAATAAATGAGTTTTTAAAAATTTTTAAAAGAATGAGTTGGGATAAAAGGTTAATTTCTCTATCTAACTGTCCATGCCATTACCTTGACTATTTCCCCTTCTTTCCACCCCTGCCCTTAATTTTAGAAATAGTAAGAAATACAGTAATATTTAGCAAATAAATTTCAAATAACAATTTACCTTGTTGTTTTAGCCCTACTCTCTTCACTATGGAAA
>CM053587.1:94503396-94517348 GCA_028646515.1 Pseudochirops corinnae | reverse complement strand
CTTCTAAATACAACATTCAGATATCTTAGATACTCTTCTATAGTATTAGTATTCTTTTATATTCAACTTTCACTTACACATTTTAGATTTTCCATTTGATCATATCTTTGTATTATTTTTATGATTATATTATTTACACTCAGATATAATACTACCATATTAGATTATTTGTATATGAAGATGAATACATAAAAGACTGAATAAATGAACTGTTCTGCTTTTTTTTTGTCACCACCATCACCATTAAAAAAATGTAATTAGGAGAACACAAAATAGGTGCAGAATCTTGGATCTGGAAGTGACCTTAGAACAGCGGTTCTCAACCTGTGGGTTGTGACCCCTTTGGGGGTGGAACGACCCTTTCCTAGGGGTCGCCTAAGACCATCAAAAACACATATTTCCGATGGTCTTAGGAACCAAGACACCACTCCTCTCCATCTCCAGGTGGGTATGCCCACATGCAGATACACCCACATACGAGTATTAAAGGGTCGCAGCATTAGGAAGGCTGAGAACCACTGCCTTAGAGAATATCTAATCCAACTTATTTTACAGATTAAAAAACTGAGGCCCAGAATGCAGTCAGTCACACAACTAACTAGTGGGAAAGGAGATAAAATTGACCACTTAAAACTCTACTTCTGGAGGCAAACTCCTAACTAGTCTGAAGTTTTGAAGGGGACTGATATTTGAGCTACATAATGAGGGATGCAGCAGAATGGTTCTCAAAAACACACAAAATTGCCTTCACCTCTTTCTGGGGCACCTGTGTAGCAATGCTATTTGTCATCCCTATTCTTGAATGCTGGCAAAACAAATGCCAAACAAGAATCAGAAATACATTTTAACATGTTAGGTATTAATCTCACTAGGGTCTTACTTTGCTTTAATACTTTATTTTAGCAACCACTTTATAAAAGTAGACAGTATCTGATGACAAGAGAAGGTACGAGTGTAAATAAGGTTAGCCAGGTTCTGGTTTGATAAAGCCTTTCAAAAGAACCACAGACTCCTTAGATCTGGAACATGTCACTGTCTTCTGAAGATTAAATATCTGTTAAAATGCAATCAAGTTTAATTGTAGTTTTAAAGAAAAAAAGCCTGTATCTTACTGATAACTATATGTGTGTACGTCTGTGTCTGTATAATCCTATATAATTGCACTGCTGATGTAAGTATACTTCACTACTTCCTTTTACTCTAAAGGTGTTTCTGAAAAACATATGGCAACTTCTTGTAAAGAAAATATTTCACATTCACAAAGAAAAACTTGTTAGGAATTCTTTTGTAAAGCAAAATTATCTGCTTATAGTTTTCACATCAAATCTTTAAGAGAGGCATAGCTGCATATTCTACATTTTAAAGAGTGACCCTTAAACTTAATGACATTAATAGTAACAACTTGTATTTACATCATACTTTGAAGTTTAAAAAAAGCTTCCCTCAACAGTTTTTGAAGACATGTACCACTTGACATTACTCTTCCCCAATGCATACTAAAAAAAATTTTTTTAAGCATCACTCTTACTTGGGGCAAGGATTCAGATCATTGTCAGGCTTTGCAAAATCCACAGATTCATATAGTAGAAGAATTAAAGAACCTACCATGTTGTTTACCAGAATAAAGGTGATAAGGACATTTGGAGGGGGAATAAAAAGATCTCTAAGCTCATATATTCAAGAAAATATAGGAAGAATGTCTAATGGAATGCTCCATTGTACCATAACTACAATATGGTTGAAAACATTAACAAACAGAATTGTAACTCCAACTGTATAGGAATAATATCTAACTTAGGTCATGTTTCTTGCCAGTGGTAAGGCAAATACAAAAAAAAAAAAGATTATTAAATGATAAAGAGGAAACCAAACGTGAAATTTTATTGAACAAAAGTCCTACTTACCATGAACTTGGTTGATTTCTGAATTCTGGGAAAGAATTTCATCTGCTAACTTTTGAGCGGTTGGCAAAACCTCTGTGTGGTGCACTGTGATCAAATACTGTACAAATTTCTGTAGCTGGTCTCTGTTCATTTGAAAGAGAGTCTCTGAAATGGGAAGATGCAGCTTGACCTGGTCTGGCCTGCGGATGCGATATAAAGAAAGCGCCACAACGTGGGCACAGTAAAATATGTCCTTGTTTCCACAGCTGCAGGTCACTGAGGTAATCTTGCAACGATCAAAGCTGATAGCTACGTTGCAAACAGTTTCTGGCTCCGATTGCATTGCAGGTTCTGTCACTGTGCCACTCAAGTGGAAACCTGTATACAAAAGAAAGGGAGAAAATTTAGCCTACACAAGAAAATGCAATGCTTTTTTGTGGTGTCATAATTCTAAGAAATCATTGTACTTTTAGCAGCAATCAAAACACTACTTTTGTAGTTCAGATGTATTTTACTTCCTAAAATAAAAGCTTTCACAGTAAAGTAAGCTAATACAATTAAATATTAACCTCACCATATTAATCTTATCACATAAAAATCTATATTGTTTTATAATCAGCAATGTGAAAATACCCTCAGACTACAATAACTAGAAGTAAAACAGGATCACACCAACAATAAGCCATCATTTACTATAACCTGCTATGCCTAACACAAGTTACCAACGATGGTCTAAATGCCAAATCTGATGATCTTTTCTCAGTCCTCACTCTTGACTTCTCCCTATAGCCTTTGGCACAGTTACTGCCTTCCTTCTCTTTGAAACTCTCTTCTCCCAGGGTTTATGGGACACCACTCTCTCCTGGCTGTCCCAACTAGTTGATTGACTATTCCTCTGGCAGCCTCCTCTGCCAGATTTTCATCTAGGTTATGCCCACTGATCATGACAGCTTCTTGTGTCCTCTTATCCTTTCATACTGTTTCACTGCGTGATCTCGCTGTCTGCCATGGATTTGATTACCATCTCTGTGCCGATGATTCTCAAATCTTAACTCTCCTGCCCTAACCTCTCTGATCTCTAATCTCACATCTCCAACTGCCTTTTAGATATGTTGAAATGTCCAGTAGACATCTTAAACAAAATAATCCAAAAGAGAACTTCTTATGTTTTGCCCTAAACCTTCTCCTCTCTCCATCCTTGTTTCCCTACTACTGCAGAGTATACCACAACCTTCCAGACTCACTAGCTAGATGTTATCCTCAACTCCTAACGATCTTTGACCACCACTCTTATTCAATCTGTTGCCAAGGTCTTTCCCTTTCACCTTTTCAACAGCTCTCAAATATGCCCCACTTTCTCCTAATAGTGCCACCACTGTAGTGTAGGACCTCATCACCTCATGCCTCGACTACTACAATAGCTTGCCAGTTGGTCAGCCCACAACAAGTCTCTCCCCACTCCGGTCTATCCTCTATTCAACCAACAAAGTGATTTTTTAAAGTGCAATTCTGACCACATCACCCCCATACTCAACAAATGCCAGCGGATTCCTGTCACCTGCAGGCTCAAATACAAGATCATCTTTTTGGTATTCGTAGCCAAAGGCCCCCCCCTCCAGTCTTCTTAAAACTTTCTCCTTCCCCCATATATTCTCAGATCTTGTGACACTGGTCTCCTTGCAGTTTCACTAACAAGACACTCCATCTCTCAGCTCCAGGCATTTTCTCTGGTTCTTTCCTATACCTGGAATGCTCTGCTCTCCTTACCTCTTGGCACCTGGCTCCCTTCAAGTCCCAACTAAAATTCCACCTTGTACAGGAAGTCTTTCCAAATACTTCTTAATTCTAGGGCCTTCCTTCTGTTAATTATTTCTTATTGTTTTCTATAATCACTTCCCATTTATCTTTCGTATAGCTTGTTTGTTTGTGTATTTGTGTGTTTGCTGTCTCCCCTATCAGATTGTGAGCTCTTCAAGGGCCAGGACTGTCTTTTATCACTCTTTGTAATCCAAGTGCTTAGCATAGTACCTGGCACATAGAAGGAACCTAATTAATGTTTATTGACTGACATCTGGTAAATGACAAAATAGAATTGGAAGAAAAAAGCAACACATAGCCTCCTCTTTTTTCTTTTTTCAATCATAGGTATACTGTACTATATGTATCTATTAAATGTATAGCCCTGGAACAATATTCACTAGCTGAAGTGCAGGAGCCACAGTCTTCTATTCTTCTAAAAATTAAAAGACAAACAAATTCAACATACTCCTATCTGGTAATTTGCTCACTTCCACCTCCTCACATTCACTGAAAAAAACTGTGGGGGTACAAACCTTTTCAAATTCGTGTAATCACCATTCCACAGAAATGAAAATATCGCAATGGAAGAGAACTTAGATGTTACCTAGTCCAATCATTTATCTGTGTAAGAACTGCTCTATAATGTCCTGTAGCTAGTCATCCGGCCTCTGCTTGAACACTTCCAATAAAGTACACACAACTATTTGAAAAACAGTCCATTCCACCGATAGCTTTAATTGTTAGATTATTCTGCCCTGTATTAGGCTGAAATCTGCTTCCTATAACTTCTGTCCATTGATTCTAACTGTTCTCTGCAGCAACAGTTTAAATCTACTTCATCTTTCACCTGACAGTTCCCTAAATACAATTAATTCTCTAAACACAATGAATAAAGATAATGGTCATGTCTATAATCTTCATTCAAGTTTTCACCAAGCCAGAATGGAGAGAAAACTTTAGCCTATCTTTGGATCAGTCTCTTATCTTCTGGATCAGCCTCTGCAGTTATCAACCCAGTCAGGTCCTCATTACCTCATACAAGGACTATTCCAGTGGCCTCCTGGTTAGTCTCCCTATCTCAGGTCTCTCTCTCCCCAGTTCAGTCTGTCTTCCACTTAACTGTCAAACTGATCTTCCTAAAGTATAGAGGACAAGTCAGCCCTCATCTCATTCAACCAACTCCAGTAGATCCTTATTAACCTCCCAAATTAAACACAAAATCCTATTTAGCTTTTAAAGAAAGTCCTTCAAAACCTGCTCCTTTCCTGCCTTTCTAGTGTTCTTAGACTTTATTCCCTTCCACATACTCTGTGATCCAATGAGTCTAGCCAACTTGCAATTCCTGCCAGGACACTCTATCTCCCAACTTTGGGCATTTGTTCTGGCTTGTCGCCCATGTTGGGAACTCTATTTCTTCATGTCAACCTCTGGCTTCACTACCTTCCTTCAAATCTCAGCTAAATCTCTAGCTTCTGCAAGAAGCCTTTCTTGATCGATCCTTCTTAACTTCAGCATCTCCCCCCCTAAAACTGTCTCCAGTTTCTCCTATATTTATCTTGTTTGTACATAGATGTTTTTTATGTTGTCTCCCTCATTAAACTCTGAAAAATCCTTAAGAGCAAAAACTATTTTTGCCCTTTTTTCCCCTATCCCCATCACTTAACACAGGGCTTGGCACACAGGAGACACTTAATAAATGATTGTTTGCTGACCAACAAATATGAGATAGGTCCAAAACCTGGCAATAAAAAGGACTCCATAATGGCCTTTCTTAAAACTTCATGCTATTCCTTCTTCTATAAAATTCTCTAGGGTGAAATCCTAAGGGAGTGAGAAGACAACTGAACTGGCTAATTAAATTTCTTGGCTCTAATTTCTATTATTAAGAAAAACTGTTTTACTAATCACTAATGAAATGGAATGGTTTAAAAACACTTAAAGACAAAGTACCGGTCTTGAATACACAAAAGGTAGACTAAAAGTCCTAATACAGTTTTAAGTTAAAACTTAGCTACAGGATGATAAATGTTTTGGCTATGGCAACTCTAAAAAGCATCTACTAGTTTATGAAAGGGTTGGAATATATTTTGGTGGTGAGAATACTCAAAATGACAAGATTTCTGAACTGTAAAATATTCAAGCATGGCTATTTAAATTCATTTAATGAAATCACAACTAAAGGTAATGAAATGAGAAAATATCTTTTCTAGGTGAAATATCTCATTTATCAGATCTATGATATTAGATACTTCAATACTACAGGTGTCTGTGATTTCATTCCTCCATGAATGCATATCCCAAACCATCTAAAACTCAGTACTGCCATAAGCTAAAAAAAATTCTGTCAACCTAGAAAGGTATCTGTCCAAACTTGGCCAAGCTGATCTTATGACAAGAAACATATAGTCTGTCATTAGGCACTTAAGTCTCTCAATAGGTTGATTAAACTTGTTTATGTACTTATAACCCTAATTCACTACTTTAGGTATGAGCCAGAGGTTCTTCACTGGATATACTACTAAAATGTCTAGTCAAAATAGAAGTGAACTAGATTTAGAAGATCATATGACTGAATGCAGACCCAAATCCATAAATACCCATGATTTTTTTCAAGTATTTTTCCAGAATAGGTGCCAAAACTATACTTAAACACATTCAAAATTATTTTAACTGTTATGTTTTGGAGACCTCTCTGGCCCAGCTCCAAATTCCTGGTAGATAGCCAGTAGGGAAAGAAACAAACAAGATAAATAATACTTAACTCTATAAGGCAACAACAAACTTAAAGATCTAAATTATTTGTCCCATTACTTTAAATTCAGGTTTATACAAGTCCATATTTTTCTAATATGAGCAAATCCATTATTTACATAGTCTGACATATGCAACCCTTACATGCAGGGGTGACCACCCAGAAGATGCGATCCAGCCAAACTTCACTTCTAACTCCTGGCTTTTCCAACAAGATTTAAAGTAATCTTACTTGAGTCTTTTTTATCCTTGATAACCTAAATCTTGGACAGTTTTTCCCCACAAAGCATGTGAAAGTAGGAAGAAGTACAACTGCAAGATGCTCTTTTAAAATCCTGGTCTATTTCTCATTATTACTCACCAGTCAATGAGTACTTATTAAGCTCTTACTCCATGTCACATACTGTTCTAAGTTCTGGGCTATACAAAGAATAGCAAAAACATGGTCCCTGTCCTCAAGGAGTAACTGTGTACATGAGAAGTCTGGACAAGATGGTGGAGTTTTTAAAGAAAGCAGTATAGACCTGCTTTCTCCTATGACTATCCCAGTAAAAATAGAGGAAGAGAACCAGAACAAACAAGGAAAAAACACAGTGAGTTATATCGTCCAGCCCAAAAACACGGATTCAACATGTGACCAGCCCAGGTTGGGCCTATAATGTGGTCACTCTAACCCCAGAGCAGGACCAGGGACTGAGCCCACAGACCTGGGCTTGTGCCTCCTGCTTAGTAACAAGAGCTGGAACTGCAGACTGTGAAACAGAGGGGAGTCTAAGGTTCGTCCCTCTGAACCTGCAGCACTTCCTATAGCTAGCAGGCAGGAGCTGGGGCCAACAATCGTCTGCTGGAACCCCAAACACGGGTAAACCTGCAATTGTGTTGCTGGATGAAGAGCCTGCCAAACTCAGACTAGAAAGGCTACAATCGGACTACAGCCTAGAAGATTGTACCATTTAGGACCCAATTAAGTTTGCAGCTCCCCACCCTGAACCACTCAAGATTCCTGAGAAATATAGAACTTGCTAACTGGTAAACACAGTGGCAGGACCTCAGATAATACCCATCAGAGTCACACAAGGCTGCAAAATTGCCCTCAGAAGTGTGCAAAGTATGGTCATAATGCAAAGATTGAATCAAGAAGTAAGGCTGGACAAATGAGTAGACACAAAAAGGGGGAAGGTTATATGGAGCTAGGGTCAACCAAAATAAAAGCCCAAAAGAAGAGATTAACTTAAAAAAACTTCAAAACAGCTACAAGTTCAATTAGAATTCCTTGAAGAAATGAAACAATTAACAATCTATTTGCAGATACAAAAATAACTGGCAAAAATTAAAAGCAAGAAGAAGTAAATCATGAGATTGGTTATAGGCATTACAAGGAAGCTGGGTGGGGCAGTGGAAGGACTACTGGACCTGGATACAGGAAAATCTGAGCTCGAACCCAAATTAAAACACTTACTATAGCTACATGTCCCTAGACAAGTCATTTAAGCTTTGCTTGCCTCAATTTCCTTATCTGTAAAACAGGGATAATATAAAGTTGTTATGAGTATAAAATCAGATAATATTTGTATAACTCCTTACAAATCTTAAAGTGCTACGTAAATGCTAGCTATTACAAGGCCCTAGTAGGATTAGTATTATTATTATTATAACATCTTCACTCATTTTCTCCGTAGTACAATTTTAAAAGCTGATTTGGTTTGAGCCGAAAAATAAAGAGACAGGAACCTCTGCTTCAAAATGACTGTTGGATGCTCTTAAAGAAATGGTCAAGTACTGTGTTCTCCTGTCCTTTGAAGCTCTTGCTACTGAACTATGGACTGGTCTTCTTTCCCCCATCTTTCTCATCCCTAACAGAATATACCTCTCCCTGCTCCCCCACCATTAGAATTCCAACTATTTAAAAACACTCAGAGCTCTGAAAATTAACTGAAAGTTTATGGTAGAAGTAAATGGACTGAATACTCTTGCTGCAGAAGAAAGAGTTGTTGTGAATTTTCATTTATAGCAGTTTAGGGCCAGACAGCTAGAATAAAGTCTGTACTACTTGAAGATCAAAGAACACTTGCTCACACTTACATTCTAACATACTGACATTTTCACTGACTATTGATATCTAGATGAGTAGGTAGTACCTTTTCCCACAAATCTTCTATGTCTTCACTCAGAAACAGAAGCATTTCCAACAGGGTTGCCATTTCAGTAATTCTTCTCACGTTAAAAAAAAAAAAGTATTAATACAGAAATACTAGCTTTATGAAACCATTCATCAAAACTTAAAATCATCCACAAGGAGGATTTAAAGAATAGTAAAAACCTTTTCCCATATGGAATATTTGAGAAATCGACTCTTCTGGGGAGTTGTTTTCTAGGTAGCTAAGGTCCCTTCTATTCCATGATTTTAATCCACAAATATTCAGAAGCTGGATTCTGCTCCATCTGAATTTACCTACTTACTATCCCTGACAAAGAATACTAATTGTGGAAGTCAGTGATGGCTCTCACAGTTCAGGGTAGACACAGTGGATGCCATGCATATAGTGAGACCTTCTTGCCCTAGTAGTTTCAGTGTCATATGCACTGTTTCAAGTGACCCTTGAACTAGTAGTGATTAGAAAGAAGAAAAGATGAGCAAAAGGAGAAAGAGGAAGACATAGCTGATTAAATGTTCAAGGAAATGACTAAACAAATTTACCTGTGTTCCAAATCACGTCTAAAAAAAGTTCTACTTTTTCAAAACCGCTTTAGTATCCAAAACACTATGCTTACTAACAAGAGGAACTGTAATTAATTCTTTCTAATAACTTAAAGTGCCTAGCTGATTAACATAGGTGGACATTAACTTTCATTCTAGATGGAAAACAAAGACTGAATGACTTTAATGACACCCTATAAAAATTGTGTTCAGAATCATAACAAAGACCTTGGCAAAGTCCTGTCTTCTAATCATAATTTTGTTTCTCTCCCCACTTCATTTTAAAAATGTATTTATTTGTCAATGATGAAGCGTCTTAAGTTTTCAAACTTTAGAATTCTAAATCCCAAGTTTCTTACAATTAGGACTTATGAACAAGAGACTCAATATTCCACAGTTCTGATTGCAGTCCATTCAAAGAGGCAACTGATAAGCCAATAGTGTGAGCTGGAAAAGACTGGCAATTATAGCAATTATCACTATATGAGGTCATTGATTTAAACATATAGGGAAGTCAAGCAAATCAGTAGAGAAAGAATAACACAGAGAAAAAAAAACTTTCTTGGAATTGAAGAAAAAATTATTATAACTGGTTCTGCCACCAACTAACTTACGACCTTGGAAATGTTAGTTAATTTCACTCTATCTTCATTTCCTCACTTGCAAAATAAATATGTTAGAAAGATGATCTCTAAGATTTCTCAAGATCTAAAATTTCATCATTCTAACTGGATAGGTAAGAAGCACCTACAAGACATTTACTGCTAGCATACTGAGAATTCTTTGTCAATCAATATATTAATCAGTGGAAGGAGCTAGTAGTACATGACTGTCATTGTTACTTCATCTCATCCTTAATGTGCATGGTGAAAATACAGATTTTTGCCCATTTTACATAGGGTTTGTGAGACAGGGAAGAACTTACTGGTTAAGAGTTCTTTTTGTGCTTAGTGCATGTGTTTTTAAAAATATACATTTCTTGGAATTATGTGATTAATTAAGCATAAGTATTGAGTATGTAGGTATATTTCACTGTAAACTTAAAATCAAGAACTAGTTTATGTGCAGGTCCATCTATCAGAGTTTCAAAGCTGTCCTGTTTAGACAGTCTCATAAAAGGATAGGTCATATACACTTATTTAAGGTTTTATTAAACATCAGAATCTGCAAAGCAGATGCTCATTTTCTTTGGTCCCAGCTGGGTACCTAGATTGGTACTCTCTTTACAACAATTTTATGGTTCTAAGCATCCATCACACACTAAGATTTGATATCAGCACATGAAGAGCACTTGGAGCACTTTAACAATGAATTCCCAACATTTTCTGAATCCATTCTGAACTCATGTGTTCTGTCTTCTTTTTGCTCCCATAACCAATATTGGGCACAGAATTGTCTTTGCGCTGCATTGTGTCTCTCGGTTGGCACCAGTTTTGATCTTAACATATCTGATGGGTTTTAGCTGAACTTTTCAATTTTCTTCTTTATTCTTTTAGGCTTCATGAGGGTAGACATGTTGCCAATGAAGAGATAGTAACCCCCTCTGAGGACAAGGGAGAGGAGATGAGGAAAAAGTAGCAGGACGGAGGCAGAGGGAATGCACAGATACACTGTTAAGGTGGCACAGTGAATAAAGCGTCAGGGCCTGGAGTCAGGAAGATTCATTTTCCTGAGTTCAAATCTGGCCTCAGACATTTACTAGCTAGGTGACCTTGGACAAGTCACTTAACCCCATTTACTCATCTACAAAATGGCAAACCACTCCAGTATCTTTGCCAAGAAAATCTAAATGGAGAGTTGAACACAACTGAAACTGAACAAAGGATAATAAAACAGCACACTGGGAAATTTAGTTTTTACCATTTGGAAATTTTCAAGATTAAGGAAAATAGCTATAACAAGCAACCAAACTTAAATTTAAGAACAGATTCATAGCTCATTAAGTTGGTTCTCTGGCATATTCATTCTTTCTCTAACTCACTACAAGAAGGATAAAACACATTACTATTTTGGAAAAAAGGAAATTTATCTCTTCTCTTTAAAATAAAAACAAGTGCTGGAAAGGTTATTGGGAAGAAATGTCATTCAAAAACACAGTCCTGAAAGAGGAGAGACAGCTAGGTGGCACAGTGAGTGTGTTGGGCCTCCAGTCAGTAAGTACTGAGTTCAAGTCCCTCCTCACAGACTTACTGTGTGATCCTGGGCAAGTCACTTAATCTGTCTGCCTCAGTTTCCTCATCTGTAAAATTAGGATAAAAATAGTACCCACCTCCCAGGGTTGTGTTGAAGGTCAGATAAGATAATATCTGAAAAGTACTTTCTAAGTTTTGAAGTGTTTTCTAAATAAATGTCTTATTTTCAGGACTAATGAGATTGAAGGAGGATATGAGAAGAGGTAGGTAGAGAGATAGGGAACAAAAGTCTGAGGCAGCTAGATGATGGCAGCTAAACAGAATCATTTTGTAACAGAATTATTATTCCTTCTATAGTCTGTCATGCTCTGTCAAACCCTCTGTTTCCATTCTTTCTCTTATTATCATGGCTCCTACCTTACACATAAAATCTTTTAAAATTAAATTCCTTTTACCAAAAGGATAAACCACATTTTTTAATTTCCTAGTAATACCCCAGCCTGCAAGGCTAATATTCTTCAACAACTTGTATCTTCACTAATTTAGCATTTTGCTAAATGGAACAACAGATCAAATGTCTTAGTGTTCTACTGAACAAAGAAAGTCTAGTTAAAACAAAAAGGCTGTAGTTTTAAAATCTTTTATGTAAAACTGTGGAAATTCACATCAGTCTACTTGTGAGCTACCTTACTGGATCCCTTCCATATCAGGATGGTGCATTAAAAGGATGGAGGGTAACTGGAATAAATGTCCTTATTTCCAGGCTTTCACGCCACTATTCCTCATGTAGGGTAATCATACTAAGTTTTATTTTCTTTTGTAACAATATTCATGATAATGTAAATAATTTCTTATTTAGAAAACCAGAAAGGGAAGATTACTATGCCTTAGAGGAAGAATAAACAAAATCATGTTAGTATCACAGGATTTAGTGATGGAAGGGGCATTAACAACCATATATTTTAATCCCCTTGTTTTGTAGCTTAAAATCTGAAGCCTGGAAAGGGGATATAACATGTCCAAGACCATAGAGGTAGCAAACAGTGTATCTGTAAACTGAATTCAGGCCCTGTGACATCAAAACTAGCACTTCTCTGCCATACCATACTGCTCAAGATTAAACTGGGATCCACATAAGTAAGCTGCATTGAACCGTAATTATAGATTCCCCAAAAAGTTTAGTGTTGTGCCTCTAAATACAAAAAGTAATATTTATGTTGAACACATGTAACGCACGCACGCACACACACACACACACACACACACACACACACACACACACCTTTAAGCATCAAAATACTTTTAAAAAATTTTTTATTTTTGGAAAGAAAACTTTCTAAAGTAGATTGCGTATATTACGTTTAAAAGAAAAATACACTCAAAACAAAGAACTATTCTACTGAATGCATCTAATGAAGTCCTACTTTGATGCCTTAGATTGGTATTAAAGTGACTCAAGTTCTCAAAGACAACTTCACTTCTGGCAGACTATGTGAAGTTGGAAATATTTAAAGCATAGGACCAGACAATGCTACTGTGCAGAGAGCAAATTAAGTTTATAGAGGGTTATGACCATAATGTTAGACACCAAATGATGCTGTCTTTTTTTTTTTTTTTTTTGGTCCACAACAACTCATGCATGTACGGAAAATATGGAACAGTTGCAATCTTCGATTACTCCAGGAAACTCACATTAATATAGTCAAGGATTTTTTAAGTAATATAGAACTATGGCAATGGGGAGTGGAACCAAGATGGCAGTGCAGAAGCAGGAAAACTCCACAGCTCCCCCCCCATAACCACCTCAAATACCTATAAAATATGACTCTAAACAAATTTTAGAGCTCCAGAATTCACAAAAGTACAGAGAAACAAAGCTCCAACTGAAAGCAGCCTAGCAGGTGGGACAGGAAGGGCTCATCGCAATGTACTGGGAGCTGAAACCAGCTCGGCCTGGCTGGGGCCACCAGGACAAGGTGCAGCTGGGGCTTTCAGGAGAGCTGATCACCAGCAGCTGTGGCAATTTCCAGAATTATCAAGCCATAAGAAACAAGGACTAAGTGAAAGGTCAGTGGAACTTGGCTAAATCTGGGGGAGAAAAGCTGGTCTGGACACCCACCTCCAGGGCAACAAAGGAGCAGAAGCGGCAGCCCTACAGCCACCTCCATGTGGCTGCTTCAGAAGCTCCTGGCCTGCAGATTGCAGGGGGGCCAAGCAATCAGTCAGAGGCTAAGTGCTCTGGCCTTGAGCTGCCTGGATCAGGATTGCAATCTTGGGTGGTGGTCTTGGGGTACGTTTTCAGTGAGCCAAAGCTGGTGGGGGCTGCAGCAGCCTCCTAATAGCTCTAGCAGCTGTGAAAACCCCAGCGATTTGGGACACAGCTCTCCCCTGTGGAAGCAGAGTTTTACTGAACCTAAAAATCAAGTAATTGACTGGCAACATGAACAGGCAAAGGAAGCAAAGCACACACAGCCATCCAACTTTAGATTCCTTTTTTGGGGACAAAAAAGGACCAAAGCATGGAACGGGAGGAAGACAACACAGTCAGAACTCCCACACCAAAAGCTTCCAAGAAGAATGTAGACTGGTTACAAGCCATAGAGCAGCTTAAGAAGGATTTTGAAAACCAAATAAGAGAAGTGGAGGAAAAATTGGGAAGAGAAATGAGAATGATGCAAGAAAATCAAG
>CM053587.1:94473335-94503296 GCA_028646515.1 Pseudochirops corinnae | reverse complement strand
CAAAGGGAAGCAAATGACTTTATGAGAAATCAAGATACTATTAAACAGATGCAAACAAATGAAAAAATAGAATCCAATGTAAAATATCTCCTTGAATAAAACACTGACCTGGAAAATAGATCCAGGAAAGACAATTTAAAAATTATTGGACTACCTGAAAGCCATGATCAAAAAAAGAACCTAGAAATCATCCTTTAAGAAATTCTCAAGAAAAATTGCCTTGATATTTTTAGAACCAGAGGGCAAAACAGAAATTGAAAGAATTCACCAATCACCTCTTGAAAAAAGATCCCAAAAAGAAAACTCCTAGCAATATTATAGCCAAATTCCAGAGTTTCCAGGTCAAAGAGAAAATATTACAAGTAGCCAAGAAGAAATAATTTGAATATTATGGAAACACAATCAAGATATCACAAGATCTAGCACCTTCAACATTAAGGGATTGAAGGGCTTAGAATATCATATTCCAGAAGTCAAAGGAGCTAGGATTAAAACCAAGAGTCACTTACCCAGCTATATTTAGTATAATGTTTCAGGGGAAAATATGGTCATTCAATGAAATAGAGGACTTTTCAAGCATTCTTGATGAAAAAACCAGAGTTGAATAGAAAATCTGACATTGAAATACAAGAAGCAAGAGAAGCATGAGAAGATAAACAAGGAAAAGAAATCATAAGGAACTTATTAAAGTTGAACTGTTTACATGCCTACATGGAAAAACGATAATTGTAACTTACGAAACTTTTCTCAGTATGAGGATAGCTGAAGGGAATATAAATGTATATATATATATATGTATACATAGATGTTTATATAAGAGGGTATATGTGCATATAAATATAGGTGAAAACTCAATGATGCATCAGGAAATTGGCTGTCTTCTGTTTAAAAGAAAAAAACGCTCCTTGTTTCTATTACTAATTTGAGACAAATCTTTTCTTTGAGCAAAAATAAGCGGTTTGCTTATACTGAAATTAGCTTCACTGAGAAACTCACAGAAAGCTTATCAAGTCTGCATATTTTTTTGTTCTCTTGGATCCAGCTGCTCTGCCACTAAGTAGCCTCTCTCATCCTTTAACACTGATCAAATTTCTTTGTATCACCCTATGAAAGCCTTGATGTCATCTACTGACTCTAGATCACTCTCCTTCCTTCCTTCCTTCCTCCCTCCCTCCAGTACTCCGTTCACAACCCTCCTTTCTCCCATTAAACCCTGTTCTTATACCTGAGGGCTTCAATAATTATCTAGCTGTTAACCTCCTGTCAAATTCAATTCTCATGACTTTAATTCTATCTACAAGCATATCCAATCAATAAAGTAATTGATAGATTACCAATGTCTCAGCAGTTTTTAACAAAATCGACCCCTCTCCTTCCTCCTTGATTTTCTCTCCTCTACTTCAATTTTTATGATACTGTCTCTCAGTTTTCCTCCTATCTGATTACTACTTCTCAATTTCCTGTGCTGGTCCGTCACCCATCTTCCACTTAATAATTATGAATGTTTTATCTCCATATACCACCTCCCTTCTCCTACTCACAACTCTGCCCCTTGCCCCTCCAAGCAAAGCCCTGGATTGGGCTCTCTCCCTCCATCCCTCTCATCCCTTCCCATGACTTCATTTAAGCACATATGCTTACACTAATTTATCTCTGGAATGTTGGTCCTATATCACCAAGTGTCAGCGGTACCCCTCCATTAGCAGCTCAAACTCTACGTCCTAAATCTAAATCTGACTCTTCTCCAAACTTTCTTATTAGGAACAAAACAAAAATCTTCCCAATCACCCTAATTAAAAACTTCAGTTATCCTTGAATCTCCTTTCTACTCCATCTCCCTTTTAAATCCAATAAACTGTGAAGTCTTGTCCATTATGCCTCCAAAACATCTCTTGTAACCATTCTCTTCTCAGCCTTCACATGGCCATCACCCTGGCTCAGGGGCTTGGAGCAACTTGCACCTGGACTAGTTTAAAAGACTCCTGATTGACCTGTTTTAGGTATCTTATCTTTGGAGTCCACACTGTACAAAGCTGCTAAGTAATCTTCTTAAGATATAAAGCTCACCATGTTGCTCCTTTGTTGGAAAACTTTCAATACTTTCCTATTATCTTTGGGATTTTAAAAATTCTTCAGCCTGCCATTTAAAGTCTTATATCATTTTTCTCCTATCTTTCCTTTCTAGCTTATCCTTCCAATGTCACATCCTGTATCACTTTAGTCAAAATAGACTACTAGTTCCCCAACTTTTTTGTATCCATATATTTCTATGAGCCACTACCTGTCTGGAATATATTCACATCATCCTTATTTCTGATTCTCAAAATCTCTCTCTTTCTTCTAAGATTCAGTCCATATATCTCCTCCTTCATGACGCTTTCTCTGATCCCCCTTACCAATTGTCTACGGACTTTCCACCTTCAAACTACCTTTTATTTACTTACCAACTATGTGGCACAATGAATAAAGCACCGAGTCCAGACTGAGGAAGACCTGAGTTCAAATCCTGCCTCAAATACGTAGTAGCTGTATGCCCCATGGCAAGTCATTTAACCTCTTTTTGTCTCAGTTTCCTCATCTGTAAAAAGGGAATAATAAGAACATTTGCTTTTCCAAGGTTGTTGTGAGGATCAATTGAGATTCTTGTAAGGCACTTTGCACAATGCCAGGTACACAGCAGGGACTATATAAATGTTAGTTCTCATGATCATCTTCATTCCTCTATCTATCTCCACACTACAACTAACATCATGTTAGTTCCTTGAGGCATCATTTTTTTTTTACATCTCAGTTGCCAAGGACAGCATCTCACACAGAGGAGGACCATAATAAATGTCAGTAGAATTGATACTAGATGCCACATCTGAATAAAATGGACATGTAAAATTCAAGGTTAGAATAAGTTTTTGCTACAACTTCCATGCTATAACCAAAACTGATTTAAAAAATAACAGAGTAGGTTTTGACGAAAGTACTTGAGAATTCTTCTAGCAGCACAAAGAAATACTAAGAATGGGAGAAAAAGGTTGATAACTTAAACAAATCTACAAGATTCTCAGGAGTCATTCAAGACTGACACATTTCTATTACAATAAAACATACTCATTTGGGCAACAAAGTGTGGTACAAACTGCTAACAATGGCATACCTCAAAGAGCTTATTTTAAAGATGCAATATAAGTTACTCTTGGATTTAGAATATTTTTGTTTGATATAAAATTAATTTACTTTCAGGTGCTTATAGTAAAACGATCTTTAGGTCAATTTCTTTCCTTAAAGAAACAACAACATCTGGGACCCACGGAACATTCAAAACTCTGTCTTTTTGTTTCATTTCATTTTAAGAGGCAAAAAATGTAATTATTTACTGCACTGTCATCTTTGGGGGGAAAAAAACCTGTAAGATTAGGTAATTAAGGTCACTGGAAAAATAAAAATAAAATTCAACTCAAAGAATAAATGAGAGATTTTTTTGCTTGCTAGTTTAAATTTATATAACAATCTTTAAAAATAACAGTGAATAGGCTCATAATTTTCTAAAGAATTTGAAACACTAACAACTAAACAAATCTAATCAATCTGTTATTCCTAATAAATTATTTTGACATTTGTGCCATGACTTCCTAAACACAGACCTTAAACATCTCTATCATTGTACTACTCTGCCAGGTTCCTATAGAGTAGATAATAGCTTCTGTTGGTATTCTTAAAAGACAGAAAATTCAAGTTCCAAAGAGATAAACAAAAGGAAAAACATAAACCACTGCACAGTCTTCAGTTCTAAATTTTGAAAACGTCTAGTTATGATTAATTACGATTACACTAACAAGCAACAACCAATGTAATTCCAGGCCTCACCTAAGGAGATAAGACATAGAGTACAATGTCAAAATCTTGAAACTAGTTCTTTGACTGTCCCAGGAAAAGACTTCTTTAGATTATAAACAATAAAACCCAAATGAATCAAGCAAGGCCACAGAATGGCAAGAGATTAAGCCTAGAGTATTAATGACTTTCATTTTGGATATTTTCAAAATAAACGAAGACAAATGCTTAGATTATTTTTAAAATTTCTTCAATAATGTTCCTTCCTATGAATTCTAACCACAAGTTCTGCCTTCACATCATTACAATCCAAATCATTATGATTATAAGCTTCCACATGAAGAGTAAAATATGATACACTCTCCTTGGTACTCTACACCTATCTCATTATATGAAATCTATTACTCTATCAATCCAGTTTTCAAAAACCCTATTCTGATGCTTCCTCATGGAACTGAAATGACCATAGTGTCCTGAACACATGCCCTCTAAGCATAAGGTTTAGAATGTTCTACCCAAGCTAGAAAGGCTTTAAAGTCCACTTGTGCAAGAGAATTCTGCTTTCCAAGACCAAAGCTGGTTAACTGACAATGAATTTTTTGGCCACAGTAATGCCTAAAGAAAAAAAAATATCCCAACAACCAATAAAGTCTCTAATACTAAGCGTTAGTAGTGATGGTAAACTGATAGAAAAGGAAACAAATGGTGGGGAGAATCACAGAGCAAGCCATCTATCAACATTCATTTGGCTATTCATATATGTGAAGTCCTTGCCTAGTTCCAAAGAAACGGGAGGAACTGCTAGAGGAGCTAGAACTTGACATTGAACGTAAATGAAATCAGAAGACAAAGGAAGTTGCAAATAAATGGAAGGATGGATCATAGGTTCTTCTTAGAGAGATACACGAAGGAGACAGTGGAATCAGTTTTCTATCATGATCATAAGACAAATTACTCCATGGAATATTTAGTCATCTTATATTGTAGTACTCATAACGAATATATGCAAAAATATTATCATGAAAATAACTATAGCTTATACACCAAAATATTTTATAGAAGAAACAAGAGAAATTCTATAAAGAATGTGGTAAAATCTTGCAAATTAAATTTACAAATTTTGTTACACAGTGACTCCAATACAAATATGGGCATAGGAGAGAGTCCAGCAAAATAAAATACTTTGGAAAATATGGTTCTGGAGTAAGGAATGAGAAAAGCAAAAGGATTACAGCCTACATGGAAGTTTCACCCCAATATAAAAAAACTTCTTCAAGGAAAAAAAAAGTAAAAGAGGTAGTGGATATAGGTAGTCCCAGATAACATCTCTAAAAATGAAATTGATTATATTTTAATAGAGAAGAGATGACTTATTACAGATTTAAGAGTTGTAACCAAAATAACATCTGTACACAATGCTATATGTAATACCAGTGTCTTGTTAGTATACAAATCAAAAATTGCTATGAGACTAGAAGAATAAAAAGTGCAAAAATGATAATGGCTCCTTTGACCCAGAGATTCCATTTCAAGCCCAAGGAGGGTCAATGATAAAAAGAAAATCAGACACATCAGAATATTTATAACAGCTCTTCTGTGGTAGAAAATAACAAGAAACAAAAGAGTTACCAATCAATTGGGGAATAGACATACAAACCGAGGCACATAAATATAACTATTACTGTACCGTAAGAAAAGATGAATATGATGATTACAGAGAAGCTTGGAAAGACTTACATGAACTGAGGCAGAATGAAGAAAGCACAGCTCTCTCTCTCTCTCTCTCTCTCTCACACACACACACACACACACACACACACACACACACACACACTAATAATTCAAATGCAAAGAACGTTCACCATAAAACAACTAAAAGTGAACACTGCAAAATTAAATAGAAAAAAGCATGGCCACAAAGAAGAAATATCTCTCTGCAGAAGTGGGGGCAGGGAGATGAAGCATATGGGTGTGATGCATTACATACCATTTTCCAACTTTTTCTATGTATTTATGGGTTTTGCTAATCTATTTTTCTCTTCCATCTCCTTTTTTCATTTCAAAATATTTTCTGTTATACAAAATTATTCTCTGAAACATGGAGGAGAAGGGAAATATAAATTTAGGTGATATAAAAATAAAAAGTATCAATAAAATTTATTTTAAAATAACTGCATCCAACTAAAATAACTATGTTTTGACAAATTTAAGCTACTCACAAAAAAATGAGGGCTGCATTTAGGAATGGGCATCAACACAAAGAATAAATATCTCTTAAAGAAGTTCAACTAATGTAAATTAACTATCATAACGGGCAAAAGAAAGCCTAGAAACTGCCTCAGCCAGCAAATATTTGATCTGGTAAATATGGAAATGTGGCAGCCATGTGCAACACAGGTTTTAAACCACAAAATCATTTGTAAAACCTTACGGGAAAAATGATAGATAATATAAATAGCATTACTAATTACGGTGAGGAACAGTAAAGGAAAAATAAGTAAAGAAAGTCTGGTAAGACCAAACTAAGTTATCCCCAAAGCACTTAACAATAACAGTGGCAGAAGCTAATAAAGAGACAAAGGATGGAGGGACTTATAAAGAATTTCATACTTCTCTTTGCCAAGGACAGCAGAACCAGGGCATTTGTAATCTAACACCACAATTTTCAATAACCTTAATAAAGGAAGAGGAAATGCTGCTGAAGAAGAAAAAGATGGGAAAAGCCAACTGGATTACATCAAGTACACAGTGATGTCCATGCTGCAGGTGACACAATATTAAGGATGCTAGGAGACTGATTTTCAAAGCATCTAAAACAAGTAAAAGGCATGAGAAGAGAAGAACTCGGACCTTATTACTAAAAAAAGGTAACCAAAAATTTATCAAAAACTATTGACCCAGATAGGCCTATGCCCTGCACCTACAAAATTTTTGTGAGAATAATCTATGCACATACCAAGAATATTCTCGCTGGCAGTAGGATAACATGAAAGGCAGTCTTCTTCAAGTTATATTTTATAAATGAGCACTTTATTGTCACAAAAGTGACTCAAAAATACAGAAAGTAAAAGAATGCATCTGCTTTTGGTGTGGTAGACTAAAAAGTCTGCAAGGCGTCCTCATGTAGAGTCAAAATGATACATGATTTCATGAAAGATGTAACAGCAAAGACAATCTTCAACAACCCTCTGACTATTAATATCAAAAGAGATACTCCAGAATCTCCAAAGAAATAAAGCTGAATATTAGTCAAAAGGCAATGGAAAAGCACATGATGGGCACAAGGAAGCTGTAACATATCACAAACTAGGTATTTTCAGGACTGGCATAAAGGATCTTATTAGAAAAATGAATGGCGGGGCAGCTAGGTGGTGCAATGAATAGAGCACCGGCCCTGGAATCAGGAAGACCCGAGTTCAAATTTGGCTTCATACACTTTACACAAAACTAGCCATGTGACCCTGGGCAAGTCACTTAATCCCATTTGCCCTACCTTCCCCATCCAAAAAAAAAAAGAATGGCTAGACAAAAAGATGAGCCAGCATGGTAAGAGAAGAGAACAAAAGACAAACAATGCACATGCTCTTCTGGTGTCCATGTAATCCATTGAAAGAGCTAGAAGAAGGCCAACAGCATGCTGGGTAGACCTCCTGTAGTGGATTTACTGAAGGACAAAAGTCAATAATCTCAGAAGAGGGCAGGTTGTGTTCTGCAGTGCTGCAAGGAGTACTCAGATGGAATCAGAGACTCACAAAACTATTAAAGTAAGCATTCAGTAAAACAACTGCTTTTTAGCAACAGCCTTTATAAAAACAAAACCACACATAATGTGCAAAAACCATCCAGAGCAGTCCTCCTCAGGTCTCTGGGCCCTGCTTTTCCCCCTTCTGTTCTTCTGTATGACTTAAACAAGGAAGAGTTGAATAAAAGGCAGGTGTGCTAACCCCACGACCACACATCCACAAAGTCTTCAGTCACTTATCCCAGCCCAAGACAAAGGATATTTTATCCATATCTTTCTCCTAAACAGGGCCACTAGAGAAATGAGAAAGGAAAATAAAGGAATAAAGGGGAAGAAGGAAAAAAGAAGGAAAAACAAAGCTGAGAACACATATGGGCTCAAGAAATTTCTAGCTTACCATTTAGGAGAAAAGAATAGACTAATGCATTCAGATAATACTAGTAGCTCATATATTAAAATTTTTATAAAATGCTCTAGTCACAATAGCCCTGTATTGCAGTACATGGATTACCTTCATTTTTCATATAATGAAACTAAGGCCCTGAGAGGTTGAGTGATTTTTGTCATAAAACTAGTACGAAGTGGAGTTTACACTAAAACACAGGTCTTTTGATTTTAAATCTACTACTCTTTCATTTAACCCCCATTTTCTGAGGAGAGACTTAAGGTACCAGTATTCAAGACAGAGACATCAATCAGCCAGTCAGCGAGCATGGATTAATTTACTAAAGGCAGCTAAGTGGCACAATGAATAGAGAGCGCTGGGCCAGGAGTCAGGAAGACCTCAGTTCAAATCTGACCTTGGACAATGGCTTGGACAATGGACAATGGACCTTAATGGCTGTGTAACCTTGGACAAGTTAATTAACCTCTGTTTCCCTCAAAATCCTCACATGTAAAATTGGGATCATAAAAGTGCCTCCATCCTAGGGTTACTGTGAGAACCAAATGAGATGATATCTGTAAATAGTAGGAACTTAATAAATACTTGTTCACTTCCCTCATCAAATGCCTTACCATGTGTCAGGCAGTACAGTATGAAGTACTTAAAGAGACAAAGGCAAAAAAAAATCAGTCCTGGTTCTCAAGCTCACAGTTTAACAAGAAAGATAATGTGCAAACTATGTAAAACCAAGATATTTACATGATAAAATGGAGATGTCAACAGAGAGAAGACATTAGTATTAAGGAAGATCAGGAAAGGCTTCTTATAAGAAGACAGGATTTTAGCTGAGACCTGAAGATAGGTAGGGAAATCAGAAGGCTGAGATGAGGAGGGAGAGAATTCTAGGCAAGGGGGCCAGCCAGTGACAATGCACTGAGTCATGAGATAGAGTCCTAGCAAGGAGGCCAAAGTCACTGAAATGCACAATACACAAAGGAAGACTGGAAAGTCAGGAGGGCCTGAGGTCATGAAGGACTTTGAATGGCCAAAGGAGTTTTGTTTTCTTTTCTTGAAGTATTCAGCAAACAGTCTAACGCTCTACATTCCTTCTTTCTGACTCAGGTTGCTTTGACACCAAAAGTGACAAATATGCCCAGCCAGATCCTACTGGAGAGGAAGGTCGTGAAAAGTTGTTGATTTTCTAATCAGACTTTCTTCATCCTTCTCTGGTGTCATATCAGTGTCTGTCCTGCCATATATGCTGAAATTGTTAGATTACATGGAAGAAAAAGGAAAAAAGGAGTTAAGAGAAGGGAATAAGGATTGCCACTCATTAAGATTCTGCCCAAGTCTAAAACACACTTCCAAGACCCTCCTAGCCATGATAAAAAATTATCTTTAAGTCATTACAGCAAAATTCCCTTTCAGCAAAAATACTTACACACCAATGAGAATAAAACCTTTAAAAATTCCTATATCTCCCTGGCATAGTTTATCCTAAACAAATCTAAGCTATTTTTAATTATTAAAATAAAATATATGAGTACATTAGAATCAAACGCAGTACTAAAATTATATGATTTTAATAAACAGGACTCTGAAGGAAGGGTACCTTCAATTCTACAAACATTTTTTCAGTGCCTACTATGGGTAAAAGCACCTTATTGTGAAATCAAGTAACACAGGAAGGCATACAGCTAATATAGAAGCTTAGAAAGGTTTTACCAGTAAACTATCAAGAGAAAAAAAAGTGAAAAGAAAATTGAATGGCAAGGGTCTTCTAAATAGAAAACATTTCTGCCTGTACTTAGATGCAAAGATTCTTAATCTAGGGTCTGCAGGGCAACTGATTTCAGAGTGTCCATGAATTTTGACAGAGGGAAAAATGTTTATTTCAATATAACTGATTTCCTTTGCAATCCTATACATTTGATTTCATGTATTTAAAAAAATTCAGAGTAAAGGTACAAAGGCTTTATCAGACTGCCAGAAGAGTCCATTACACACACACACACACACACACACACACACACACACACACACACACACACACACACAACCCCTGACTTTGAGAATCAACTAAAGTATGTATGCTAACATTCCTATTCCCTAGAGCATCTAAACTGAATGTGTTACTCCTGGAAGTTTCAGGAAATAACAGATATAATACTGTAGATAGAGGTTCATCCAGATATGTCATGTCCCTCAGACTTTGTAAGGTGGCATTTACTAAATTATTGCTTCAAGTAGCTAAAAGGTATCTTTATGCCCAAACAGGTAAATTTAAACTATGAAATTTAAAAAAAAAAAAAAATGTACTGAGAATCACCACTCTTAAAAAAGGACACTGAATACATGTATTTTATAGGATGATTATAAAGTACTTCTGAATGGAAAAATAACTATAAATATCAGGTATTACTATGTTGATGGTTTGCACTTTGTGAGTTTCCTCTAAAATTCTTTCTTCAGAGGTGACATTTCAAATGGACAATATCAGTATTATTTTATCTATACTTAACTCTTAACTCAATATCTATATTGACACTATCTTTAAATCTAAGAATTTCATCAAAACTATGAGAGCCTCTTCTTTTGTCTCCTGCTCTCCTGGACAATATGATCCTTAGGTTCTACCCCATTTTTGCCTTCCCCCAAACAGAGGAATATTTGACTTATGTAAGGCAAATACCCTCCACGTATTGGTCTAAGATGGCAGTTCTCGACCTGTGGGTTATGTTCAATTTGTAACAATGAAAATACATCCTGCATATCAGATATTTACATTACGATTCATAACAGTAGCAAAATTACAGTTATGAAGTAGCAACAAAAATAATTTTATGGTTGGGGGTCACCACAACATGAGTAACTGTATTAAAGGGTCGCAGCATTAGGAAGGTTGAGAACCACTGGTGTAAGGTTTGTATTTTATTGCCTGTATAGCCACACATTTTCTCCTGTGTTAATGTGACTCTCCTGTAAATTGAAAATTCCTAAAGTAGCGAGCATACGACTATATCGAGAATTTTGGAATTTAATTCCCTATAGCTGCCACCAATATACCACCAATAAGGAAGCTATACTGATAGTCACCAAAAGAACAACTATGGGATAAAGAACACACTAGCCAACAAAAGGAAACTCCTTTGCAGATATTTAGGACATAATTGCTCAAAGACTGGTGGACAAATAAATAAGTATTTTAACTATGAAAGATAAGCGGACAAAAGCAGTAATGAGAAAGCCTAGTTTATATCAGTAATTAGTTCTATGATCTTAGTAAGTTCCTATACTAATTAAATCACAAGTCTACATCACCAACAACCCTGCTATGTCTGCACAAAGAAAAAGAGGGAGGGAAGGAGGGAGGGAAGGAGGAAGGGAGGGAGGGAGGAAGGGAGGAAGGGAGGAAGGAAGGAAGGAAGGAAGGAAGGAAGGAAGGAAGGAAGGAAGGAAGGAAGGAAGGAAGGAAGGTGAAAGGAGAAGATAGAGTCATACAGGTTAGAACTGATGGCTTCTGAGGTGCCTTTCCACTCTGAAGTTTTGTTATTCGGTTATTCTACTCAATGATATCTCTGAAAAGACTAGACTTATAGGAAAATAAGGATAAAGTTATATTATAGAAAGTTCATTGGATTTTATAGATGTAAATGCCTATGAAGCATAGCATGGATTTCCCCAGAAGGCTTGAATTCCAGTAATTCCCCAACTCTTACTATACAGATTTCTCCCTCTCTGCTGCTTGGTTTATGGCTTACTTTTTCCTGTGTAGGTAATGAAAAGAGCTGTGGTATATGAATGATCTACTCTTTCCTATTATCTGCTCTACTGCTCCCTTCCACTGATATAGACGAAAAAATGCGCCATCTTTGAAAAGGGTCAATGATACCCTTAAGTTCAATAGTAGCTTCCTTTTATATGTCATTTCTCTTTTATTTCATCTAAATCCTAAAATGTGATCTGGGCCTCATGCCAAAAAGTTAATTTCAAATAAAATCACTCTATCAAATCAGTCATCTTTCCTTTACCTTTGGATGATAGAATACATTTTGAAACAGGAACTCAGTGTCTAAACATTACTAAGATCTCTGAGCCTTTGGTACACACTGGTTTTGTTTCATCCATTCCACTTAGCATTTTATTACATTTTATTCAACAAAACTCCATCTTAAAACAGATACTTTGCTGCCTACAATTCCTAACACAATCAAAGAGGATTTGAAAGCACTGCTGGTTCTGGCCAAGATAGCTACCTAACAGAGTCAGGAAGCACAGCTCATACATACCAACTCCAGGAAAAAATAAATAAAACTCACACCAGACTGAATAACGATCAAGAAAATCAATGAGAAAATATAGTTAAGTGACTTTTTCCACCCCAGCATTGCTTAGAAAGGCAGCCAGAAGCCCAAGGTGATAGGAGAGGGAGGCTGGCAGCAAAGCCAAGATTGGCATAGGCAGATAAGCTGGAAGGAAGTTTTTCAGTGTAACCAGACATGGAAATGAACATCTGGCCTGCTCTCTACATCACATGACAATGAAAACAGAAAGCTCCCCCAAGAAAGGCCCAGGATGATCACAAACCTATAACCAGGACCTGGCTCCAATGCCCCCTAGCACTCTACTCTTAGATGCCATAGAGGACCCTGAAGATCCCAGCACTCTGAACCTCAAAAAGCCATATGGGCCTGTCTCTATGAGAGGGAGATCAGGATAAGAACCCAGACCACCTTATCCAAAAGCAAAGCAGGAGGCAGAATTTGACCCAGGTACAAAGTCCCAGTTCAGGAACTGAGGTCAGAGATATGAATGAAAAGAAGATATAAGACCACCATAAAGAATTGTAATATAAATGGAGATAGGTACAGGAAAAGAGTAAGAACATTAAGCACAGATTTGAAGAGAAGAAAATTAACCATATGAATGAACTAAAGATCATATGAACACCAAGAAGAAATAGAGATTATAAAAAGGAAATAAAAGTTATGGAGGAAAGAACTGGAAGGTGAATAGTTCATAAGACAAAATGATAAACTTTACCCAAGTAACAGATTCCCTGAAAATTAGACTGGATAAAATAGAAATCAATGACTTCAAGAGAAAGTAAGAAATATTAGAACAAAATTAAAAGCCTTTTTTTAAAAAAGAATAAAATGCAAGGTATCTGCCCCCACACATACATGTGAAATGTGTTACATATAAAATGTATGCATATATGTATTATGTAAACTGTCCTGGAACAGGTCAAAGAGAGAATTTAAGAATTTTGAACACCCTGAAAATATGATGCAAAACAAAACAAAACAAAACAGCCACATCTAGTACAACCAGAGGGCAAAGCAAAGAGAAAGAATCCACTGATCACTTCCTAAAAGAAATCTCAAAATGAAAAATCCCAGGAATGTTGCAGACGAAATCCAGAACTTCCACATAAAAGAAAAAATACTATAAACAACCAGAAAGGAAAAATTATAGTAGCAAGGAGCCACAGTCAGTAGCACAAGATCTGACAGCTTCTACTGTAAATGACAGAAGATTTTAGAATACAATAATCTAAGAGGGGAAAAGATAAATGCTTACAACCAAGAAAAACTTACCTAGCAAAGCTGATTAGTAATCAGAATAAGTGGACCTTTAATGGAATAGTTAACTTTCAAGAATTTCTGATGAAAAGACCATAGTCGAATAGAAACTCTGAAATACAAGCACAACCGTCCACAAAAACCCAGAAATGTACATTTATTTCAGCAATTAGAAATAACAGTAGGATGAAATATCGCTACCGTTCTAATGAGAAAGGAAAAAAATATGCTTTTCAGAACTTTAATGTCTTGAAAGGATATGGACAGAGTTAAATAAGGAAATCAAGAGACCTGGGTTGTGGATTGGTTCTGTTCTGACAGCTTAAAGAGTGAGAATAAAAAGGAGAAAGGAGGTATACACTACTGTAAAAAGAGGGTGAAGGTAGGAACATGCTATTTCATATAATTAGGGTGCATCAAAAGAGTATACAAATTCAAAAGGGGCAGGTAAGCAGACATCAGATGAACTTCACTTAGCTGAACTAGACAAAGAAGAGCTGAATGAATATTCACATGTTGCTGTTCTGTCATTTCAGTCATGTCCAACTCTCTGTGACTCCATTTGGAGTCTTCTTGGCAAAAATACTGAAATGACTTGCCATTTCCTTCTCCAGCTCATTTTACAGATAAGGAACTGAGGCAAACAGGTTAAGTGACTTGCCCTGGTATGTGTCTGAGGCCAGATTTTAATTCAGAGAGATGAATCTTCCTGACTCCAGGCCTAGCACTCTAGCCACAGTACCACTCAGCTGCCTCCAAATATAAAATACACACATGCAAAGAGTTTGTTTTTGAAATTTGTCAAACTCAATAGTGAAACAGTCATATATGTGTGAGAGGGAGTAGTCATACCAGGAAAGGGATAATCACAATTAAAACAAAGTTATTGATCTTGAAAGAGGGATTAAAATTCCCAATTAGAAAACTGCTGAACAAACTGTGGTATAAGAATGTATTAGAACAGAATTACACCATAAGATATGGCAAAAGACACTATTTCAGAAGATCCTGGGAAGTATGAATTATTACTGAGTGATCTGATTAGAACCAACAGAACAATTTGTACAAGGGCAACAACATAAAGAAAAACAACTTTGAAAGTCTTAAGAGTGATGAACACAAAGGACCTATGATAAAGCCTTAATTAGCCCCACCTTCCAGATACGTGAGATGATAGACCCCAAGATAAAGAAGACACACTTAAAAAAAACATGACCACCATGTAGATTTATTTTGCTTGGCTGTGCATATCTGTCACACAGTCCCATCCCCCACCCTTCCTGTTTTTAACTAGAGAGGGGATTACTCTGGGGCAGAGGGGAGAATGGCAAAGCGACAAAGTTATGGGGGGAGGACAATGAAACATGCTTAAATGCACAGAGGAACACAGAAGGAAACATAAGCAAGTTGGACAGTTTTTAAAGCAGTATTTTCAATTTATTGTAAACTTTGAAAAAGCAAGCAGTATGGAATAAAGTTTCATATACAAATCTCCTTTTGTATTCCCTGTGTATATGTTTAAATGCTGGGGACATTTGAGACAGAGTTCATAATAATATTACATATATTTAAAGCAAGAAAGAAAACATTGTATGGAAGGCCTAGCCAGGATTTCCTTCCCTTCCAGACCACCTCCAATAATCTAGGGTAGCTAAGCAAGGACTTCGAATATATACTATATCTTATCAGGACCAAAAGGAATCTTTTCTATATACAATTTTGACTTTTAAAGATTAGTCAGCATGAAAAGTCCTTCTTGAAAAGATATTTATATCAAAGTAATAATAATATAACCCTCCCAGAAAATATCATTCTTCTAATATTAAGAAAATCTCAAATGGCAGGAAATATTTCTTTGAGACAGTAGTGAAAATGTTGCATGCCTTCCTAATAAGTTGTTTTCTCTGCACATAGAAGAAAGACAATTACAAATCCACCCTAGGCCTGAACTGGCTAATTACACTCTCAAACGACTACTTCCAAAGAAATTGCTCCATTTGGACTGAACAAAGCTTCAGGATGTATTTTCTTTGTAGTACAAGATATTCATCAGCACAGCCCTACTGCCAAAATCAGCTTTTCCCTTTTGCAATATAGATGCCAAACTCTTGGCTGTCCAGCTGAATTAATAATTTCTTAATTTAAATACAAAAACATATGAGCCACTTTTAAAAATGAATCTATTCCCAGGAGTTCTGAAATGTTTCTCCATTAAAAGCACATCGTAGCACATCCTGCTGTTTTGGGTTGTTCCATCGCTTTTTCCATCTCCCTTTTCCCCTTCAGTCTCTTATGGACGATACAACTAAAATTAGCTATTCATTACATGTGAAGGAGTGTTGGATGGAGCAGTATCCTGCTGAGAAAGACTGCTACTTTACATGTCAATTTCAGAACTAAAGCATCTGCTACCTTACTAATATGTATATTTAATGCCACTACATAATGTGCAGAATCATATGCTGCTCATTGCCTGTTTGTTCAGTTATTATGGACTCTTAAGTAGCATTATTCTAAATTATTCCCTTTGAAAAACATTGTACTTTTTATTAAGCCTCTTCCCTGGTGTCCTTTGTAATAGCTCCCCAAATGAATGGCTTATAGGGTATTCAAGACCAAAAACATGACACAGGGTAAGGTTACCAAATGTGACAAGTTTCTGGCCTGCAACTGCTAATATAATTTATTTTGTAGTCTATGACCCTTACTAGTCCCACAAGTATAGTTTTATATTAATATTGATGTGAAGAGAAGTGGAAAGGGAGTTAAATTTCCAAACCACTGTTGGTAAACCCTATTGTTTGAATTGTTCTTTTCTTGGAAAACTGAACAGTAAGGCTAAAAAGACATTTCCTCTACAATTGAATTTTTCATTATGTCTATCTGTAGCACACTACTTCTTAAATACTGGAAAATGTTCATCACAAAATGACAAAACATCACTAAATCTGTTAGAACATTTAGTAGAAAAAGATTAAGATATAGAATAAAAGCAAGAATGTTATCCAAGCTTTCACACATACCACCCTGCTATCTTAAAATGATCCCTGATTCCCTATATGAACATTTATTCTCAGCAAGAACCTGCATTTCTTGATATTAAGAAAATCCCCAAATGGCAGTGCTATACCAACTACGCAAAACTAAGCTATTAGGTAAAATCTTTACTGAAGAAATAAACCAGGTGTTAATCCAATAAAAATTACTACCATAGCCCAACAATAATCTGGATTGCTTTAATAGCATGACTAATAGTTCATTGAGTCTAGTTAACAATTCACTTTGGAATTATAAACTATCCCCCTGATTTAGCAATTCACTGGGTGTTACAAAGACAATTTCAACCCTGTATAGTAGGTGGTCAATAAATATTTGCTGATTTAATTTAGAGACAGAAACTTATCCACAATTAATGTCATAGTAATAACACCACTAATCAATGCTTAGCTGACCTAAAAGAGAATTCCTCTGAGAAAGACAGACAGACAGAGACAGAGAGAAATACCCTCCATTTACCCAACAAGGAATATCTCCTTTAATGGATCCTCAAGTATTTCAGACATTACTGGGACAACAGCAAGCTCCTAGAAGACAAGAGATGATCTTATTTTTGCATACATATGCCAAACATCTAGCACAGAACCTGATAGACATTAACACTTAATAAATACTTGATAAGTTGATTTTCTCTTGTTTTATTTTCCTCTGCATCTTTTTGTACTCCACAGCCATTAAGGTAAAATATCAAATGCTTCAATTTTTTAAATTAAATTACATATATCATCCTGAGAAAAATGAAAGGTAGGAGGTGATAAAGACAGATGCAAAACAAATTCTGTTACATACATAGAGCAGACATTAATATAATCTAACATTCTAAAAACCTCCAAGACTTTTCTAAATTAAAAAGTCCCCTCATCTAGAAAGACAAGCCATGTTGTTGTTTGGTCATTTCAGTTACATCTGACACTTCATGACCCAATTTGGGGTACCTTTGGCAGAGATACTGGGGTGGTTTGCTATTCCCCTATCCAGATCATTTTACAGATGAGGAACTGAGACAAACAGGGTTAAGTGACTTACCCAGGGTCACTCAGCTAGTAAGTGTCCAAGGCCAAATTTGAATTTGGGTCTTCCTGACTTGAGGCCTGGTGTTCTATTCACTGCACCACCTACCTACCCCTGCATATACTTTTATATTCACAAATAGAATTACCTCCTATGGAAATAAATGGGCATTTTCTACAAAAGAAAAAGCTATTTTAGTTCTTCTGCTTTTTGCCTCTGTTGCCTCCCACTCCCTCTAATGGGTCACAAAAAGAAGAGGGTTAGAAGGAGCTGGCATAAAAGGACCTCAAGTAGTGAGAGTCTATTTAGAAACCAGGGAAGAAAAATGAGAACTCTCTGGACTAAGCTAATCCAAAAACTACTGACATAGGAAATAACCACATAATTAGGTAACAGTCTAACCTGGAAGAAAATCAGCAGCTTAACCTCCCCAACAAATTATTAAAAATTAAAAATTACTTTGGGCAAGTCACTTAACCTCTGCCTCTGTTTTCCCTACTATAAAATGGGGGTAATCACAATAGCACCCTAACTCCCAGGTAATTGTGAGGATCAAATCCCAGTGCCTGGGGTACAGTAGGTCCTACATAAACACTATTATTATTAAACAAGTTAAAGAATGACAAAAATGGCATCTCTTAGGGGAGGAAAAGAGTGTTCTAGTAGAGAGAAAATTTTCTAATACTATTTGCCCTGAAAATTATTCTGAAATGCAATTCAATACAAACTCTGAAGTTTCACTTCACACTCATCAGACTGGCCAAACTGACAAAATGTAAGAATAGTCAGCACTGGAAGAGTTGTAGGAAATGATGGGTACACTGATGAATTATCAGTGGATTCTGTGAACTGGTGTGCCCACGTTGGAATTATGCCAATAAAATGACTTACCCAGAGAATCCACTCGTAGACAAATACCACAAAGATAAAAAGAAAGCTATCCCTACGACAGATGAAAATATTTATAGGAGCAATTCGGTGGTAGCACAAAGAATTGCTGTCCATGAACTAAGGGATGGTGAGGTAAGTATGAATGCTATGAAACTGTAAAGATGAATGTGTGACCCAAAAGAAGAGATGCAAGAAGAAACCGCCCCCTTCATTTACACAGATGGAAGACTGGGTGTGGAACATTGCATATCACTTCAGGGTTTTTTTTAATGTTAGTTTTTTTTTTAATGGTTAGTTTTGCAGAGCTCCATTTCATTCTTTGTCATGGGAACAGGTATCTGGGAAGGGGAAGAAGAGAGATAAACTAGACCGTCTAAGTTATATAAAAACAAAAGATAGCAATAAAATGTAGTTCTATAGAACAAAATTATTACTCTGCACCTTCATAGGCATTTTCTACTAAATCTTCCTGTTAGGGTAATAAAGTTTTAAACGTTCATTCAAAAGTCTTTCTTGAACATAGTTTACATACTTCTAAGTTGACCTTTTCTCAGATCTCTATGTAAAGCAGTTTTTATGTAATGTGAATGAGAAGGAGGGAGAGATGCTGGAAGGGGCCAAGCTGGTGGAGAGAAGGGGTTGGCGCGCAGTTCAAGGACACCTGGGAGTCAGGGACACAGAGGTAAGAGCAGGAGAAGGAACATGCCTCCTACTTGGAGGTGAGAGAAAAAACACTCAGACACATAGGAAACAGGCAGGAGGAAATGGAAGACATCCACGGATGGGAACTGACACCTTTACCCAACACATACAGAGCGCAAACCAGTGGAAGATGGACACACAGAGTGGCTGGGCAAAGGTCTCCTCTCTTAGCCAGAGGTCCCAAGCCTACCCCCTAACTGGGCTCTGAGGGTCTCCCCCGTCTCCATTTTGCTTTTAGGTGGAGGGCCGTTTGTTTGATTGGTTTTGTTCATTTGTTTTTCTTGCTGGTAGTGATGGGCACACATCAGAGTGCCAGGCCCAGGGTCAGGAGCAGAGAGAGACAGCACAGTACAGTAAAGTTAACATAGGTGTTTTTTTGGAATATAGATTTCTTTCAGAATTCTTTATGTAAAATCCAATTTGGAATGTGAATTTACAGAAAGTGATAACTATCTGCAATTCAGATCTTCACTAAATGCCAAAAAAGAGACTGAAGAAACATCAGTTTGACTTGGGTTTTCATACATTGTGGTTCAGAAATGTTTTTTCAACTAATTCTTCTCAACTGGTGCTTTGAGAAATACATAAAAACTTCTTTAAAAAGACAAACACTATAAATCAGCATCTGGCTTAATGAACAATGATTTAAAGTATAATCTTTGGCAGTTGTTTAAAATATGCAAAACTGGGTTTAGAATAGTTATCCTGATTTAAAGCAAAAGCACATCTGTTTATGTGTAAGTAAATATAGTCTGATGGCAATCTGGATAATCTATCTATCATAAGAAATCAACTGCAAGTTTAATAAGTATTGCTCATATTCCATGTAATAGTCTATTTGTTCTTTCAAGCCACTGCAATAATAAAAATCATTCAAACTCATTCAATGTGTACTAAATCCAAGGTACCTAGGCACAACACAGAAAATTCCAGTTGGACGGTTCCCAGCCCATATCGCTTAACTTTTTAAAGTATTACTACCATCTGGTTACTAGTCTGTGTTTACCAAAACAGTAGCTGTGCACACATTTCTTTAGCAGCTGTGGTCAAAAATTTCAAATGGATCCACTTGGCTAAATAAAAACATGCAGTATTTTGGCTATATAGACCTACCTTTGGTAAGTTTGGTTACTGACTACAGTTTCTCAGAAACTAAAATATAATACTATTTCATATGGCTTTAAATTGCTCCACAATTTATTTCAATCATCTACTAATAATGACTGTCTAGACTCTAGCTACATATGAGCAGAGAATTTTTCCCTCTTATTCTGTATCTCCAGCATTTAGTATAGTACTAGCATATGGCAGAAACTAAAAAATAGCTTGTTGACTTGACCTACTGAATCAGTGAACAGAAAGATTTTCCCCCAAGTTGGAAGAGTCCTTAGGAGAGATATTCTAATATTAAACTCTCGTTTTACAAATGAAGAATCAAGAACTGGAATCCCGGTTATCAAATACCCAGTCCACTATACCATCTAAATGCGGAGGTCCAGTGAGCAAAATCAAAATAATCAAATATTATCTAGGTATATATGTATATATTAGGACCTGACTTATGATTTCATTAGTACAGGGAATTTCCTATACCAATATGAGGAAACTCCTGACAGAAATGAATATAAGAACCTGCCTGCAAATGATAGTCACTAATGAAAGGTTAAATGATTTGCTCAGGGTCACACACAGCTAATATGTTGCCAGAGGCAAGACTGGAATTCTGGGCCTCTTGACTGTGAGGCTGAACCATCATACCACACTTGCTATTTAATAGCTGTTCAATCATTTCACTTATGTTCAACTATTTGTGACTCCCATTTGGGATTTTCTTGGCAAAGACACTAAGAGCAGTTTGCAATTTCCTTCTCTAGCTCTTTTTTATTAAACAGATGAGGAAATTGAGGCAAAAAGGTAAAGTGACTTGCCCAGGGTCACACAACTATTAAGAGTCTGAGACCAGATTGTACTCAGGTCTTCCTAACTCCGGGCCTTTTCCAGTGGAAAAGAGATTTGGGATATCTTAATCCTTTCACGGTTCTTAAAATTGTAGCGCCTCCAGCACAGACCTACTCCAGACACGTTTGATCTGGTCTGGCTCTAGCTGTCTTTATTTTCGTTAATGACATTTCCTCTTATAGACAACACTGGGCACTGAGATCTTAAATCTCAAATGTGGGATCATTGTCACTGATGAAGAAAAGAGTCTATTGGAAGAAAAGTTTGTTGATGAAAAATAAACATTTTATCCGTTTTTTATTTTTCATCTACCTATTAATCCTCTGGGTGCATCTTTAGAGGATCTCTATATGACTGAGTTGAGTCTCAAGCATTCTGACAATTTTTTCTTCCACTGCTGTTTTCTATGAAGTGGTACTTTCCATTTTGCACCATTCTCCTCCTCAGGATTTTTGAAATTGATAATCTAAACTGATGCTACACTTCTCTGCCACATCTTTCCTTCTGACAAAGAGGCGGTCTTCTAGGGTTTGGGAGATACTTTTGTTGTAGGTGCTTCATACTCATTAAATTTCATAGAAAATAGTTATAGTCTATTATAGGCTCCTTTATTCATTTGCCATTTTTCATTCTCAACAGCTTATATGAATAGGTATATTTTCTTCTTAGTAAGGATTTTAATTCCTAGTGTAATAAGATGACACTCTGACCACATCTAGTTGATCTGGAAATGCCCACATTGACAATCAATCAACTCCTACTAGGATACAGTGAGTTTCCATTTTTGTAATGTTTAGTGCTCAACATGTCCAGCGTTAATTCGTTCTCCTCTTGAAGAAGTGGTTCATGACATATAAGCATGAAACTTCTGTTTAAGCCTATAAGTTTTTGGTTTATTGTATTTCTTAGGATCATAGATTTTCAGCTAGAGAAGGCCTCAGAAATTGTCCAGTCTGGTTTCTTCATTTTATAGGTGAGGAACTAAGGTCCAGATATGTTAAATAACTTTCTCAAAATCATACTAGTAGTGTATGTCAGAGCCAGGATTTGAACAGCTTTTCTGACTCCAATGTCATGTCTAAATATATACACATGTGTATGTAACATATATGTACATATGTAATTTATTTTGCCAACCTCCCTTATGCTTACATTTGCAAAGAAATGACCACATATTAAAGTTTTAGTTTTAATCAATGAAAAGTGTCACTTTTCCAGCATCCTAAGGTTTTAGTGACTTGCCTGAGGCACTGGGAGGTTATGTCATTTTCTAAGAGGGAATACAGTCAACATCTGAACCCAGGTTTTCTCTATTCTACTGAATATATCCCACAGATTTCAGTGTTAAAGTATAAATATAAAGAACTCAGGTTTTCCTGAGAGGAAGGCAGCTCTTTTTACCACAGCATATAGATTTAAAACTTCAGTATCTAAGTTATAAGTAATTTAATTTGAGATACTGTATTGAATTCTTCACTGAATTTCTTTTGTTCTTTATCCTCAGATACTGCTAGCATATAAACTGTATTTTTAAAATTGTGGAGTTTTTGCTCATCACGAGCATCCCAGGAACAAGATGACCAAGTTTCCCATGAAAAGATGTTTCTTGTTGCTTCTGGACAAGTGAGAAATTGGATTTACATTATTTATTTAGAATTATTCTTCTATTTAATTGTAACTTTACATTGTCTAAAGTACGTTAAAATATAAAAACTATTCTTAGCTATGACAGTACTGAAACAGGTGGCTGGCCATATTTGGCCCATAGGCCATACATTGCTAATCTCAGCTCCAAAACCTTTCCAAAATGGCAGATTCTGTCATAGCTTGTGCTCTGCTGGCACAGTCTTCCAGAACCCTGAGTCATGCCCACAATGAGGCTTCAGAGTACTGGTTTCCTACTCCTTGCCCAAATTTCCAATATATACTATGCACAACTTTACAAACTGTTAAGCTATAGTGAAGAAAGATTTAGTTGAACAAACATATATAAACTCTATGTTCACGTTTGTGAACAGTTCACACAGGCTGCAAAACCTGTAGTTCACTTTGCACAGGCTGTCCAGATTCCATCACCATCGGACCACTGAGACATACATAGTCAATTCTCTTACTAAACTTAACACAGGCCAAAGTTTAATTTAATGTTGTTGAGAAGAGGGAAGCAAAATTGTTTTGAAATTCACTCTGAAAAGCAGCCTGTTGTATTAGAACAAACAGCAGCTTGTTTCTATCATTCCTTTGTTTGACAAGTCTGGGCTGGCGAGAAAGGTCATTTATGCCTCAAAGCATCAAATTAACATTTGAGGACATGAATTTTAAAAATGGCTATTTGCTTCTGCGTGGTGAATTGCAAATGTACTTAATAAAAAAGAAAAGTCACTACAGTCTTACTCAATGCCCCTAAAAAGGAAAAAAATAAAAATTTTCCTCAGGCAAACGAAGAATTGATTTTACATCCATGTCAACACATGCTGACTATGTCTTAATTAAGACTCATTCTTTAATATAAAAATTAAGGAGGTTGCTGAAATGATGTCAAACTCTTAAGGAATGGGGAAAGAAAATTACTATTTAATTACCATAAAATGACTTTTTGGCACATCATATAAATATCGCATAAGCTGAATAAGAATCCACCTCCTCCCATCCACCAAAGAGCAGCAATGGAACAGTTTATGGAATAATTTGCAATGGAAAAAGTGTAGTCTCAGTTAAACCAGCAACTCTGGCTTTGCACCACCAAAAGCATAAAATGTGTATGTATAATGTGTGTATGGTATGATCTCACATTGTAATAAAGATAAAATTTTATTAACTATAAGGAGAGTGTCTAAAATATTTTTCACTGGGCTTGGAAATATTGTGGCTTAAGTTGAAAAAAATTGAAGTTTCATAAGAATCAGTATGAAAAGTACAAGAAGATAATAAAAACATGCAAACATTGTCTTTCCTAAAAGCATGAAATTTTGAGTCTAGAAACTTATTATCAAGGCAGTAAAAGGTTTATATACACAACAGTTTAACCTCAAATATTCCAACAAAACACATAAGGATAAACTTATCATTCAATGGTCAAATGGTCTACCATTATTAACAACGTTTACCCGTGTCTATAACCTAGGGCTGGGCAAAGGTTTTTCCTTTGGACTCATGAAGTCAAGATAACTGAAATGATCTGGAAAGGTTCAGGCAAGCAAATATGTCCTAAACCACATATGCACATATATACATAGAAAAGAAACTCTGCTTACTTGTTACATCTCTCTTTTTAAAATTAATTCCACCTCCAACTCCAAAAAGGCCAGCAGAGCCCAACCAAGTTGGAACAAAACACAGATAATCACGAGCATTAAAAATGAAGTACACACTTATAGTTTTAGAAAGAAATGCTAATTTCTATGATAAACTTTCTAAAGACCACGGTGATGTGGCAGCGAGGATTTGTCAAGTCCAGCTATAACCAACTTAACACCCAACTCATTTTCTCTTATTCTATTAAACTCTTAAATGGAGAATGGGAAAGGGAGAGTCATCCATTAAAAAGTTATCTGCACATCATCCTGTCTGGCAAATTAAATGAACTAAAAATGAAGTGATGAACTAAAGACAAGTAAATGTACAAATTTCCCACAAAGAATGAAGGAAGTAAAAAAAGGGCAGGTAGGTCTCCATTGTTAAAGCTAGCTTTTTAAATTCTTTCGCTTTTTAGTACTAGGAATTTTGTAGAGACTTCATTCAAAAACTGAGTAACTGCAGTCATATCATGATTAAGAAAAAGACCTCAAGACTCTAAGGTTTTAGAATAAGAAATACGTAAGCTCTGTTGTCTGTCTCTCTTTAAACATGAAACAAGAATAAAATGATCTTCTAAAGTAGAGGTCAGAAAACAAAGGCCCCAAATACAATAAAACTATTTATAAATATAAAAAACAATTCTTAATTTCTCAGGTCCTACAAAAAAATAGGCTGTGGGACAGACAAATTTGGCCCGCAAGCCCTAGTCTGCCCACTGTTGACCCCAAGCCTAGATGATATCTAAGGTCACTTCCAGTTCTAACTCTTCTAAGTCAATGAATTAAATCATTGTTCTTCATTTAAATAATAACATGAGCTAGACATATTAACATTAGCCGGTATTCTTGTAACCCCATATATCACCTCTCTAATGTTATCTCTTTTGTCCTATTCATACATGCCATCCTATGTGAGTCTCATCCATATCTTCCGTAAATTCCTCGCAGGGGTCCATTCGACATTTTGGTGCCTCACTCGAGTTCTCCTTACAGTATATGAATACAAAGGAAATACAAATGCTGTCAGTAACTGCCCCTCACTCTGGCCTGTGACTAGCCCATACTTTCTCTGGTCATGCATCTATCTGATCATATCTTTTAGACCAGGGGTGTCAAACAAAAAGAAACAGGGGCCCCCAAAAGATACATAAGGATCCCTACAGGCAACATACTAACTTAGAAAAGCACATATTAACATTATTTCTGATCTGTTGTATTTTTATTTATTCTGTTAAATATTTTTCTAGTTGGTGCTGCTTGTTTGACACCTCTGCTTTACACTACCTTCCCAATTTGTAACACCTTACAGTCTACTTATAACCACCACGAGCCTCATCACTGCCCTTTGGGTGATACTCAATTTCACTGCTTCAGATAACAGAACATTTCATCATTCACATCCATACAAAATCTATAAACGATCATTCTAACAAACTTTTTCACCATCAATAGTGAAGCCACCACATGTAGATTCTAACATTAGAGTCCCAAATGTGTTGCCAAAGGAAGTAGAAAAGGAATTGAAGAAAATAAATATGGAAAAAGCAGCTATACTAGACCAAGTACACCCAGAGGAGGCTTATGCTAGAGGCAACACAATTTAGAAGGCATTGATGGATCAATTCTGAAGATATATGTAAGAAGGAAAAATACTAAAGGGATAGGGCAAAAATCCTAGACCTCACTATTTTTCAAATGACAGAGTATCATTAATTATCATTCCATGTACTTACTTTTCTATGTGTCTACTTTTCCCATCTATACAAAATTTTTATGAGAATAATTTACATGTATATCAAAGGCCATCCTTGATGATATAGGACCAAAGGTCCTATATAAGGAAACAATTCTTCCTAAGTAATATTCCAAAATACATCACATGTGTACAAATGTACAACTGAAATGCGTATTTCCTGACTTTAAAAAAGAACTCGATTTGGTAGAACAAAATACTATCTTAACGGCTCTCTCCAACATGTTGTCTTCCAGCTTCATGTCAAAATTTTATTTCAGATAATTGTAGATCGAATAGGTTTTCATAGACAAGCTTGAGAACCAAACCTAAACCACCACTTAACGCACTGCTTCAATGAGAAAACAGATTTCAAGTAGTTGACTTCCAAATGACCTTTTAGAACACTACCTGTTCATAAATTCAGTAATCTGCCTTATATTCACTATTATAAATACCTCAAGATAAATTACAGTATCCAAACAATATATCTTAATTACACAAAACAGAATATTATGTCATTATACTTCATGGGTGCACAATATTGGCCTATAAAGATGATGACTATTTTGTTCAAAGTTCAACAAAGATACGATAGAAAATGTTATTTATAGGTTGATAAGAGAGAAAAAAAAAATTTATGTACTTTTATGAAGGTACTACACCAAGGTTAAATTTAGTACTTTATTATATACTATATAGAGTCGTGTTCTCTGTTTCATGTACATAAATATTATCTCCCTGACCAAACTAAGTTCTTTGTGGGAAGGGAGTATGTCTTAATATTCCTCCTTCCTGGTAAAGAAACTAACACAGTGCTAGGCACATACTAAATGATCAGTAAATATTTGTTAATTAAATACATAATGCTCAGTATAATGGTAAGCAACATTTAAAACGTTTCTCTTTTAGTCAGGTCACTTGGCAAAGGGCTTTAGTATAGCAGTTCAATCTCCAAAAAGCACAAAGCTCAAAAGTGGACATTCCTTGCTCAATCAAGCAAAAGAGAGAACATTAAACAAACTGATCCACTAATGCTACATGCTGTGAGTAGTTTATGACTTCCCTAAAAACCTAGGTAGCCAAATAGGAGAAAAATTGATAAGAAAATTACCTATACTCAGACTAAATTAGCCATACTTCCCCTAAAAGGAATTAACATAGCCAAATAAGATAACTCATTTGTCAGATTTGGAGAAATGAAATTTCTATTGAATTTTAGTTCAAAATTCTTCAGTCAAAAATTTCTACCATTATCTGGTGCAAAATTTTTGGTTTTAAATATAATTCCATTGTGGCTTGTTCTTTGCTAAAGAGGAAAAACTAAACTTTTAAATTAGAGGAATTTTTTTTTTTTAGTATATTTTCCTGGTATTTAAGCTAAACAAAAGGATCATGGACACATACAATTTACATGGTGCTGAAAGCGTATGTCACCGCTCAGCAGTGTAGTGTAAGGAAAGAACAACGGATTTAGAGACAAGAAGATGCTGGCTTGAATCCTGGCTAGAACATTTACTACTTTGCGTGACTTCAACAGTCACTTTACCTGGGGGTGGGCTCAGTTTCCTCATCTGTAAAATGAAAGGCTTCAATCTGTTCCCCACTTAAGGTCTCTTTTTTTTTTTTGGAGGGCAGGGCAATTGGGGTTAAGTGACTTGCCCAAGGTCACACGGCTAGTAAGTGTTAAGCATCTAAGGCGGGATTTGAACTCAGGTCCTCCTGACTCCAGGACTGGTGCTCTATTCACTGCACCACCAAGCCACCCCACACTAATGTCTCTTCTAACTCTAAATCTATGATCTTATGTACATATGGAAGGGAAACAGTATGCAGTATGCCTTCTGTTTCGTAGGGCCTGTAAGCACTTACATATTGTTTTCACCTCTTTTCTTTACAAGGAGGTAGAATTCTCGTCCAAATTCAGCCACTGTCATTCTCTGATTTTGTGAAAACCCCTCAAACAAAGCACAGCCACTGGTAGTGATTTCTAGCAAGCAAACTGCTATTTCTCTATGCATTAGAACAGTATTCGTCCTCCCCACCCCACAACACATACAAGCACACACACTTATCTTGATCTTCTATCCACATTAACTAATTATGTGCTACTCACTTTGAGACTAGAAATGCTGAGAAAAAAAAATAGATTGAAAAGCGCTAAATGAGGAGCACTACGGGATTTCACTACAGGTGACCTTTTCTTCCCATGTGACAATCTACTGAGGCCCTTAAACTGACTTAGAGTATTTTCCCTTCTGGTTTAACACAATGACATCGTGCTCTACAATGATATACAAACCACCAAAATTTAGTGATAAATCTTACCCAGTAGTGTCAATGAAAATTTTGAGTTGTGTGGAAAATTTTTAAAATACTGCTAATTAACTAATTTCCATATGATTCTGGCTGAAGGTAAATCTGATGTGCTATCCTGATTTTGTAAAGCTATCCATAATCTGTTGTATATCTTCCTGGTGTACTTCTGGAGAACAATTATAAGACCATAACTAGAATCATAGGATAATAGATTTAGTGCTGGAAGAGGATTTGAAGACTATCAAGTAGCCCTTTCTCACAAGAGGAAGGAATTGAAATGACTGGTTCAAATTTTATGGGAACTAGAATGGATATCATCAGTGACGTCACTAACTGGATAATCATAAAATCTTAATCTTTGTAAACTTCTCTGATCAACCAAACCTAAAGAGTAATTGTAGAGGCAGAGCCAAGATGGCAGCGTAGGAGCAGCAAGGTACTGCAGCTCCCAAATAGCCACCTCAAATACCCATAAAATATGACTCTAAACCAATTTTAGGGCTCCAAAACTCACAAAAATACAGAAAAACACATCCCCCGCTGAAGGCAGCTCGGCACAAAGGGCTCACTGCAGCACACCAGGGAGCCGAAACCAGCCCAGCCTGAAACCACAGCGTGGTCCAAGACAGGTGTGTGTGGGGGGGGTTTTGGAGTGAGGGGGTTGGGAGTGGAGGGGGTGGCTAGGACAAGCCGCAGCTGGAGCTTCAGGAGAGTGGATCAGCAGCAGCTGTAACAATTTCCAGAATTATCAAGCCATAAGAAACAAGGACTAAGTGAAAGGTCAGTGGAACTCAGCTGAATTTGGGGGAGAAAAGCAGTCTGGCCAAACTGCCTCCAGGGCAAGGAAACAACAGAAGCAGTGGCCCTGCAGCCACCTCCACGTGGCTGCTTCAGAGCTCCCGGCCTACAGACTGCAGGGGACCAAGCAATTGTTTAGAGGCCAAGTGCTCTTGTGTTGAGCCACCTGGATCCAGATCATGGTCTTGGGTGGTAGTCCTGGGGTGCGTTTTCAGTGACCCAAAGCTGGTGGGTGCTGCAAAAAAAACAACAGCCCCCTAATAGCTCTGGCAGCTGGGAAAACCTCAGTGATTTGGGACAGAGCTTTCCCCTCTGGAAGCAGAGTTCCACAGAGCTAAAAAATCACTGACTGGCCATCATGAGCAGGCAAAGGAAGCAAAGTAAGAACAGCAACCAAACTCTAGATTCCTTCTTTGGGGACAAGAAGGATCAAAGCATGGAATGGGAGGAAGACAACAGTCAGAACTCCCGCACCAAAAGCTTCCAAGAAACATGAAGACTGCCTAAAAGCCATACATCAGCTCAAAAAGGATTTTGAAAACCAGATAAGAGAAGTGGAGCAAAAATTGGGAAGAGAAATGAGAATGATGCAAGAAAATCATGAAAAGAGAGTCAACAACTTGACTGAAGAAAATAACACCTTAAAAAACAGCTTAACT